>CM033120.1:2516274-3011240 GCA_019321725.1 Paulownia fortunei | reverse complement strand
TTAATATCAACAATGTATGTAGATAATTTTGATGATTAATGTAGCATCAAATTAGTCCACATACAATAGGAGAGAGAAAAAGAGAAGAGTTTTTGGAAGATTTGGAATCATTCCAAGATAAGGTTTTAAAGTAGTTCAAAATTGAAAAACTTTCCAAGAGTTGGAAAATGATTAAAATTTTCAGCTCTATATATATATGATGGATGAAAATTACATAATCAATTCAAAAATTTGAGCAAAAAATATTTTGTTTAAAGTCTTCTATTTTTACTCTCCAAGAAAAGAAAAGAAAGAAAAAGAAAATCAGTTTCTTGTTATTCTCTTCATATTATTGTTTGTTTCAAGAACTTAAAGAATCAATCTTTATTGTTATTGAAAATATACTCCGCTTCTATATTAGTAAACAATTAAAAGGATACTAGAGAATCCTTTTGATTGGTGTCTTCCGTATCGTGGACCTGATAGAGAGGAGACACTTGGATCCCTGCGGGTTCTGATAGTCCAAGATAAGCAATTGATTGCTTCATTCCCTACAACAACCGGAGTCCACGAAAGGTATAATCTGATTTTATATTTATTTATATATTCACTTGAATAAGCACGATCGTTAAAATCGCTTTCGAATCAAAGGGGTTAAATTTATATTTGATAAAAAATTTAATTTTTCGCTGCGTATACCCCTGCGATTATAGCGAACCCAACAGTGGCATCAGAGCCACGGTTTCGCTTATTTAGTGAATTTCGAATTTATGAATACATGTTTTTAAATTGTTTAAATTCATGTTAATTATGTAAAATTTGATTTTGCATATTTTAAGAAATAATTAAAATTAATATTTAATTAAAATTGAATGTCGTTCCGAGTCGTTCCAGTGGTGCTGTTCGTCGTGTCGTTCCGGGTCTGTTTTTTTTTCTGGAATATTAAAATTAAATATTAATTTTATTTATTTCTGAAAAATTATTTTTCAAAGAAAAATTATTTTTCAAGCAATTAAAAATTATACCAAGTTAAAAGAAAAATTGCGTTTAACAATTTGGTAAATTTACATGTTTTGATAATTACATATGATGTTAATTATGAGCATGTATGGGATGATCATGAGCCATTAGACCAATGTGATTGGTTTTATTTAATATTTTTGGGTTTTAAAATGGAGCCTGCGAGCCTCTTATTTCATTTATGTAAGTTATTTTATTTTTTGTAAAGAGAGTAGAATAGATGGTAAGGTTTTTCTTTTTCTTTGGAAGACGAATGAGAATAAAAAAGAAGGCCCATGTTTGTATGAGATACAATTATGTAATAAAATATATTTTATTTCATTTTATTACTTTTAGACTGACCTTAGGTTCATTTTTGGCTCAAATGGACCACATAGGACTGATTCATGATCATCCATTTATTTAAGTATGTATTAAATGCATGCTTAGGATTTTATTTAATGCTTTTATACTTGCGGAATGATATTATGATGTCATGCATTAAATAACCAACCTAATTTAAATTATGATGAGGTTTTGAATAAAATTAAACCCCACTTAATTTATTAAAATTAAGTAAAAGAATTTTTTGAAAATTCGTAATCAAACAAAAATGGACAAATTAGGTAGGACCTATCGTTCCATGCCTATCATCAAAGATAGAGACATGACAACCGCTACCACACTTGATCACTGACCATGAGTCGTGGGGTGGTCTTGTGTTGGAAAGCTATGATCTCTACCAAGCATTGAGATGCTCGTGGGATAGAATCGTCATTATGTTGACCATGAGTTGTGGGACATCTTGATGCTCAATCTACACGAATGTTTGATGTGTATTATTTGACACTTAGTACCATATGAGCTCATAAAATTGGGATATATGAGAAGAGGTGAGGAAAAACAAACTTGAGGGTTGTATAGTGATACAATCGTCAAAAAGTTGACTACCGATAAAAATATTTCATGGGCTCATAAAATTGGGGTGTGAAATATTTCCATTGGACCTCAAGCTCACTAGGAAATTTGATTTCCCAAAATTCCATTAGGGGTGATGGAATTAAAAAAAAATAGTGGGTGATATTTAGTATTAAAGACCTTATATTAAATGAATATGTTTTTCCCATAGTTTACTCATTTTCTGCTTTGTGCATGTTTTGTAGATTATTCTACTAAAATGGAAAAGAATCCACTTGCAACAATTCTTGAACAAAACAAATTAATTGGACCTAACTTTGTCGATTGGCTAAGAAACCTGAAGATAGTTCTTCAGTCAGAGAATAGGGCATATGTCTTCGACACTACGGCTCCTTCGGTACCACCGAAGGATATTACTTCAGAGGATTATGCAGATTACTTACGTCATATTGATGACAATCTGGAGGCTCGATACTACATGTTGGCATCAATGTCAAATGAGCTGCAGAGGCAGAACGAGGATCAAGATACTACTTATGGGATCCTCATTCACATACAAAAGTTGTATGGTGAGAGAACTCGACAGACGAGATATCAGATCTCAAAAAAGCTTTTCAGATGTCGTATGACTGAGGGCTCTTTAGTCCATGATCATGGATTGAAAATGATAGCCCTTATTGAAAGGCTGGCGTCCCTTGGAGTCGTTATGGAGAATGAGCTCTATACGGACCTTTTGCTGCAGTCTCTGCTTCCATCATTTGACACATTTGTTGTCAACTTTAACACGCACAACATGGAGACTAGTCTCGCTGAACTTGTGAACATATTAAAGATGGCTGAGTCCACCATGAAAAAAGACAAGCCGGTTCTGCTTGTTGGATCTTCTTCCAAATCTAAGGCTAAAAAGCCCAAGAAAGGAAAGAAGAAAGGAAAGGATTCCTCTAAACCCAACAAGTTGAAAGCTAAGGGCGGTATTAAAAAGGTTTCTTCTCAAGCCAATAACAAGTGTCATTACTGCGGCAAACCAGGACACTGGAAGAGGAATTGCAAGGAGTATCTTGCAAGCCTGAAGAGTTCAGGTATATATTTTGTTGAAGTTAACTTGTCGGTTAACAATACTTCTTGGGTATTAGATACCGGTTGTGGCTCACATATTTGCAATGATTTGCAGATGATGGCAAGAAGTAGGAAGCTGGATGGAGGAGAGACGGTCCTTAGGATGGGAAATGGAGCAAAAGTTACTGCATTAGCTATAGGGACCGTTAATCTGGCTTTAGAGAATGGTTATGTAATAGTTTTAAATAATTATCTTTTTGTTCCGGATATTATTAAGAACATTGTCTCTATTCCAGTTTTGGATAGAGAAGGTTTTAGATTTACCATTGAGAATGGAAATTGTTCCATTTTCAAACGTTCTGATTTTATATATTCTGGTTCTTTGACGAATAGTTTATATACTATTACTCCCCATAACCCCATTTTCACAATTCAACAAAATAAAAGAAAATTAGATAATCATAGTTCAATGAGCCTGTGGCACGCAAGATTAGGACATATTTTTGAGAAAATGATTAACAAATTGGCACAACTGCTTGATCTAACGAAAGAGCAAGAACTACCAACTTGTGAATCCTGCCTCAAAGGAAAGATGATCAAATCTTCATTTGTTGGACAAGTGGAGCGAGCCAAGCATCTATTAGATTTGATCCATACAGATGTATGTGGGCCACTAAATGTTAGTGCCCGTGGGAACTATAACTACTTCTTAACCTTTACCGATGACTTCTCTAGGTATGGTTATGTGTACCTTTTAAGGTACAAGTCTGAAGTATTTGAAAAATTCAAAGAATTCAGAACTGAGTAGAGAAACAAACTGAATTAAGTATAAAAACTCTTCGATCTGATCGAGGAGGTGAATACTTAAGCACATAATTTTTAGATTATCTAAAAGAGAATGGGATTCTCTCACAGTGGACTCCTCCTGCTACTCCCCAACTCAATGGAGTGCGGACCGCAGGAATCGAACCTTGTTGGACATGGTTCGATCTATGATGAGCTTGACTTCATTACCTTTTTCATTTTGGGGCTATGCCTTAGAAACGGCGGCATGCCTATTAAATAGGGTGCCATCTAAAGTCGTGCCCAAAACACCATATGAGATGTGGTATGGAAAGACACCTTCCTATAAATACCTTAGGGTATGGGGGTATGCTGCTTATGTGAAGCAGCTAGTGGGAGATAAGCTGGATATGATATCCAACTTATGCAAGTTTGTGGGATATCCAAAGGAGTCTATTGGATACTATTTCTATGATGCCACAGAACAAAATGGTGTTTATTTCGAGGAATGCTACATTCCTTGAAGAAAAATTTCTTTTAGATGGAAGTGGCAATGTCGTAGAACTTGAAAAGGTTCAAGAACCACAGAACACCCCAACTGACGCAGTAAATGGTACACCAGCTGATGCTGGACCCTCTAAGGCACAATCTCTTCGAAGATCCGAAAGGGTCTCAAGGGTACCTAAGAGGTACAACTTATTGTTAGAGAACAAAGAAGAGGGACTCTCCTTGGATAATGATCCAAGAAGCTATGGAGAGGCGATGTCTGACATCGACTCGAATAAGTGGCAAAAAGCTATGCAGTCCGAAATGGACTCTATGTACTCCAACAAGGTATGGACTTTGGTGAACCCAACACAGGGAATTGTTCCCATTGGCTGCAAATGGGTTTACATGTGGAAGCTTGGAGTAGATGGAGATGTAGCGACCTATAAGGCACGATTGGTAACAAAATGTTATACTCAAAAGCAAGGAATTGAATATGAGGAAACTTTTTCACCAGTAGCGATGCTTAAATCCATACGGATACTGTTAGCCATATCTGCATATTATGACTATGAGATATGGCAAATGGATGTGAAGACCGCTTTCCTTAATGGAAACATTAAGGAAAAGATCTATATGAAGCAGTCAGAAGGCTTCATATCCAGCAGGAGCGAGCAAAAGGTTTGCAAGCTCCAGAGATCCATTTATGGACTCAAACAAGTTTCGAGGAGTTGGAACATCCAGTTTGATGAAACGATCAAAACGTTTGACTTTCATAAGAACCCGGATGAACCATGTGTCTACAAGAAGGTTAGTGGGAGTGCAGTTATATTTGTTGTGCTCTACGTTGATGACATCCTACTCATTGGGAATGATGTAGGGATGTTGCAGTCAACGAGGACTTGGTTATCTAATCAGTTTTTCATGAAGGACTTGGAAGATGCATCTTTTATCCTAGGAATAAAGATCTATAGAGATAGATCAAGAAGGATGATCGGACTATCCCAGTCCATGTACATAGACAAAGTGCTAAAAAGGTTTAGCATGGAGGAATCCAAGAGAGGATTCCTGCCTATGAGTCATGTGGTTTCACTCTCTAAAGTTATGTCTCCTAAGACACCTGAAGAGAGAGAAATGATGGCTCGCATACCTTATGCTCCTGCAATATGGAGCATAATGTATGCAATGTTATGTACAAGGCCTGATATAGCACATGCTCTGAGTGTCACGAGCAGATATCAGTCCAATCTAGGGGAAGAACACTGGAAAGCCGTTAAGATGATCCTCAAGTACTTGAGAAGGTCTAAGGATATCTTTTTGATATACGTCAATGGAGAACTAAAACTGGAGGGATATACAGACTCTAGTTTTCAGTCCGATATAGATGACTCAAAATCCATGTCCGGATACATATTCACCTTGAATGGTGGTGCGGTCAGTTGAAAAAGTTCCAAGCAAGAGACGACTGCAGACTCTACCACCGAAGCTAAATATATTGCTGCATCAGATGCAGCAAAAGAAGCTGTTTGAATTAGAAACTTCATTCAAGGGTTGGGTGTAATTCCATCCATTGTTGATCCAATTATGATTTACTGTGATAATAATGGAGCTATTGCGCAAGCAAAAGAGCCAAGATCTCATCAAAGATCCAAGTACATAATGAGACGATATCACTTGATCAGAGAGATCATTGGTAGAGGCGACGTCATTGTGGATCGAGTTGCCTCAACAAAAAATGTAGCAGACCCACTTACTAAGCCCTTAGCACAGAAGATATTCGACGGATATCTTGAGAAGATGGGCCTTAGATACATGGGTAATTTGAGCTAGGGCAAGTGGGAGATTTTTAGAGTAGGATGCCCAACGCCCCAATTCGATTGGATGTATTATACTCTTTTGCTTTTGTAAAGACAATCTTATTGGGAATCATATTAATAAAAAGGCATTTTCTTTATCTTATGCCTTGCATTTTTTTATTTCTGCACATTAGATAAAGTCTTTAGACCAAATTTAGCTACGGGGTATGGTCGCGCATATGATGGCGATCATGGAACATGCCTCTAAGGCTTTGGTCTTAAATAAGTTCCGAGTCGAGAGCTTTTTGAGATGGGACATCAAATAGTTCAGTAAGACTCGTACATATAATGCATGCTCGTGAGATAAGGATGTCACATTCCATTGTCATTAGCGTAGATACGTAAGTGCATGTATATGGGTGCTTGTTAGGGAACAAGTACATTGAATATGGCCCACAAGAAATTCTTAGTTGGAGGCTTTGCCCGTCGAAATAAGAATTTCTGTATTGCGATAGTACACGACTAATCCTCAGACTTGAGGCACGATGGTAGCCTTGTGTGCATCCTACACCACTTTGATATATCTTCTGATTGCTTGATAATCACAAAGGGGGTATGTTGGGTGTTGCACTGGTGTGCATGGAGGTTTGTTAGTGGCCAACATAGAATTCGACACTTGTCTTTTTAAACAAGGGAATCTCTTGTGTTTTCATAGTTCGTGATTCAAAGACCTTGGTCAAGGCAGTATGAATTGTGATTCATCAAGAATCATTGGAACTTGAAATGGGATCACAGTTATTGAATCATTTAGGGTTTCGACTTATAATCCATGCCTTAGATTCAATCAGGAGATTAGCTGTCGAAAGGACCGTACGTGTATGGTACTCACAACTGAAATAGGTTTACTCGCTATTTCACCTAAGACTAGTTTGTCATGATTATTTGTTAGGTGTTTTCATGGATAGTGAGGTTCTTGGAATTAAGGAGTTGATTCCAAGCGGATTAATTAATTGGAATAATTGTTATTCAAAAGTTGCAAATTTTGCAAACCCACTACTAGTTTAGTAGTGAACCTAAGAGGGTCACACAAGTAACATTTCTAATTTTAGATTTTATTCAATGATTGGAAATTAATTAATTAATACTGATTAATTAATTAAGGGTTATATTTAATTTAATGGTTAAATTAAATTATTCAATTAAGTAATTGAATTATTTAATTGGACCTAATTTGATTAGAAAGCCTAATTGGAGTAAATTAAATTAATCAATTGGATTGATTAAATTGGGATTGAATCAATTGAATTGATTTGGGGATTTTTGAATCCAAGCCCAAAATAAATGTGGATCACTTAAAAAGCCCACTAAAGTATGAAGAGAATAAATTAAATAAATATGATTTATTTAATTAACATATTTATAGATAAATTAATATAAGTGACCAATTTTATGGGATAAAATAGGCCACTAAGATTTAATTTATGTATAAATATAATTATAGTATATATATATATATATGATATATATCTATCTTGATATTATTTGAAGAGTTCAAATTAATATCAACAATGTATCTTGGAAGATTTGGAATCATTCCAAGATAAGGTTTTGAAATAGTTCAAAATTGAAAAACTTTCCAAGAGTTGGAAAAGGATTAAAATTTTCAGCCCTATATATATGATGGATGAAAATTACATAATCAATTCAAAAATTTGAGCAAAAAATATTTTGTTTAAAGTTTTCTATTTTTACTTTCCAAGAAAAGAAAATAAATAAAAAGAAAATCAGTTTCTTGTTATTCTCTTCATATTATTGTTTGTTTCAAGAACTTAAAGAATCAATCTTTATTGTTCCTAAAAATATACTCCGATTCTAAATTAGTAAACAATTAAAAGGATACTAGAGAATCCTTTTGATTTGTGTTGCTCTTCCATATCGTGGATCTGATATAGGGGAGACACTTGGATCCCTGCAAATTCTGATAGTCCAAGATAAACAATTGATTGCTTCATTCCCTACAACAACCGAAGTGCACGAAAGATATAATCCGATTTTATATTTATTTATATATTCACTTGAATAAGCGCGATCGTTAAAATCGCTTTCGAATCAAAGGGGTTAAATTTATATTTGATAAAAATTTTAATTTTTCGCAGCGTATACCCATGCGATTATAGCGAACCCAACAAAAATAATATAGGGTTTGATTGTTTTATTTTCATTTGACAATGATAACCAAATGAATACAATCATACACCATAGCTTGTAGAAGAATATAAATGTAGTATTTAGTAAAAGAAAATGTTGTATTTTTTATAGAAGGTTAAATATCCTTAAGTTTAGTGGTTTTTTTCTCCTCATCTGACCATGATAATATAGCTTCTTAAGTCAGTAGGATACATACAAGCATGTATTGGGCTTCAAGAAGAACATCAACGTGCATCATAGATATCATATGCAATGTAGCTTTATATTAACTCATTAATTTGATGATGCAAGTAGTATATTTTCGAGTACTTGGCTAACATAAGTGGCATGAGTCATGTAAACTACATATCCAACAACTTTAAATTATATTAAACTTATTAGATGTAGAAAATAGAGATATATCATGCCTAAAACCATGTATCGTGTTAAGTGTACATAAGCATGGTCTTATTTGTTCAAGTATGCACTGTTGGGGAAATAGAACTGTGAGACTTAGTTTAAGGAAGTATGTTATTTTTGATAGAAGTGTGTAATTCTTCTTTTGTTTTTTCTCCTTCATTTTAATTATGAGTACATTGCTTTCTAAGTCAAACCAAAATGGACCCACGCCATTATTTTAAGAAGAACATGAGCACCACAAGTTATGTAAAACTTATTGTATAACAAAATTGAGGAAAATTTGATGTAAAATTGGGTGCAATATTGAGTTTATGAAGAAAAAAAAAACAGATATTTAACATTCATTTATATAACATTAAAAGATAGTATTGGACATATGAACATGTCGTATTATACACTCCATTTATGTTGTACATTTTGAATAAGAGAGTGGTATTGAACTTTTATTTTTATGCAAAACATGTATTGCACTAATTTGCATATACTCAATAAGTCAATAACATTAACCATCCACAACAATATTATCCATTACAACTTAAATAAACAATCCTTAAATCAAATGGTTCAAAAAAATATATAACATTTTGGAACAAATGTTTACATAAACCAAACAACACAATAGCGTCCATAAATATTCCCGAGACCAGTTATGACTATTTGCTCGGTATAAATAACAGAAGAAGTGTGTGAAATGATCCCCAAGTTCCTCCGTGTCTCAAGCAAAGTACTCGCATCAAATGCAAACATACACACACAGAGGTCTTCTAACCCCTTAATAGAAAATGGATTCTGATGCTTTTTGTTAAATCTTTCTGATCTCCTCCCAGCTAGACTTCTTTACGGATTCTTTCTCTTTTTGGATCCTTACTCTTTTTGTTGTTTGCTCTCTTAATCTTCTTCTTTATCAACAAAAGCATCATTATTGTCTACTTTGTATCATCATGATGATGATCACCACCATAGTAATCAAAACTTTAATTTTGCATGTATTATATGAATTAAGATTTGGAATACTATAAAAAAAGAAGCTAGAAAGTGAAGTACCTATATTCATTAGAATCTTTGGAAGCCTTTCAATCAATCAACATAAAAGTACTAATCTAAATGGAAGCTCTCTTATTCATAAATTATCTTTCAAGTATTATGAGATAAATTGAAATGAAAACAATCAAATTCAAGTCTTTATTTAAAGTAACTCTAACAAAACCTACACTAATCAATAGAGCTATAGATGCAAATTTCAAAGTCAATATTGGTTCAATCATTCCAAACCACTCTCTAATCAACCAAATAGCAAAATTTAATCAAATTTATTAATCAGTTTCAAGAAAGCAACCAAATATGAAACTACTCTTCTACCAACACTGTTTCAGAAGATAAGGACCAATCCAAATCATTCCACAAATAAATTAAAATTCTACCCTAAATGGAAAAAAATAACCCATCTAATAACCCATCTAATATATATATATATATATATATATATATATATATATTTGCCAAAAAAAATAAGTTGCAACTCACAAAGAAGAGGGGTTTTGAAAAAGCCAAAAAATCTAAAAATGTAGGTAGAGAAACTAGTGGTGGAGGTGGTGGTTGTACTCTCGAAGCAGGTGGTATAGGTGGTCATGGTGGCAAAACTGGTGTTGAAGTTGTGGACAACAAGGTTAAGTTTAATGGAAAGAAATGGGGAAAAGGGGAGAGATAAAAGGCTTGGTTGTGGTGGACAACGGCGGAGCTAGTTGCAATGGAAGAAAGTTTCGGACAATTTTCAAAGATGGAGAGAACTCCAACAACCAAGAAAAAAAAAACAAGAAATAGGGAATTGATATTATAGATCATGGTGGACGGCAGACTTCAAAGGCGCACATGGTGAGTTGAAGCCGAGAGGGAGAGGGAGAGGGAGAGGGAGAGGGAGAGGAATTGTTTCTTCTTGTGTTAAAACAAAAAATGGGGAAGAAAGGGGGTGGTGGGGATTAATTGCAAGGGTAAATTGGAGTTTCACTTTGATCTTAGGGGGGTAGTCTAGTCCTTCCACAACAGGTAGGGGCTAGAAACAAAAGTTAAAATTTGACTAGGGAGTGTGGATTAAGAAAAAATCAAAGTGAAACTAGGCTTAGGATTTTATCCCTAATTTATCATATTAACTTAAGGCTATTCAGGAAGAAGGGAATATAAAGTTTCAAGATTTATTACTATGATAATTACAAATCTTAATTATCAAAAACTCAATCATTATATTTTATATGTATATAGTTGCTTATGTCAAGTAGAATTGTTATTTGATTCGATATAATCTTTAATTTAAATAAGTTAGGAAAAATTACAATCCTAAATATTTGTTATAAATCAAGAATAAAATAAATTTGATTTATTGTTTTGATAATCAAAATTAAAATAATTTTTAACGTGTCATCTTGCTTGAAATTGGTATTATAAATCGTTTGGTATCTTATTATTCAAAATTTAAATTACAGAATTCATTTTGGTAATTGATATTTCTCCAAATTTTTAATTGTTTGTTGGATTGTTGATTAAACGTGAATGTTTACCACCTATTAAAAATTTTCGAATATCGTATCCAACCACAATTTTATGAGATTTGTAGTAAGTTTAACTCCCTATAAGATGGTTTAACTACAAACTTTTTTAACATTCAACTGAAAGTAGTTGGATTGAGATCAAAAAATGATAAAATTTATCTGATATTGTTAGAATTTTTGTTTAATGTATATAAAGTTTGATTGCAGAAATAATATATTGATTAACTTTTAATGATCTTTTCAATTATTCTATATGGATTTCATATTTTGTTTATGAGAAAATTAAAATATATGATTTTAATTTAAGGTAAAATATGTTGGTAACACAATCCTATTTGCAAATTTTATAGAGAGATTTAAATTTCTTTGTAAATTTTGAAATTTTTGAATGTAGACTAGCTAACACAAACCCTATTAACAATGAATTTTTTTTAATAGTTAGTAAACATTTATGCATAATCTACATCCTAAACAAAATAAAAATTTGATAAAAACATCAATTACCAAAAAGAATCTAAAGTTTAATTTTGAATAAAAAGACACAATGATTTATAATACAATTTCATACAAGATGGAAAAGATAAAATTATGGTAATTTTCATTATCTAAATAAGATGATTTTTCAACCATTACAAATTATATATAATATTATATTTTATTGATTTAGTTAAAATTTTCATACATCGAGTCCAACTCAAATAAAATTGATTTGTAGAGCACACAAATAGAGTATAATTAAAGAGTTTTTGTAATTGAAATTTGCCATTATTTTTTTTAATTATTTTCATCTTTTCAAAATGAGAGAATTATTTAACATTTAATATATTGGTACAAGTAGTTGGATACAAGTTTATATTAAGCTAGCATTCCTATGTTAATAAACTGTGAAACTTTGCATTTCCTTCTCCCTGAATAGCCTACAGATAGTATATATAGGGCCAATGAGGAATTAAACATAGTTTTTGAACTTCCTTTCGATTTTATTATGTTTTGATCAACATAAATTTGGAGTACCAATGCTCAAATAGATATCTTTTTATAAAATATAAAAGAATTAAAGATAAAAGAATAATATTGTAATGCAACTGTTGGAGAAGATGTACCCCAAGTACTAGTCCACTATTTTTGCTCTCCTTCTTTGGATGGATCACTTGCACAAAATGCCGGCGTGACCCATCATAAGAACTGCAACGCTCAAGTCAGTGGCAATTCTCTTGGAGATGATGAAAAATATATAGATATGTGTATTTTTTATATATGAAAAATGCAACCTATGATATACTTTGTATTCCCTTATTTATAAATACTAAACAAGGATAAAAAAGATATTTCAAATCTCAATTTGTTATAACAGATTACTACGCACGTATCCATATTTTCTGATTTACCCCTAAAAGATTCCCTGTCATTTTCTAACCGTAATTGTTTCATCTTCATTTTTCTCGTGAACTTGCCCGACCTGGAGGTCGGTAAGCTCCTTGAACTTGCCCGACCTGGAGGTCGATAAGCTCCTCATCCTGCCCAACCTGGAGGTTAGTAAGCTTCTTATCCTACCCGACCTGTCGGTCGGTAAGTTTCTTAATACTATATAGAAATCGCCTAACAGGTCGTGCTACTCTCCTGACCCATGTACTGAGTTAACCTGTTTACTCAACTCTCATACCGTAGATGAGAATTTCCTATCATTGCGACCTGACCTATGTCCAGCTAGCTCACACCCCATAATCCGAGCTGCGCAGGTCCATCCCGACCTAGATCGCACCAGCTTCTTACTTATGATTTGAGCTACGTAAGTCAGTCTCGACCTATACCACATCAGCTAGTCCCCTTACTCTGCCCTGCAACCTCTGCAGGATAGACAAAGTATGAAAATATCTTGATTATTAGGGCTGACGTGAGCCTCTTTTCAAATTCCACCCCTTGGGATTTCGCGCTCATTACCGAAACTTAAATGCCTGTCTTTTCAACTGACTATCCTCATTCAGCCCTATACGTGTTCCTATCTTATCATCTATGGCTAGGGCTTCTTCTGCCTATTCGAGTGCCGCCTCCCTATAAAAAGGCTTTCTTCCTTCATTTTCTTTTCCCTATTTGTCTTTCCACAATTTTGCTCTCCGATGATCCTCCTCTATTATTCTTCCGTCAACTCCCTTCTTTTCCCCCTTCAACAAGCCATGTAAGTCTTCTGACTTTTGCTATTAATTTATTTCTCTATTTATCCTTCTGCATATTTGGTTCATTTTTTTTTTATGTCCACCTCTACTGCATCTCCAAAATCTCTATCGTTTATTCTCCTATTTTTCATCCCAGAGTTTTCATTCGTGAACTAGCATTTGAATTATCCACCCATCACCCAACTGAATTTAGGATGGCTGATCCGACTTATTACCCGGCTTATATGACTCATACCATCACCCTATCTGAGATAAGCCTAGCAAACCTTAGGGAGAATGCAAGAATACCTGAGGAATTCAATGTGGTCCTGCAGGTCCTCGCGACAGACCTCATGCCCCACCTCCTGGCTATGTGACCTTTGTAGATCAACTAGAGGCCGGCCTTAGGTTTTCCACTCTCGACCTATTCTATCGTATTTCTAAGAGCTTTAGTATTTTCCTAATACAGCTCGTTCCTAATTCTTTTCGACTTATGGTTGGTTTTTAGATGGTAGTTAGCTACTTTGGATACAAACCAAGCCATAAGCTATGACGAGCTTTCTTTCATGCCAAAACCGCCACACCAGGCTTATTTTATTTCATTTCCCAAGGAGCAGCTAAATTTCTACAAGGGAAACTTAGTTCCCTTAAGGGCTGGAAGAAAAGATATTTTTACATTTTATCTCCTGACCCTTGGAATTTTCCTATCAATTGGATCACCGACTTACCTCACCAAGGTCGCGTGCCCGCATTGGAATCAACCGCCCAAGCACTAGCTCGTCGATTAAACCACAGTCCCTACCACGTAGGGTTATTAGCTGATTACTAGCCTTTACTTCACCATTTTCAACTGAGCCCCAAAGTTATTCCATTCCCTTAACCTATAGGTACCATCCTGTTTGACTATTTGCTTGTGATTTCACCTTTGCTAGAATGCTAACTGTATATCTTTTGTTCAGAGCAACTGATGTAGTCCCACATAATAGCAGTTTACTGAGCTCGAAAAGCTGTAGGAGGGTCAGGCCAGCCTGAAGGTCAATCCTGAGTCCCCCTGACTAGTGCACCTCTTGATCACCAACGCGTGCCCGCAACCCGAGCTCCATCCGCAGTTCCTCTACCACCCCCATCTATCTCCCCATCTACTGCAGCTGTGGCACCCACTTCTTCCCGGAGTAGGGGGAAATGCCCAACTTCTGCAGGTGGTGGCAGCTCAAGTCCGTCTCAGCGTCCCCGTCTCAATGCCCCTACTTCCCTGAATGCTTCTTTTTTCACCAGCAGCTCGGTATTGGAGACTCGGGATGGAAAACTTTGTGTTGAGTGGCTTCAAGGCATACCCAACTCAATGGACTAGCGCCTCTTAGGGTCCTTGGCTTCAAGGTTGCAGATCATGCTTCTAAGGTAATGTTCCCTTCTTAATTCCCCTCATTTATTCTAACAATCGACAGTTTTTCTAACCTCCTCTTTCTCTAGGCTATATTGTACTTGAGTTATTTGATGGCCGATCTGCGGTTCGAATTATCCTCTTCAGAGGAAGATAAGGTTAGGCAACAGTTGGAGGATATGCAGCAGCGATTGCAGTGCTCTCAAGCTCGCACCCACAAATTGGAAGCAGATTTCGAGGTAGCTCAGGGTAAACATGCTTCCCTAGAGGAGAAGGTAACTGAGGTGGAACGAGATAGGGCCACCATGGAGAATTAAATGTTAAAGGCCATTGAGGAGGCTTCTATCTCCCGAGCTGAAGGTCATGCTGCGGGAGTTCTTGCAGGTCGAGGTGAGTAGGCCCAAGAGAAAGCCAAATTTCTGCAATCCCCAGAATTCCTTGATCACTTTACCTCTGGGGCCTTGAATTATTTAATCAATGGTTTCACGCACTGCCTTAGCTAGGTCAAGGAGCTAGGTTATACTGGTTTAGACCCAACCTTGGACCGTGCTATTGAAAGTGTTCTTCCTATTGACAATAGGTCTGCCCCTGTTATTGACGTAACTGGTCATTCACAACCATTAGCTGCGCCCACAGTTTTAGGGGATCATTCTGCCCATTTGTCCCATGTTTCTCCCACAGCTATTGTCCCTCCAGATTCGACTCTCGAGCCTGCCATCAATGTTGAGGATGATAATTCTTCCTCTTCCAGGAATCTAGATGATGAGGGTGCTGTTATAGAACCCCTCAGTATTTCTGATTATGGAGTAGAATAGGTTGTGTACATTTGTGTAACAATCTATAATAATATCATTTCATCTTTATTGTTCTTGTTTGGCTTTATTCTTCCAGCACCTGCAATTTCCACAGTAATATTTTCCATATCATTTATGAAATATGCATATCTCAAGTTTCGTAACCAAGCTATATGTCTTACTAAATATATTCTTGCTTTCTAATATATAAAAAGACAATCTAGCTCAGCCGATATGGCTTTTAAAATCCTTTTTTAAATCATTTGTCAAAGAGGTTGGTCTCTGTGAATCCTCTGAGTAACTCAGGCAGGTCCAGCTCAACTGGCCTTTCTGCGAACCCTCTAAGGAACCCAGGTAGGTCCAGTTCAACTGGCCTTGTCTTAGGATTTTTTCTTGAATCATTCACAATATGTCAGATAAATTCATTTCATTTCTTTTGTAAGAAAAAAACTCAAAATTACATATAGAACTTCTTCAAATGGCAAATATTCCATGGTGTGGGTACTTTTTTCCCTTTCTCATCTTCTAGCTTATAGGTACCTCCAGCTATCACCCGAGTTACCTTGTAAGGCCCTTCCCAATTTGCTTCTAATTTGCCAGTTTATTTTAAAGCATCTGCTCGCCGTAGCACCAAATCCCCGACCTTCCGGGAGTACCCAGCTCGAATTCTGGTTTTGTACACTTTTATGCGGAGGTATGCCTTCTCCCTTTTTTTATCAATCCAATCTAATGCTTCTCTCATGAGTTCATTGTTTTCTTTTTCATCATAGCTCTAGATCCGATGAGTTTCCATTCCGATCTCAGCGGGTATAACAACCTCTGCTCTATATACCAAGCTGAACGGAGTTTCTCCGGTTGTAGTCCTTGGTGTTGTACGATATGCCCATAATACCAAATCTAGCTCATCCACCCAACCTCCTCCAGATCTGTCTAGCCTAGTTTTGATTTCTTGCAAAATTATTCGGTTGGTTACCTCAACTTGTTTATTAGCTTGGGGATGGGCCACCGAAGTGAAGTGTTCCTTGATCTTCATCTCAATGCACTAGCTTTGGACCTTTTTTTCCTTGGAATTGAGTTCTATTATCTGATATCAGGTCGCGCGGAACCCCATATCTACATACTATATTTCCCTACAAAAATTTCATGACCTGTAACTCTGTAATCTTAGCTACAGGCTCAGCTTCTACCCATTTACTAAAATAATCTACTGCCACTATTAAGAATTTTCTTTGCCCTATCGCTAGGGGAAAGGGTCCGACAATATCAATTCTCCATTTGGAAAAAGAACAAGATGAGCTCATGACCTTCAGCTCCTCTACTAGTTTATGTATCAATGGGGCATGCTTCTGGCATTTTTCATATGTTCTAACCAAATGTTGCGCATCCTCTTTTAACGAAGGTCAGAAATACCCAACTCTTGTCGTCTTACAAGCCAGCGCACGACCTTCACCATGGCTTCCACATCATCCCTCATGAATTTCTTGCAATACATAGGCTCCTTCCTCTTGTGATAAACATCTCAAGTATGGTGTAAAGTAAGCTCGTTTATATAACAAACCATCAATTAGATAAAATCTAATAGCTTGTACCTAGAATCAAACTGTTTCTCTTTTATTTTGTGTTAGTTTTTCCTCTCGTAGATATTTTAGTATATCGGTCCTCCAATCATCTTTCTCTTCCACAGAGGCTACTTCTATCCCCATACTGTGCTGATAGGCCATTAACAATGTAATTTTTCTGGTCTTGCAATCAGTGGTAGAACTTGTAAATTTGGAAAGATAATCAACCTTAGCATTCTCAGCCCGCGGTTTATGACTTAGCTCAATTTTTGTAAATTATTTTTTTAGCTGAGATACTTATTCCACATAATTTCTCATTCTTTCCTCATTGGTCATAAATTCTCCCTCAACCTGCTACATGACCAACCTCGAATCAGAATACACATTTAGCTGCCTAACCCCCAGTTCTAGAGTCATCTTCAATCCCCTCACCAATGCCTCATATTCAGCTTCATTATTAGATGTTTTGAACTCAAATCTTATTGCAAATTCCAGCTCTTCCCCTTCTGGACTAGTTAGCACAATACCTGCCCCACAACCTGATATGGTAGCCGAGCCATCCACATGCAGCAACCATGTTCTAGGGCTCTCATCCGTAGGTGTCATTTCCTGCATAAAAATTGCCAAGACCTGTGCATTGATAGCTACTCTTGGCTGATAATCTATGTCATACTCGCTCATCTCTACTGCTCATTTTACCATCCGACCTGAAGTTTCTGGTTTTCTTAGTACTTGTCTCAATAGTAGGTTAGTTCGAACTATTATCTTATGTGATAAGAAGTATGGCCGAAGCCGCCTAGAAGTCGTTACTAGGGCTAATCCTCATTTTTCTATCTCAGGGTATTTAATCTCCACCCTTCTCAGCAATTTGCTTATATAGTAAATGGGTTTTTGCTAAACTTCTTCCTCTCTCAACAACACTGAGCTAACGGCCAATTTCCCTACTGACAGATATATATACAGTATTTCACCTTGCACGGGTTTGGTCAACAAAGGTAGCGTGGCTAAGAAGTTTTTTAATTCATCAAAAGCCCTATGACACTCCTCAGTCTATTCAAACTTGTTAGCCTTCCTCAGGATTTTGAAGAAAGGCAAGCTTCTCTCTGCCGATCTAGATATGAATCAGCTCAGAGCTGCTATCCTACTCGTGAGTTGTTGAATCTTGTTAATACTATTTGGAGGAGCCATATTCTGCACTGCTTTTACTTTCTTGGGATTCATATCTATACCCCTCTTGGTCACCATATAACCCAAGAATTTGCCAGACCTAACCCCAAAAGCACATTTAGAAGGGTTGAGTTTCATATCATACCTCCTAAAGACTCCAAAAGCTTCTGCCAAGTAAGCAACATGAGCTTCAACCTTTGTACTTTTTATCAGCATATCATCCACATATACCTCCATGTTTCGCCCGAGCTGTTCTTTGAACATTCTATCGACCAGCCTTTGATATGTAGCTCTTGCATTTTTTAGTGCAAAAGGCATAACCACATAACAATAATTCCCTGTAGAAGTTATAAAGCTTATTTTCTTATGATATTCAGGTGCTAACATGATCTGGTGGTACACTTGCGAAGCATCCATCATACTTAACAGCTCACACCCTGAGGTAGAGTCAACCAATTGGTCTATTCGTGGCAACGGGTAATGATCTTTAGGACATGCTCTGTTTAAATCTTAAAAATCAATGTACATTCTCCACTTTTCTTCTGTTTTTAGGATCAAGACGACGTTTGACAACCATTCTGGGAATTGGATTTATTTGATATGTCCCGCCTCCAATAATTTCTCTACCTCCTTCTGGATAACCTTATCCTTCTCAGGCCTAAAATGCCTCTTCTTCTATTTGATATGTTTGTATGCTGGGTCAACATTGAGGTGATATACTACCACACCTGGATCAATTCCTTCCAGGTCACATACATTCCACGCGAAGATATCGATGTTGTTTCTTAAGAATTGAGTCATCTTATCTGCCAATTCCGGACTCAACTGTGTGCCCATCCTAGTGGTTCTGGTCTCATCCCCTGGTATCAATTCCTCATTTGGCATTACATGTTCTTGCTCAATTGAAGGCCCTTCTGCCTCATTTATTTTCATAATTTTCAGTGGGGGTTCCCCTTCTACACTTTGTTCTCTTTTAGCTTTTTTCTGCTCAATTTTTCTAACAGCTTCCACATAGCATCTCCTAGTCGAGCACTGATCTCCTTCTACTTCTCCATCCCTTCATCCATAGGAAACTTCAATTTCATGTGAAAGGTGGACACCACGCTTGGAAGGTATTGAGCGAAGGTCTTCCCAGGTTGATGTTATAAGCAGAAAATGAGTCAACTACCAAAAACTTAACCATCCTAGTCTTACGCATGGGCTTAGTACCTAAGGATATCGGTAGGATGACCTGACCCATTGGATCTACCACTCATCCGCCAAAACCGAACAGGGTTGTATCTACTAGCTGTAATATTATATCCGGATTCATCTTCTTATACACGTCATAGAATAAGACGTCAACCAAGCTACCCGTATCTACCATCACTCTAGTCACATCAAAGTTAGCCACGGTTGCAGTGATGACTAGTGCATCATTATACGGTACCTGCAATCTTTTCATATCATGGGGCCCGAATTGAATCGTTGGTCCTTCGTTAATTTTATGGACCTCTCCTTTTGAACTTTCGAAAGTAGGTCGGGCATATGCCTTCCTAGCTCGGTTGGAGTCTCCATCTGTAGGACCTCCTAGAATTATTTGGATAAAACCCCTTAGAGCATGGGGGTGGTTTTCTCCAGGGGCAGCTCCAGCTTTCCCTTTTTTAGTATCTCTTTCTATCCAGATCAGCCGTGCTTTTTTACGTTCAACCATTTTCTTCTCCTTTTCTTCCTTTACCCAGTCATCCAGTTATCCCTTTAATATCATCCTCTCTATTACATCTCTCAGATGCCGACATTCCTCTGTGTTATGCTCATACTCATTATGGAACGCGCAGAATAGATTTGACTTGGGCTTGGTTGGAGCTGCCGAGTGATTATATGGTCATTTAAACCCATATGCTTCACAATAGCCATCAAGATATGTGCCCTTGGGGCAACCAGGGGAGTGTATTGTTTGGGTTCCCCAGAAGCAGGCAAAAGAGGTCGTTCTTCCGGCTTTAATTTCCTGACAAAACCTCATCCCTCTTTGCCAAGCTCTCTTCTGTCTCTTTTTCTTTCTCCCTTATCTCTTTTCATTCGCTGAGCTTCTTCTATATTAATATATTTTTCAGCTCAGGCTAACAGGTCATCAAAACTTCTGGTTGATTTATTAGCCAACGACCTGAAGAATTCCCCATCCTGCAAACCTTGGACCAAGGCATTGGAAAGTACTTATTGGGTAGCTGAGGGTACTTCTAAAGCAGCTGTGAATCTTTTTATATAACTTCGCAGGGCCTCGTTATCTTTTTGCTTTATACTGAATAAAGTCAGCGACGTTTTTTGGTGTTTCCGAGAACTTGCAAATTGATGCAAAAAGGCATAACTAAACTCATCAAAAGAGCTAATTGAGCTGGGGGCAACTGGCTGAACCATTGCTAGGCTGATTTTGACAGGGTAGTCAGGAATACCATGCACTTAACTCTATCGGAATACCTGTGTAAGAGAGCTGAATTTTCGAACCTGCATAGATGTTCCCATGGGTCAATGGTACCATCATAATCATAATTTAATGACCTGAAGTTGGCTAGTAGGTCGTCCATCATTACTTTCTCAGTAAATGGAATTCCTCTTTTGGTCACTGTATTCCTTCCCACCATTTTCATCTTCATATCTTTCAGCTCATTATATAAATCTTCCAATTTCTCCGACACATCTAGCTTTTTCATTTTACTCCGACACTCCCCTGTATGACTTTCTTCCAACCTCTCAGGACGGAGTGGTTTTTCCGGTAGCTTTGGTGGTGGTGGATTAGTCTCCCTTCTTCTTAAAGCTACATCTACCGCCGTTGTGATTAGACTTGCCAACTGCTCCATAGTAAGCTAACCGACATTTCTTGCTCTGAATTCCGGCACCAAATTTACACAGGGTACCTGCATGGTTTGGAGCGGTGGAACTCCAGGTGTTACCGGGGGTGGGCTATCATTCTCTCTCCACTCCTGAACCTCCGGATCTTGGCTGTGCCGGACGACTGGAGGTGGAGCTTCACCGGATGTTCCTCCACCCAACAATCCTTTTCCTACCATCTCACGTCTTAAATCAAGTTTTCCCACAAACGACGCCAACTTGTAATGCACCTGTTGGAGAAGGTGTACCCCAAGTACTAGTCCACTGCCTCTGCTCTCCTTTTCCGGTTGGATCAACTGCACAAAATACCGGCATGACCCAACGTAAGAACTCTGACGCTCAAGTCAGTGATAATTCTCAAACACGTTTTCTTCTAACGGGAATTCATTTTGGAAGACTAATCCCAAATACAACTACTATTTTTTTAAGAATTTTTTTTAGGCCTATAAAAACAACCAAAATAACTAATAAAATTAACACTTTTTTCATAGTGTCGAGTTTATATAGAGTTTCCTGAATAACTAATAACTACAAATTCACTTTTTTCAAATTCGACACTCTAATTTTTAACTCTATTTTTAAACTTAGGGTTCTCAATCAAGTAAAGCGAGACGAGCTTATTTAATCTCTCGCTTGGCTTGATGTTATACGAGCATTTTTTTTTATTTTTTCAGATTGACTTTATTATTTTTTTCTAAATAAGATGACTAAATATTAGAATTCTTGGATTGATGAAAATTCTTTTATATATCTAACATAGTGATACTTTATATTTTTGTTTCATATATACATACATATATGCATAGAACATTTATTTAAAAAACAAACAAATATAATATCTATTATCTAGTACGAGCTGAATCGAGACTGAATTTTGAGAAGCCTTAGGCTCACTGATATTCCTACTTGCATTTTATTTTTTTAAAAAGCTTATACTTCAAAAAAACTCTTTGTTTTACTTTTGAAAACAAGTGAATCAAATGTATTTTCTTCAAATAACGTGTGAAATCAAATGTCAACTTAATTAATTATACTTTATAACTTATTAATCCAAATATATTTTTATTTTATTACATTACCTGAGGGGAATATTCTTAAAATACTTTTAACCTTTTTTTTTTTTGTTGGAAATGAAAATGAACGTGAATCCAAACAAAGTTAATGTCATTAGTAAGTATGTAAGAGTTTTTCAAAAAGAAAAAAATATTCATTATTTGAAGAAAAAGTAAGAGTGGAACGTATGAAGTAAAAAACGGAGCTCTGCATCTCTATCCCCCCAAAACAATCTTATTTCAAAAGAATATTTCATCAAATATCGTGACATAGAAAAATTTCCATTTGATATAAAAAAAAATAGAAATTCGAATTTCCACTAAAATGGAATAATTTTTTTTTTCTTATTTCCTTACCAATATAATAGTCAAATTGCACCGCACAAGGCGCAGTGTACAGTGCTCAAGTAATTATAACTTGTAATTGTGCTTTTAAACATATTTATTATCCATAATACTGGAAAAAAAATAATATAATGAATAAATAATAAATGAAAAAATAATGGTAACAAGAAAAGACATTGTTTCGTAAAAAAAATAAAATATAATATAATATAAACAATAATAATAATAAATATATAATAAAAACTAAAAAATGAAAAATGAGTAAAAAAATTAAAAAAATAAATAAATAATAGAAATGATTTTTTTTTAAAATGGAAATATGAAACCACATTGTTTTGGTGGGTTACTATAATAATTAAATAATGAATAAAAAATTAATGGTAATAAGAAACGCTGTAATCTCATAAAAAAATATAATATAATAAATAATAAATAATATTAAAATTTTAAAATTAAAAATGAAAATTGAAGTAGATAAAATTAAAAAAAATGAATGATGTGGTTTAAAAAAGATAATAAATAATAATAATAATGATAATAAACAAGATTAAAACTAAAAAATAAATACAAAATAAAGAAAAATAGAATATGAAATAACTTCATTCCGAGGTTCTTGGAAAGATGTTGTTTCATTAAATAAACGATAATTAAAAGAATAAAAAGTATATAATATTAAAAAAATGAAAAATGATGTGACTATTCGTCAACTATAAAAAAAATCAAAAATTAAAAAAAAATTGCCAAAAAAATGAGAAAAAAAATGATAATATGAGGCGTCGTGATCGTTTGAAATTACTTCATTTCATTTGCAAACTTTTATTTTAAGATGCCCATTTGATAAAATTAGATTGAAGTGATGTCATTTCATCTACACTATTTTTGTGGTAGTAAAGCTATCTTCAACTCAAAATTTTATTTTAACACAATTTTTGTATTAAACTTAAAATTTATTTTCAATGAATATATTTTAAATTTTATTTTAAAAAAAATATTTCTTATTATTTTATTTATAATAACTATTTTATTATATCAAATATCTATTAACATATTAATAAAGTTACATATTTAATTTGTATTTTATGTTTAGTTAATTAAAAATATATATTATTAATATATTATAATTGATAATAAATTAAATAATATACATAAAAAAATAATTAATAAAAATAATTTTGTTGAAAAATATACAATTAGAATGAAAAATAAAATTTTTAAACATTTTTAAACATAATAAAAAAATATAAAATTTATTTTAAAAAAAAAATAAACAAAATAAATAATTTTTATTAAAAATATTTGTATATATAAATTATAAATTATTTTATTAAAAAATAAAAAAATAAAAAAAATTGAATTTTAAAAATATTTTTAAACATAATAAAAAAATATAAAATTTGTTAAAAAAAAACAAACAAAGATAGCGCAACACTATACCTCGCGTCAAAATGGAGCTGGAGACGGTCGCTTCGTTGGGATTGCTTTTTCAGCAAATGATGTAACCCAAACTTATAAATAACGCAGGATTGGATTTGCCTAAATCGGTTAAAAAACCAACAATAAAAATAAAAATAAAAAAATAGAATATGAAATTAGTTATTGGCAATCCATTGGTAATCATTTAAAATGGACTTGTTCTTTAAAAAGGCAACAATAAAAAAATAAAAATAAAGAATATAAAATTACCATGGTGTTTGACAATACATTCCAAATGAAATTTTTAGATATAACAATCTATTTGTAATAATATTATGTATTTAATATTTATTTTTAAATAAATTTTTAGAATAAATTATTTATTTAAAAATTTATTTTAAATATTTTAGAGAAGTGTAAATTTATGATTTTGATTTTTTTTTTGTTGTATTTTACTAGATGAGTATTATGAATATTAAAATATATTTTTATCAAATATTTTATAATAATTATAAATATTTTTTTAAAATATAAATAAAATTTCATTCCAAAATAATACAAACGTATATGATGTCTTTTGAAAGCGCCCAAAACTGATTGGGCCAACTAAAGAAACAACAAAAAAAAAAAAAAAAAAGAGAAACAAAAAACACTAAAAAATTGTTGTATGCAGCACTATTCATACAAGGATAGCATGTTATTATATATGGTAGTAGTAATAATAATAATTATATAATAACAATAATAATAATTGTTTTGGCCTTTGAGACCCACTAAAAAAAACAAAAAAGAACAACAAAAAATTATATTGTGCTCTTATTTATATATGGTAATGGTAATAAGATTAATAATAATAATAATTTATTCATTTTTTGATCGTTTGTTTTTATTTTTCCACATAAACCGACTCACAATCGCAGGTAGAGTAAGTCTGGTAGAATCAATAATAGACACACCATTTCAATCTGGAAGCCCATCGGAGTTTCCGGTGAGATAAACCCACCCCAACTTCTCTCTTCTTTCCCAATTTTCACACACTCCCACACACAGTGAGCGAGATATATATACATACACATATACATACATACAAATAGAACGCAAAAGAATGGTGTTTGTTAAATCCCCAGACAACAAAACCCTAATTCTGAATCTCAATCCATCCACCACCACTCGACAAGCGCTTAGCCTCCATATCCAGCGAAATTATCTAATACCCATTTCTCAACAGCGCCTCTACTTGTCTCACCGCCTTCTCTCCACCCCGGACAACGACGCTGTCTTGCTCTCTCACCTTGGGATTTCCCCAAATTCAACCTTAACCCTACACGTCCCGTTCCTCGGCGGTATGCAAGCGCCTGTCCCTCCCAAGAACAGGTCAGACTTCCTCAATACAAAACCGCCCCCGAATTATGTCGCCGGGCTCGGTCGTGGCGCCACGGGCTTCACCACCCGTTCTGATATTGGTCCGGCTCGTGCTGCGCCTGACTTACCGGATAGATCGGCCGCTGCAATTGGCGCTGCTGGGCCCGCTGGCGTTGGCCGTGGCCGTGGGAAGGGTCCTGGGGAGGAGGATGAGGAGGAGGAGAATGATGAGAAGGGATATGATGAGAATCAGAAGTTTGATGAGTTTGAGGGGAATGATGCGGGATTGTTTGCTTCTGCCGAGTATGATGACGAGGATAAGGAGGCTGATGCGGTGTGGGAGGCAATCGATAAGAGGATGGATTCTCGCAGGAAAGATAGGAGGGAGGCAAGGCTTAAAGAGGAAATTGAGAAGTATCGCGCCTCAAATCCAAAAATTACGGAACAGTTTGCCGACTTGAAGAGGAAATTATACACATTGTCGACTGAAGAGTGGGATAGTATACCGGAGATAGGGGATTACTCTTTGAGGAATAAGAAGAAGAGGTTTGAGAGTTTTGTTCCAGTTCCAGATACGCTTTTGGAAAAAGCGAGGCAGGAAAAAGAGCATGTGAGTGCTTTGGACCCGAAGAGCAGGGCAGCTGGTGGGACTGAAACTCCATGGGCACAGACCCCGGTTACGGATTTGACTGCCGTGGGTGAAGGGAGAGGAACTGTATTGTCGTTGAAGTTGGATAGATTATCTGATTCTGTTTCTGGGTTGACGGTGGTGGATCCTAAAGGTTACTTGACTGATTTGAAGAGTATGAAGATTACTAGTGATGCAGAGGTATCTGATATCAATAAGGCTAGGTTGTTGCTCAAATCGGTCACACAGACAAATCCAAAGCACCCACATGGTTGGATAGCAGCCGCTAGGTTGGAGGAGGTGGCAGGGAAGACTCAGGCTGCACAGCAGTTGATCAAGAGAGGATGTGAGGAATGTCCAAAAAGTGAGGATGTCTGGTTGGAGGCATGCCGCCTGGCGTCCCATGTGGATGCTAAGGCTGTGATTGCAAGGGGTGTTAAGGCAATCCCGAATTCAGTGAAGTTGTGGATGCAAGCGGCGAAGCTTGAGCAGGATGATGTGAATAAGAGTAGGGTGTTGAGGAAAGGGCTTGAGCATATTCCAGACTCAGTGAGGCTTTGGAAGGCAGTTGTGGAGCTCGCCAATGAGGAAGATGCTAGACTTTTGCTGCAGAGAGCTGCGGAATGCTGCCCTTTGCATGTGGAATTGTGGCTGGCTCTTGCTAGGTTGGAAACTTATGAAAATGCGAAGAAGGTGTTAAATAAAGCCAGGGAGAAGCTTCCTAAGGAGCCAGCTATATGGATCACTGCTGCCAAGTTGGAAGAAGCTAATGGGAATACTGCCATGGTTGGAAAGATTATAGAAAGAGGTATTCGAGCTTTACAGAGGGAAGGCATGGAAATTGACAGAGAGTTGTGGATGAAAGAGGCCGAGGCAGCTGAAAGAGCTGGTTCTGTTGCAACTTGTCAGGCTATAATTCATAACACTATCGAGGTTGGGGTAGAGGAAGAAGATAGGAAGAGGACCTGGGTTGCTGATGCTGAGGAGTGTAAGAAGAGAGGTTCCATTGAGACAGCAAGGGCCATCTATGCTCATGCCCTTACTGTGTTTTTGACTAAGAAGAGCATATGGCTTAAAGCAGCTCAGCTTGAAAAGAGCCATGGCACCAGGGAATCTCTGGATGCACTGCTGCGTAAGGCAGTTACTTACATACCACATGCTGAAGTTTTGTGGCTAATGGGTGCCAAAGAAAAGTGGCTTGCTGGTGATGTTCCTGCTGCTCGGGCAATTCTTCAAGAAGCATATGCTGCAATCCCTAATTCTGAGGAGATTTGGCTTGCTGCATTCAAGCTTGAGTTTGAGAACCACGAACCTGAGAGAGCTAGAATGCTTCTTGCAAAGGCGCGAGAAAGGGGAGGAACAGAGAGAGTTTGGATGAAATCTGCAATTGTTGAGAGAGAATTGGGAAACACGGCAGAGGAGAGGAGGTTGTTGGATGAAGGGCTGAAACTCTTCTCTTCATTCTTCAAACTTTGGCTGATGCTCGGGCAGTTGGAGGAGCGGCTTGGGAACTTGGAGCAAGCAAAGGAAACATATGAGTTGGGCTTGAAGCACTGCCCTAATTGTATTCCTTTGTGGCTTTCGCTTGCTCACCTGGAGGAAAAAGTAAATGGCCTAAGTAAAGCTCGTGCAGTACTGACCATGGCCAGAAAGAAAAATCCTCAGAATCCTGAACTCTGGCTTGCTGCGGCGCGAGCGGAGTCCCGACATGGTTACAAGAAGGAAGCTGATATATTGATGGCGAAGGCATTGCAGGAATGCCCTACTAGTGGTATTCTGTGGGCTGCTTCAATTGAGATGGTTCCTCGGCCTCAGCAAAAAACCAAAAGCAGGGATGCATACAAAAGATGTGGGGACGATCCTCACGTCCTTGCTGCTGTGGGGAAAATATTTTGGCATGACAGGAAGGTTGATAAAGCTAGGTCCTGGTTCAACAGGGCTGTTACTCTTGCTCCAGATATTGGGGATTTCTGGGCATTGTACTACAAATTTGAACTTCAACACGGCACTGAGGAGACCCAGAAGGATGTATTGAACAGATGTGTCACAGCAGAGCCAAAGCATGGTGAAAAGTGGCAAGCCATATCGAAAGCTGTGGAGAATTCGCATCAGCCAACAGAATTCATCTTGAAGAAGGTGGTAGTTGCAATAGGAAAAGAAGAGCATGCAGCTGAGAATGGCAAAAACTAGTATTTCCGGAATCCCAAGTCCTAATTTTATTGTTGCTTCTCATGATTGCTAAAGTGTTAGATGCAATTTCTAATTTCCTTACCTTTTCAGCGCAGTGGCTATCCTATGCACTTCAACTTTTTTGGTTGAACTTTTTGAGATACTTCTTCAATCACTAGGTTTTAGTGGATCTTAACATGTTCTTCAATCACTTGGTTAGCAGCTGCTATTCTAGAATGTGTTGTCCTGCATAGTATTTACTCTTGTGGATGTGCACTCGTTGATACTTCTCTTGCTGCTTCTGTTGAGGAATATGATAGCTTGTTTGTCTTCTCCATGTAGTACTCAGAGTATTTGTAGCATAATGCTAATGTTTACTTGGTACTTGGTTTTCTTTGTGCTGCTAATTCTGCATTATTACTATGAAAAAGGAATATGTAATGAGCAAATTGAAAAAAAAAAAAAAAAAATCTTGTTCTTTAGTATCATAGAATTTTACTTTTGCTTAAGCTGTGACACAATTCTGCTGTAGCGACAGTTCTGCTTGTGAAAACAGGAATTAGCATACTAGCCTCTGTAATCACTAATACCCAAGAGGCCTGATATATTCAGTAAGGCTTGAGGTTTCATTTTTCTCATTGATGCCACCTCATATTTCGTCATTTATACCCCTTTGATTTCAGTTAGATCAGAAAATCTACTGGGTTGTGAAGTTTTTTGCATTGAGAAGCAATTGGAAAATCATGTTAAGTACTTGCAGATGACAAGGATTCTTAGTTTGAAAGTGGACTAAACCCACTGAATCTGCCGTAAGTTCGTTCCACAAATTCAATCTGATAAGAGAATTTTTTTACCTGCATCATGTATTATCACCTCAAGTGCTGGGACTCATTGACGTGTCATGATGTTCACCGTTTGGTGTGGAATACCAAATATTTTGCTCCGAGAGGTGGGTAACTAGGAGCAGCCTGGCAACTAGGCTGATTCCTGTCTGGAAGGTGAACTTGGAATCAGTCTGAATAAATGAAAGAGGTAGGGGAAGTCATCCTCTTCTCTTCGTCTGGTAGATGTGAAAAAGGTCCGTTTGGCCTTGTGTTTATAGTGTCCCCAAACACACATTTTGGCATTGAACACAATTGTGAAGATCGTTTGGCAACATATTTCTAAAGTAATTGTGGGGTATCACGGAAGTTGCCTTCGCTAGCTGCTATTAGCAAACTGATGTTTTGCAATTTTTCTCACTTCTCAACGTGTGATTTGTAAGGAGGATTGCCGCCTCCCAGTTCATTTAAGATATAATTTAAAGGGTTTAAACACTTTGCACCTGAAAATCCTGAAAATTATAGGTTAACATTTACCTCCCTAACAATAAAATGGAGACTTATTCCCATCAATAATGAAATGTAACACTTACCCTCTTATATCCGTCATATTTTTTTTTTTTGTCTTTTTCCCCCCCTACTTCCTCACCATTTTTCTTTTTATTTTTTTACCATTTTATTAGGATATATACTATTATGTTCTTTCTATTTATTTTTCTTGAGGTGACGAGGCCACGCTAGTAGCAGATTGGGGTGGCGGATAGGGGTGACCATAGTTCAATTTTATTTTATTTTTATAATTAATTTTAAATTGAATTATTATGTGCGATTTTACTAAAGAGAAAATATAAATTGTTATTTTGTGAAATAAAATTGGATGTGTTGTTTGAGGCACTTAGTGAGTTAGTTTGCTCTAAAAATGAAATAAACAAAAAAAAAATCATCTTAAGATAAAAAGTATTTATATTTAAAGTAGCAGTTGTTTCTACAAGTAAATTACTTACATATAATTCACTAATAATTAAAAGTATAGTTCCAAATGTTTAAGTTATAAACATAGGCCGACCAACCCACATTATATTGTGGTAGTAAGTTTTATAGTTTTATTATTTGGGGGTCCTAAGTGTTACATTTAATTATTTAGAAAGTAAATATTACTTCCATATATTTTTTAAATTGTAAAGAGTCCATCCAAGCTAGATATAATTTTTGTTCTTTTTTCCCATGAAATTCTTGGGTTTTTTAACAATTTATTGCAATTTTTAAATGCACCTTTCCAGATGCGTTTTGTATCAATTTGATAAAGGGATTAACATTTTTATAATAAATTATTAAAAAACCCGAAAGGATTTTATTAGCTCTTTGAAAAATATTCTTTTACAGTAAAAAGGATGCTTCAAAGAACCATATGTAAGGGCTTTTATTTGATGGTTTTCCTATTATCTGGATCAGCAGTTAGTTTTGAAAAATTTATTGAAATCTTTGTTTCTAGAATCAATTTCTGAAAATCGATTCCAAACAACGAACCAATTCTCATTAAATTATTGGTTCAAAATCAATTAATTAGTTCTATTTTTCAAGAATCACTCCTTCCAAAAGTGTGTCAAACCCATAAAAGTTGAAGATTGGGACACGCTTTAACCATTATTTCCTCATATTAAATATACAATATTCAATTCAAATACATATTCTTACCAACTTTTTAGGTTCTACCCAAGCCCACCATAGTTCTTTTTGTTTTGTTTTGTTTTTTATTTTTTATTTTTCATTATTTTTATTTTTTATTTTTTGGGGAAAGGGAGTGGGAGGGGGAATGGTTGAAATTTTATTATTTTTCTCAGAGCATGAGGTGCCTTAAGGACTAATTTAACATAAAATTATATTTTTAATTCTTTATTAACCAAATTCGGTACATTGAAGATTGGTTAACAAAGTAGGCAGAACCACAACTAGGTGTAACATTTTATTTTTTATTTTTACAAAAACAAGTAAGCGCAACCTATGCCAACACCTTCAATTTTGTTACTGACACATGGTTGAGAATTAAGAGACGAATCAAAATTAAGAGATTTGCGCTTCTAAAAATTATTAAATGAAGTGCAACTTTTAGTTGCAATGCATAATATATATATATATATATATATATATATATATAATATGTAGAATTTATATATATGCATAATTAACAAAGATAGAAATATACACAAACACATTTTTTTACAATATCATTTTAATAAATAATATAAATTTATATTATTTAAATAGTTTTTTTACATAGAATATATATATTCACCTAAGCATTTAAAAATTTCAATAAAGATAGAATAAATATTTATACATATATTTATACATATACATAGAATAAATATTTATACACATACATTTGTTTATACAATATTATTTTAATAAAAAATAATAGTTTATATTATTTAAATAGTTTTTTATTTAATTAAATATATACGTATATAAATAATTTAATTTAATATATTTGATCAAACTTTATCAAATAAATTATTTTTTCAAATCTACGGACAATTTTAAGCAAATAAATTACTTGTAATAGTACCAATTTTTGCTTCACAACCTAGGAGTTAATTTTTTCGAATAATAGTTACAGTACTAAATATATCCAATACAGAAGTTTTGAAGAATGCAAGATCAATAAAAAATCACTAATGTCCACTAGTACTACAAGTACATCGATGGTGCTGTCGTCTACCTCTGCGTCTACCCTCAGTAGCTACCGTGTAACTGATCTTGTGTCCGATCATCAACATATATACTATGATTTAAATTAAAACTCGGCCGACCTGATGAAGTTGTGGAGCTCAACTCTCCACGATCATGATACCCGTTGTCTAGATGTGAAAATGTAATAGGCGAGACAAAAAACTCTTCACGACTAGTCTCATATCCTAGATGCAGTTGTACAAACAGTGTGTGTGTTATGCCAAGATCTGAACTGAGTAGTGTAGAAAATGACAGCGCACATGGCGGCATTACCCCAATACGGAGTGAACGGGTCGTCCGGTTGTGCCTCTTAAGCTACATAATAGTTCGCAGTGCTGTCCAAATCGTGAGATATAGGAAGTGTCGAGGTAGATGAACCTGCCTCATCTGTTGCACTAGACATAAATGGAGGAAGAATCTCATGAGACGTAAAAGCATTACTAGTAAATGCAAAGGTACCCCTGTGAGTAAAGTCACATTCTATTACGCTACTACGCCTTCTCCTCTTTGTGCCTCTGTCTTCTAATGGTGGCACTGGTTGTTCAGGCATATGGACTATAAATTATTGTCGATGGAGTAGGCACCTGAGATCATCAGTGGCGTGTATAATATCACTCCTTAATCGCATAAGTGAAGTTATATCTTTCTCATTCGCGCCATTGGCACTGAGCCTAATTCTCTCTACCGCTATACTCTGAAATGCGTATAAACAAGAATAATATTAAATAATATCATTAATAAGATATATATTATAAAAATTATTATTAACCCAAAATATAAGTATTATAGCATCCAAATCTGATATGTCTGAAGGTTAGTGCCCCTCCCACATAGGCAAATAGGACGGTAATATTAGATGGCGTGTAATATGATTGTACCACCCTATATATCCAGGCTCAGTACTATTGGACCCAGTAATGGGAAGACTGATGACAATAAGCTGATGTCCATCTGCCCACTAAGATACATATTCCTAGTGATATCGAGCCTAGTCCATTGTCTCCCTTGCGGTCTACATCGTGCAAAGTTGCTTCATGCGTTGATATATCTTAGGGAATATACTGTCACATGACCTGCTCTGAATGATAGAACTCTACAATTGCGTAGTTGATCAAAGGATATCGAGATCTCGACAGTGGTGTGTTACATTTTGGTCCAAGCATCATAATATCAGGTGAACTCATATTATATAGCTCCCAGATATACTGCAATTAACAAATACATCAAAATATTTTTTATAATGAAAATAAAAAATGTTAAGCTCTGCCCACCTCTCTATCAGTCATTTTGTCTAGTATGTCTATAATAATCTTGATAGAATGACTCATCGTATATGTGAAACTGTAATATTGCATCTACATACATGTATATTAAAATTATCAGTAATTAAGAAGCACAAAAATATTATTAGAACTTAATACTAATTGTATTGAATGATACATTGCACCGTATGGAGGAAGTAGAAGCTTATGATCGTCATCGCCAACAAGTTGGCCCAATTAATTCAAGAACGTAATCGTTTGGGCACCAAAGTTGTAATTCAAGACCATACCCATATTTGCAATGTATATTAAAAATAATGTGCAGGATAAATAGGAAGCTATGACATAAGAAGCTTAAAACACTAATTTGAGGGGGTTATATTAAGTTTACCTATAGAAGTATCATCGCACCACCAATAACATGTTTATCTCTATCAGCTACAGTGCATAACTCACAGTACATGAATTGTAATAGTGTACTACTCCAATTGAAAGTACCAACATCCATAATTTATTTCATATGTTGTAGTTACAACAACAATACCCCATTACTTGATTAATCAGGGCATATAATACTCGAGTAGAATCAATGCATATCGCTCTAAGTCATCTTAGGGAGTGTCATCATTCATTGGATTAGCCAGAAGTTAACTCCTCAAGGCAGTTAACAAGATGCGTCCACCTTTGAACTGTTGGGAAATGGGTTGGAACCCTAAGTAATAGTGACAATACTCCTACCACTACTTAGTGGACCTTCTCGGATCATGTCTTATGATAGGCTGTCTATCTATTGGTAAACCCCAAATAACTGCAATATCCTGCAGTGTGACAGTCACCTCTCCCACCCAAAAATGAAAAATATAAGTATCAGACTACCATCTCTCTACAAGCGCAATGAAAAATATGGGTCCTAATATCAAACTAACCACGTCTATAGATGCCATAGAATCTCATATCATATAAAATATGAACTACATGAGAATACAACACACTATCACCACCATCAAGTCTCCAAAATGGTTTAGCTTCGTATCTACTTCACCAATAAACACACTCAGATCGGTGATGCATTTATCGGGATAAAACTGTCATCTCTCATTGACCATATATAGAAATAATATTCATCATGTAATAATTACATATACAAGTAATCAAATAAACAACAATACCAATTAATATTTGAATTATGATGTGATAAATTGAAACAGATCATGAAACTTGCATGTACAAAAATAATTGCATCAAACAGTGTTAACATGAATTTTAACATATTATAATTTAAACTGATCATACACTTAGTCTCAAATATAAGAATAAGTAATTTTACATATGATGAATTTTACTCTCCTAAAATTCAAAACTAAATATAAAATATTGGATATTTAGGAAAGTCGTTTGTATATTAATCTTAACTTGAAAGATTACATGTATTTTGACTACAAGAGTAATGCATATAAATAAAGAGTATTACTACTGACAAAGACTAATATTAATCCTGCTCTAATAACATCATCTATGTTGAGAAGATGTTCCATGTTATGTCGCATTGACCCATTGCCTCGCACGAACTTATTGTCTGGCACGTGCCAGAGGCCAATCCATCTCGCTCAAAATTCGAGTAGCAGTATTTTGTTCATGACGATTCCGAATCCGCAATGAAAGATTGTGGCACAACTCAAAAGGTGGATATTCCAATTAACTTCATCCGACAATGGCTCAAACTTTCCTCTATAAGTATCAACATAAGAAGTAGTGCTATAGTATAATTTCATGAATGTTGCTGGGTTAACCCCAAAATGATGGCAAGTATGCATTGCATGCGAGCAAGGAATTCCAAACCGACTCTAATTGTTGCATGAGCACTCCATTGACCTCAGCTTCACGACGTGTATAAAATGCCTAGATGATCATAGTCGATACATTATGACAGATGTAGATTGCTATGTAATCAAATACGTGTACCGTATACTCTATGGATTGGTTATGCCAACTCTTGTACTTTTGTAATACATTATCAAACGAAGGTTGGTTGTTCTCCGTCATTTGACGACCCTTCGATAGCCGATCAAAAAAATATTTTACAAAACGATGGAACATAATCTGTATAATAGTAGTTATTGGGAGCCATCGAGCACCTTTCAATATTTCATTAATACATTCTCCCATATTTGTTGTCATTATGCCACAATGCCATCCTCCATTGTGAGCAAGAGTCCATTGAGACTTATCTATATTCTCCAAGTATACATACGCATCCTCGTTAATACTCTTGATTTGTTCCAAGACCTTGTCAAACTGTCTGATTGTCAATTGTGAACTAGTTATCCAACACAAATTCCTTAATATGATACTCTTGAACCACTTGTTGAAGTTAGAGGACACATGCCTTAAGCAAAAACGATGCAATCTATAAGAAGGCATGAAATCAAGTATGTATTCAACTGCTCCAAGTAGGCTTCTATGCCGATAAGAAATAAGATACACACTTTCAACCTCTCGGATAATATGTCTAAACAACATATAAAGAAACCATCTCCAAGATGCAAAGGTTTCTTCATCAATAATTGCAAAAGCCAGAGGTAGAACCTATTGATTTGCATTCATTCCAAGAGCGATCGACATCTTATGTTTGTACTTTGTGTAAAGATGGATTCCATCTACATTTATAACTTTGCGGCAATTTTGGAATCCATCAATACATGGCTTGAATGGCCAAAAAATATATTTCAACATCTTCTTTTTTGGTAACTCGGTGTCGATGTGGTGCCACTCTACAATTGTGCATGAATCCTATTTTTGTAAAGCTCCCATATACATAGGCAACTTTTTTACTGAGCTCTCCCAAATGCCATAAATATTTTCCCTCACGTGTTTCAAATTGTGTCAGGCTTTATGATATAATATTGCATATTGATATTTATCATTCACATTTTGTTGGACATACTTAATCTTATAGGTCGAATCACACTGAACTATAGTTGTAAGCAACCTAGCAATCATGATTTTGCACAAATTGCTATGATCAGCAAACACTGAATTCATAAGGCAAGTATGGGGACCTCCCCACTTGGTGATTTTTCATAAACTGACCTTTATTTTCAACGATGCTCAAAGCCCCCAACTACACCATATGGTTTATGTACTATATTTGCATTCCACTTTTTATAGTTTTAGTGTATTCTCAACCACCCGATACTCATGTCTCACAAGCCGTACAGAGTAATCTTTGACTGAAACTTGTAAATTTTTCTTGTTTTTGAATACCATACACTTTTCAAGCTCTCCTTTATTGGAGTCATAAAACTTTCCCCTGTTTGGAATATCAATAGAGTTCACAAGTATTTCTAGGTATGTTGTGGTGAAAAATGGGACGATCGAATAAAAGCCATATTTAATTATTGTTGAGGGCATTGAGGTATACACTGACAGTTGATGTTGGGACAAGGTGCCCTCATCATGTTTCTCATCATCATCATCATCGTCATCATCGTCATCATCATCATCATCAATTTCATTAGGTTTAGAATCAACATGTTCTTCAATACCAAAACTATTGACAAGTGGCTCACGCAATTCATTAATGTATGCATTATGCGGTTCTGCATCAATACCATCACATTCAACATTCTGATTTGAAACTTCAAAATGCTCTTGACTGGAGCTTGAAACATCTGCATTAAGGTCATTGATATCAAACACACTATCATCTCTTAAAAATAATGCATACTGGTAATACTCATTATTTGTCGGGATCTCAGACACAATATTATGCACCATTTATTCTGTCTCAATATAAATATCTACAAATTGATTATCCCTCCTGGATCCAAGAAAAACTCCAAATTTTTATCATCGGTTATTGATATTAGCAGTGACATATTGTCCAACAGTACTTATCAAATAATCTCAATATGAACTAATTATCGTCAATGTCCGTTATCTGATATGCTTTTAATAGAAATTCAGAAAACTTTGTCCTACGAAATATTCTCCAAAGTGGACCAAAACATCAATATTGTTCCGATTTGACATAACTTCATAAATATGAATATATTAACAAACTATATTATTTAATTGTTATATTATTATTTTAGGGTATTAGTAAAGTATACTAGTGAATATTTCATAAATATAATATATTGTTATTGTTAACATATAATGCTTTCAATATTTGTAAAGTGTTACATGAAATTAATAGTTAATTAGATTTTATTATCATCATTATAATTATATATATTAATTTCTCAGACATAATATATATATATATATATATTTATTTAAATAATTATATTGGAACAAAAATCTATAATATATTAAAAATTTAGTAATATTATAAACTACATAATTGAATTTGTTAACTAGTTAGAGATAATTAATTAATTATTAATTATTATTATATAATTGATCATTATTATAAATTGAATATTAAATAATTAACATACAATTAATCATTATTATATAATTATATTTAATTATTATAAATTAAAATATTATAGTATAATATTTTTTATTGTTAACATATAATGCTTTCAACATTAGTAAAGTGTTAACATAATATATATAAGTAATGTTATTATTAAAATTATAAATATGCAATTAATAGTTAATTAATTATTATTGTCGTCATTATAATTATATATTAATTTCTTAGACATACATATTTATTTATTTATTTATTTAAATTATTATATTGGTACATAAATCTACAATATATAAAAAAATTAGTAATATTATAAACTACATAAATGAATTTGTTAACTAGTTAGAGATAATTAATTGTTTATTAAGTATTATTATATAATTGATCATTATTATAAATTGAATATTAAATAATTAATATACAATCAATCATTATTATTATATTTAATTAATATATATTAAAATATTATATTATAATAATTATTATTGTTAACATATAATGCTTTCAACATTAGTGAAGTGTTAACATGAATATATATAAGCAATGTTATTATTAAAATTGCACCATCATTATAATTATATATATTAATTTCTTAGACAAAATATTTATTTATTTATTTAAATTATTATATTGGTACATAAATCTACAATATATAAAAAAATTAGTAATATTATAAACTACATAAATGAATTTGTTAACTAGTTAGAGATAATTAATTATTTATTAAGTATTTTTATATAATTTATCATTATTATATAATTGCGTATAATCATTAATCTTAAAGTATTATATGAATAATAATTATTTATATAATAAATATAAATTTATCAATTAATTTATTGTTAATAATATTTTTATTTTATATATTAATTTCATAGATTATTATATAATTATTTATTTAAGTAATTTTTGTTAATATATATTTTTATTATATAATAAAAAATAGTAATATTATAAACCACATAAATATAGTGAAATTATTGTTATGAATAACTCAATTCTTCTTCATTCTAGGAAATCATATTCTAGTGAAAAGATTAGGATAATCATGGGGAAGATTCCCTAAATACTTTCACGATTTTGACAAATTGTGGTATATTTACTTAGAAACCTGTATATTTTACCATCTAAATGAAAGTGGATGTGACTAGAGTACAAATACATATTCAAATCAGTTAATATATAGTATTAAAGCTGAAATTTTCAAGTCAAATGACAAAGATAAAATATATAAAAAAAAAAACATGCACACAAAGGTTGGCTTCTCCACATGAAATTTCATGTGCCATTGAGAAATATAGATTTAACATTGCATAATAATTTATTTCTTCAATATAAGAATATATCTAGTCATAATTATTACAATAAAATACATATATTGTAAGTAAAATATTTATGGTACCTATGAATTAGTTTCACATTGAAAATATGGTCTTCGTCGTAGTTTAACTCTTCGCATAAATGATATTTACCTAAACAAAAATACAAAAATATGAATTATTCTATTTATCTTTGTAAAAATAAAAATGATAAAAGTTAAAAAAAAACTTACGGATTCAGAGAATGCAAATAATACGGGCAGGTCGTGATAAATAATTTCAGAAGAAGAAAAATGCAGATGAAGAAGAGGGAAGAGGATTGAAGAAGAAGAGCACCAAAGGAATTTTGAGAGAGAGACTCGATCATCGGTCAAAATGGTCAAATGACTGTTTTGATCGAATTTTATTTTTATTTTTATTTTTTAAAAAAAAAAAGAAAAAGTGCAGCCCTAGGTTGCGGTTTCTGTACGCGATTAGCGAATTCAAATTTAAAATTTGAATTCTAAAGGCAAATGATCTTTGTACTTTAAATAAAAATAAAAATAAAACCGCGCAAGCTTAATTTGCGAATTTTCTTAAAAGCTCAATTTGACTTTGCACTTTTGCGTAAAATACTACAATTCCTACAATCCACGGTAATTAGTTAATTATGAATTAAAAAAAAATATTCTGTTAAATTAGCCATGCCTTAAAGGCTGAAAAGTGATTATGAACTTGTTTTGGTACCAATGTGGACCTCATAGTAAAATTGACATGGCTCGGCTAGATTGCCGCGTCTGAAAGTACTCTGATTGCTTAGAGCCGATCTAAATTTAGAATTGCTGGATTCTTGGATTCTTGGGCTTGGAGTCAATCTCTTTAATGAACTTAGAGCTGGATTTTTTTGTTCTTTAAGCATAACTTGTTGCATTAGTTCAAATATCTCGTTATGAGATTTCTGTTTTATATCTTACCAATGTGCTATACTGTTTTCATATCTATATTTTCATGTTGATTGATCAACATCTACGATCTATGGTGGTACGTACCCATGTTGCTTTTGTACATCAGTTAAGATTAGTAGTGATCCGAATTATCTTTTTTGAACTAGTAACGTAGGAATTGATATGAGTGGCAACACATATGAGCTCGTAGGCTTAATCTTTGATTTTGCCAGTTTCTTGTTTTATGGATTCGACCTGCAGTCACTGATATTCAAATGTGACCCTCTAGAAAGGACAATAGAACAAGCATTGCCCTGCTGTGTTTGGAGTCTCTTTATAACTGTTGGTAGTCTACAGTTCAAAATCTTGGGAGATTATGATTACTTTGTTGTTCAGCAGTGCTATATATTTCTTGTACTTGCTTTATTTTCCGTTTAATCCCCTTCCCTCATCTTCTTTGCCCACTCCTGATGTTGTTGTTGAAGCAATAGAATGTGGTTGTGCATTTAGTGTTGTCCAAGTCAAGAGGTAAGGAGTTGATTTGAGGATCATTTCACGTTCATTGCTCTGCTGTGAAGCTGCTAGACGACGATAGAGAAAAAGAAAAGAATGTTGTATTGTCAAGTTCTTAGATCTTCACTTGGAAATTTTCAGTTTACGTTTCTCCTTCACAGTTTTGTTTAGATATTCAGGTGTCTAGGATATGTTGTTTGCCACACGTTGTCTGTATTAAGCCAAAAGAAACTCAAAAGATACTTAAGAAAAGCAGTTATAACATCAACCAAGGAAGATTCTTTAGCAATGTTTATATTTCCTTATGTACCAGGAGACAAAAAGAGCACTTCCCAGCTGCGTTTCAAAAAATGATGCTTAAGATTAGCTGTTGATCTTTCATGCATAAACGTGTCAGATTATTCTTCACATCTCTATAAAAACTTCATTAGTTGAAGCCTGCTAAATGTGAAAGCAAGAGTGCTGCTGCTGCCGTATCTGGAATTTTTTCTGTTGTTACAGGAAATCTGAGACCAGTAACTTTTTATATTAGCTTGCTCATCAGGAAACACCGCCACCCCCCAGATGGTTTCAAACTGCATTAAGCCAATCCAACAAGCTTTTCACTGACCTCCCACAGTTTACTTGCTTTCTCTGCATTACTGGCTTCTTTGGAGAGCTGGTTCTCGAATGAGGATGAGTTCTTATTCCAGCTCCAGTACACACCCGATTTTGAGAGGCTTGGATCACTTACTACCTGAATTTAAATAAAATACTTTAGTTTGAGGAATAAGGGTGGGGGATGTTGTAAGGAGGAAATGCTGCTTCAGTGATTGTGACTGACCTGGGCAAGTCTTTTTCCTGCTTCTTCTTCGGAGACATAACCTTTGGTGATATACTTCTGGAAGGGTGGGAAGAGAAGCCTGAACAAGGGTATGTGCTCTCTGAATAATCCTGTTTCAGCAATACAACCAGGGTAGAGGGATGCAAAGGAGATGCCTGTTTCTTCGTGGTAACGTCTGTGGAATTCTTGCATGGTGAGCATATTGCAAACTTTGCTATCTTTGTAGGCCTTTGCACCATCAAATTCACCACCATCTATCATGGATGAGCTGCCCACTCCACTCAATCCTCCAGCAAGTCCCCTTAGATCACCTAAGTTAGCCTTTGGTGGCACATTCCCGGCCAAGGTGTTTGTGTTTCCTGATAGAGCAAAAGTAAATCAAATTTGAGCTAGTACTTTTGAAAATGACATCCTCTGGATTATATAAAACTATCTGAAAAGGTGTCCTGATGTATACAGAGAAGTGCCTAAAGAATTCGATTTTCCCAATAACAGAATGATCATGCTGTGAATTTAGACTAGTACCTGTTATGGAGCCAACAATGATGAGGCGCTTTTGTGGGTAGTCCGACTGCTTCAGGTCATCCAGCAGCAACCTTGAAAGGAGGAAATGTCCAAGATGATTGGTGCCGACACTAAGCTCAAACCCATCAGCAGTGAATGTTGGCTCTTTTGCAGTTGGCAGATAAATGGCCGCATTGCAAACCAGCACGTCCAATGGCCTCCCTGAACGTCGGAAGGCGTCTACAAATTGGCGGACACTTTCAAGGGAAGCAAGGTCAAGATGCATAACCGAGTAGTTCTCTTTAGCAATGCCAACTGATTTAGCAGCTTTTTCAGCCTTGAGGAAATTCCGGCAGGCCATGATTACATGCCATTTTCCAGTTTCAGCAAGGGCCTTTGCTGTGGCAAGGCCTAATCCTGAGGAGGCTCCTGTGATTATTGCATTGCCTTTGCGCAGAGTTTTCTTGTCGTCTGATGAAGCCTGATTGATGGCTGGAGTTGTAGCTGCTGTTTGCGCCTTAATTGGTCCAATTGATAGTTTTTTCCTTAAATCCTGCAAAGCCAAAATCATCGTTCTGTAAAATGACAAAAGGTCTTGACTTATTACCCCCTTTTTTTGTGGGAACAATCAAATACATATCATTTAAAGCACTCAAATTTCAAACATATTAAGTAGGAACAATTATACATATTGTTCATTAGATCCATTTGTACATTTATATATCAAACACGAACAGAAGAAACTACTACGTAAGTAGAACACCCATACTGATATGGCTCAAAAGCAAGACCTCTCAAGTCTTGGGGCGTCAGCCTTATCAATCGGACAAGATCTCATCGGTTATCTTAGCTTATTGCTAGTGCTTCTAATTATTCCAGTTATCGAATATTATAATCTCTGTTTTTCTCAAATTTAACATGCAGTAACATGGCAAAATCTACACATGTACAGTAACAATCTATACTGCAGATTATGCTATTGCACAAGATAAATGCCCAAATAATTCTACACTAGCACTGGAAAATTGGAATTTCTACCAAATCTATGATACAGCATACTTGAATGTAATTTACAAGAAGAAAGTGTACACATTTGTGCATTACCTTGTTCAAACATGGGCTGAATTCAGCTTTAAGAGTTGTTGGCAATGCAGCTCCAAAAAGGGTTGTCTCTTTTATTGCAATCGCCTTGCTCTAATAATATTGTAAAAAATCTAAATTAAAAGATGAAAACCACAAAACAAAACTAAAAAATTCTTGCAGCACTTTGCTAAATACAGCAAATCTGCAGCATACCTCTTTTGCAATGGAAAGAGTTGAGGGTACCAAGGAAGCTGCTTGGAGAGCCATAATATGAAGAAGTACCAGAGTTTGTCTGGGCTTTTCTTGAATGCAGTTAGTTTCTTTTCAATGTGTATTTCCAGTGGGGCTATTTATGTTTCTTGAGGAAATGTGTAATAAGAGAGCTGCTGTCAAGAATAAAGAGAAGTGGGAAAGGATAAGGTGGTCATGGATTAAGGATGGATGTATCCTACATCAGCTTATTCTGTCCAATCAGGGTTTGAGTTTGGATTCTCTCTGATATTTATTGTCATGATTTTGTGGATTTTGAATGATCCAACAGTCTAGAACCTTTTGGTAATGATCATGGGCTGGGCTTGATATTTTTGTAGTGTAGTTTTGGGCATGGCGAATGGAGGTTTAGTATTTATTTAGGGCTATGAACTTTCATTAATCATTTATTAATTACTTATGATAATTACGTATGAAATTAATTTATGAAATAATTTTTTTTATATATAATAAATTAATTATAAAATTCTACTACGTTATTTAATAGTTGGTTTAGTTTAAATTAGTTGTTTTATTCTATTAAATGCAAATAATTTTTGGAGTTTCAGTATTTTAATTTCAATATTCTTCAAATATATTCAATAGAAGGGTAAAAATGGAAAATAATTATAATCTTCTTGGAAGGGGCAAAGTGCAATGTTTCTTAGTTTGAGGGGGGCAAAATGAAATTCACCCCTTTTAATGATCCAACATTTTAGCATAGTAACAAAATTATTCGAATTTTTTAAAATAACTTGAATAAAATACGATCTTTTGTATAACTTCGAAATTCTATGTATGTCTTTCATAAAAAGTAATGTGGTAAAAATTTTCAAATTTTCTATTAATATAGCGACTTATTTTTTAACTTTATTTATATTTCAATAAGTTCACATTATACTAAGTTGTTTTTCTATTTTTGCAAAACATATGTATATAATCTTACTAGATAATATAATTTCTATTGAAAATCTACACACATAAATGCATTATTTTTGTAAAATAATAAGAAAATTTGGATCCATATATTTTTTAATTGATCATGAATTTTAGTAACGAATTTTGTTATATGAACGAGATTTTATTAAATTTTTTAAATTTATTTTAAATAATACCCAATTTATAAATTTTAAAAGCTAACGAATAATTTTCGAATCTCAAAGTTGTTGCTATGCAGTCTAGAACCTCTTGGTGATAATAATGGGCTGGGCTTGAGGTTTTTCTTGCAGACTGTAGTGTAGTTTTCGGCATTTTAATTGAAGGCTTAGAATTTATCTCGGGAACTAGAAACTTTCATAAAACTGATCCATTCGAAACCTGGGCTTCCAACTGGAGGGCCTATCAGTAAAGCAGATAAAACATCAAAAGCCGAAAACGAGAAATTAAGGCCTTGTTTTGTTATATTTTTATTTTCAATTTTCATTTCCATAGAGCATCTTTTTGTATTGATTTTTATGTGAAAATAAAAATATATTTGAATTTATGATTACAACTTTTAGGACTTACGGGGTATAAGATAAAAACATATTTGATTATTTTCATGCAAAAATAATACGTTAAAATTTAAATATTTCTAAAAATATATTTTTTTATGTTTTACTATTTATATAATAAAAGAGTAACACGTGGCGAACCTCATCATTATTTTATGTCACATCATATATAAGATATTGGGATGAGACATAATTATTTATAAAAATAATGGAATGTCATCAATTTTACAGGGTAAGAAAGATAGTAATAATATTTTTTGAATTTTTGAAAAATATATATTCGCAAATTCTAAAAACAAATTTTGTTATGTAAATGACATTTTATTAATTTTTTCAAATTAATTCAAATAATACTCGAATTACAAAATTTTAAGAGTCAACGAATTATCTTGAATCTAGAATTTGTAACTATAGTATAAAATAGTGAGGGTAGGCTCCAAAATGAAGAATAGTAGGGTTTTTTGTCTTGGTTTTGAAAAACAAAAACAAAAATGGCACCATTTCCCCTAAAATAACATTTAATTAACCAAACACACTTTTTACTATAGAATAATTTCAAAGGCAAAAACAGAAACATTTTACAAATGCAGCAGAAACTTTTCACTTGATAAGAATCTAATGTTGGCCCAATTTATATAAAGCGTGAATTTTGAGTGGCTTGTGAATAATTTTTCGTGCAGTTTCAGCAATTCTTTGAGGCACAAAACAACATTTTTCTACTTTAATCTTTGGCCCACTGCTATTTGACAAAATTTAAATATTTGGTCTCACAAGTTGGGAATTCTGCAATATTAGTACCATTGGTTAAACTATTTAGTCTCATAACTTAGAAAGCATTCATTTATAATTGGAATTGCAATATGCCAAGCATGTGTTCGTTAACTTAATCTTTGTTTTAAAGACCACGTGCCAAATTTGCATCCCATAATTTAGGAAAATTTAAAATTGCCCAAGTTACAAGACTTAAATGTGCTTGAAAATAAATATTTAATAATTAATATTTCGTATACAGTCCTCAATTTGTAAGTTGTCTTTTTTTTTCTAAAGATTTTGATGGGAAACTCTTTATTATAAATAGATGGCCCTAAGATATTAACTCTAAACCTCCTACTTGGTTTGACTCTGATACCATATTAAATAATCACCTTATCTAAAAATTTATATTGTTAGAATGAGAAATATATAATATTTACGATTTGAAGCTATCTGGCTGAGGAAGCTTCTTTTAGAGGATGAGCATTGTGGCACATGATGATGAAATTGTTGTGATCTTTGTGATAATACACCACTTGAATATGCTTAGTGTTCCTTATATTGTGGAGGATCAAACATATTAATATCAATTTATGTTTCATTTGTGAGAGTACTACACTAGGTTAAGTTATTGTAAAGTGCACTTCTAGTGATGTATAAAATGGGTGATGTTGATACATGAGTTGGGTTTACTATGAATCCATATTTGTGTGCGCATTTAATTCCATAAATGTTTGTAAATTTAATTTGAAATATACACACACATCAAAGTATGGTTCCATTCTTCTCTTAATTAACATATCTAGTGTGCTAGACACAATTATTATATATAACAAAAAGTTCTATCCTAAAAACAATTTCTATGTATATAGTAGAAAATCTAAAAATTTGAAGTATGTAACATTTATAGTTGTCTTTACGAGTAATCTTTTGTAGTGAGAAAGATGTGATAATTACCCATTAGAAGAAATGGTTCATAGATGAATTTGATCCAAACAAGAGTTGTTGGATTTCTCAAACATATAGGTATATTCGACCTATTTTATATTTTCCAACAATTTAAAATTTATCATTGCATTACATTGATTATTATTCTCAATGTATTTCAAATGCAAGAAAAAAGTTTACCACCCCATTAGACCATGTCCCACATTCACCCAAACAGATATTGCTTCCATTTATTTCAATTTTGATGCTAAAAATCAATAGAAAAAGAAGTATGGAGAAATCAGCAAAGAGGAGGGGCCTGATGAAGCTATAAACCTATTGTAAATCTATGATATTTGAATCTTGACATTTCAAGTCTTTGAGTTTATTTAATAAATCAAGTATTTCGAAACTCGATTCGTAATTGATTGTTAAATGTTCGTTTGAATTTAGTCCGTAACCTTGATCGTTTATTTTCGTTAGATAAAATTTGAAACTCGACTCGAACTCGACTCCATTAGTGAAAAATAAAAATAATATGTATAAAAAAATTAAGTTACTCAAAATTGATTCTATTCAACTCGATTAAAGTTCGTTCAATATTGACTAGATTGACAATCAAACTAACCTCAAATATAATTTTTAAAACTCGATAAAAATTCAAACAAATTTGAATAATAATGTATTCGGCCGGATTCAATTCGGTTAAACCCCTACTCGATTCAACAAGAAAAAAGTTTATTGGCCCTCTTAGACCATGTCCCACATTCACTCAAACAGATATATCATCCATTTATTGCCATTTTGATCCTAAAATTCATAGGAAAAGAGGTATAGAGAAATCAGCATAGAGGAGGGGCCTGATGAACCTACAAACCTATATAAATCTAGAAACTTTGAATCTTGCCATTTAGTCTTTGTTAATTGGCCTTATTAATGGCAGGCCTGTTCAATTTTCTTAGCAAGATTGAAAATGAAATTCCAACTAACGAAGTGTGGACGGTACTGGCCTTAGCCTTTAGTCCAAATGCAATTTCCCTCCACAAAAAGGCATATTCACTTTGACTTGTGTGATCAATAATTAATGAAGTTTCTCTATGCAATTCTATGAAATAAGGTTCTTTGATTCATGGGATTGTCTATGATTGATTTTCGAAAATTATACCAATGTATGAATTACATTGCATGGAAGTCACTCAACTACCACATTATTGACGGCTTATTATATTAAGTATTTGTCGCATTCATTGAATTTTAAGTTTAATTTTTTTAAAAGTTTAAATTTTTCAATAAATCAGTTATTTAATATAATATAAGAATTAAGAATTTTATGTTCAAGTTCTTAAACCATCCAGTTATATGAAAAAGAGTGTTTTACACTTAAGTCGGATAGTATTTGAGTTTGTTCAATATACTAATCAATCTAGTATAGTTTTGGATGACCATCGTTGCCAAGTTCTACATAAATTGCGAGAAAGAATTCGTATTTATATTAATTTACAGCGAACACAATAATTTCTTTAACAATTTTTGTTATTAAATTTCATAAAAAGATGATGAGTGTGAAATAATTGCTATAGAATAGAATATCGCGTACGAGTACTCACTCACGGGTTTGAAGCATGACAAGGGCATTTGAAAGGTCATAAACTGTTCTTTAGATTCAAATGAAGCTGAACACTGTACATAATATTAGCACATCCTAGGTTTGTCTTTGGTGTGAAAAATGTTGCACCCCATCCCCTTTTAAAACTATATACTCCACAAACTGTGGGATAAGAAGGGAATAAAAAAATAAAAATTGGTAGCCGCACCCCCCATGATATCAATGTTGGGCGTGATTAGGTCCAAGGGAAGACCAAGTGACTTTTATTCATAGCTATCTCACCACAACATTAGATATTTCCAAATTTTTAAATAATATATAAGTTCTTAATCATATCGTTATCTTAATCATCCCGTTTAGACATCTTGACGTCGCGATTAAGAAATTAAGATGATCTCATGGGCCGGTTAATGGCCCCACCCCTTGCACACCCATGGATTTTTATAACAGAAATAGGATGATTAAGAATTAATTAACTTTGGAAAGCATGCCCATGTTATCCTCTTAATTGTTTTTCCTATGAATAATGTTGTAAATTTGATAAGTCATAACTAAAATAGTTATTTCCTAAGATAAATTAAGTTGAGTGGACCAAGTTTGTGACATGAACTAAGTGGAACTTGCGTTGCTATCAAGTATCATGACATTTTATTCCTGGTAAAGTTTAAAAATATAACATAATGTTATTTTGAGGTTTATCCATTCAATAAAAATTTAAAGACGTAAAACTAGATATGGAAGTAGGGATGATAATGAGTTGGATTTGTGTTGGATTTGTCTGAACCTGAAATTCAATTATCTAAAATTTTTAAGAATCCAAACTCAAATTTATCCTAAAATCATACCCAATAGATAGACTATTAGACTTAATAGACCAACTTTATAATTTAAAAAATATTAATATTTTTTTAAAATTAAAACTTCGTAAAAAAGCTATTTCTTCTAAGAAAATCATATGATTATATGTAATAAATTTCTTAAAAAATAAAAAATTAAATAAATAGAATTTGAGTTAGCTTGGATCTGAAAATAAAAAACAAGAACCCGTTCCTAATTTAGATTTGCCTCATTGCCATCACTTTATGGAAGTATGTAAAACTTGGATATTAATTAAAATATTTGTAATTTTTTTTGTACTAATTTAGTTTTAATAACAAAATTCAGACACTTACATGATTTTACTCAGTAATTTTCTCCCGGTGAATTACACTTCACCCCCTCAACTGTATATACCTCAATTCACATTTTGTCCCCCTCAACTATGAAACTATACACTTAACCCCTCCATCCGTTAGCCATTATCATATTGACGGCAATTGCTACCATTTATTTTTTTTGGTACCACTTGCCACTGTATCTTAATATTTACAAATAGTTGGGATACTCATAACACTTTTAAAAATCACCAGATTAAGAAAAGAATAAACCCAAAATAGTGGGTAAATGAGTGATTTCAAAAAACTAAAGAGAAAAACCTTGTTAACTTTTTTACATGTGTTGTGTTTTATTTTTTGTATTTTTTTTATCACCAACATCCTTAATTGACGTATGAAGGAGACCAAACAGGTCCTTCTTGCACAATATTCATTGCCCCCTGTTAGAATTTGTTATTTTGAAAAGATAGCTTTGATATTTTCTTTGTTAGTTGGACAAATTTTCTAAACAAATGTTAATGAATAAGAAGTCAATTCCAACACTAGTACAGGGTATTTATGTCATTTACAGTGCCAATCATATAGTTTGAATTTTTTATTTTAATTTTATATTACATCTTATAAACATAATATATTTTTTTTTAAATATATATTTAAAATTAATTATATTCAATGGGTCATATGAGACAAGTAAACCACCTGTTTTCATAGTTGAGTGGGATAATAAAGTGTCATTCACCCTTTTTCTTATTGTGGAAATATTCAAAAACTAATCTTCATTATTTCATTCTTTGATGTTTTCAGAGGATACGAAATGCAAAATCAAGAAATGTTGTTATGCAAGCTTTACTATATTAAGTGGAAACAGGAAAAAGTAACATAGGAAATATAACATAACAAACACGAAAATGTACAAAAATCTGCTTTTCCATCCTCCCAGATCAGAAAAAAAAAGACAGATCTACTGATGGATATTGACTAACAAGGAGAACACAAAACCGTCTCCCTCTGTGCTGATCAAACCCCTACATGTGATGATGATGATGATTGATATGCTAGCAAACTGAAAATGAACTAATTACATGAAGTGAAGCGGTGAATAGCCATGCAGATGGCCTAAAATACGCAGCCTTCTGCAGCTGATGCCAAGCTAATAAAGTTTCCCAAAGAGACTCAAAGGCTGTTACCAGTAAAATGTGCAACCAATGAGGAAGCCGAGAGAGAGAGAGAGAGAGAGAGGGTCTGGAGTTCCTATAAGAAGCAAACCAAAAGTGAGAAATGAAGAAACTAAGGACTTGCAGAAATTCCACAATGTCTGCTACCTGGGAAAGAATCTAGAAGGAGATTACCTAAAAGCTGCTCTCCTGCTAAAATAGAAACACAGAAGAGTTCATTTCAGGGGGAATGAAGTTTCTGTTTATGGGGTGATTGTGTGTGTGTGGACACGCGCGTTTTATTGTAGGAATGATGAAAAAACATAAACCCGATGTAGTTAGTCCTGATCCTTCGAAAAGAAGGATCTCACGGGACATGAAGAAGAAGAAGCATATGATGATGAACCTTTATTGTCCTGCTTCTGAGAATCAGAATCATGTTGCGAGTCTTGTTGCTTAATATTTCCAAAAGGAGGAAGATTAGGAGGCAGCAACAGATTATTGTTTGCATCCAAATTATCCCAAACAGGGCTCCCTGGGCCCCAACCTGCCGGTATGGCATCGAACCAAACCTCAGCCATATCACCCCAAACCAATTCAGAAGATGGTGAAACGCCGCCTCCTCCACCTGAACACCCCACATTGCCTTGAACTTGATAGTTTTCCGTTGTCTCGCTCGACCCGAATCCTGAGTTTTCATCAGGATTCTTAGGCGGTGGCAGTTCTTCACCGGAAGCTGGCAAGTTTTCTTCCATCGGTGTGGGCTTAGGCAGCAGCCCGATGGATGCTACATTTTCGTGGGATGTTGAAGGAGAAGACGAAGATGAATTAGGTGCAGTTGCTTCGGCTGCGTCTCTGTCTTTACCAATGAATAGTTCAGGAAAATTCAGCCTTGCGTTCTCTCCTCTCAACTTGAAGGCCTCTCGATCGTAGGCCAAGGCGGCATCCTCGGCCGTGTCGAAAGTCCCGAGCCAGAGACGAGTCCTGTTTCTAGGAAGACGAATCTCGGCAACCCATTTGCCCCAGTGTCTCTGCCTCACTCCTCTGTAGAGTTTCGTAGTCGAAAGAGGTGCAATTGGAGGCCTAAACAAGGCCTTCCCATTCTGCCCTAACCTGCTCATCATCATCATCCTCCCTCTTGGGCTTAAATTCAATGCATCGCTCCAGTACTGCAACAACTGCTGTTGTTGAAGCTGCGATGACGACGACGACGCTGCCTCCCCTGCAAAATATGGGGGGAAAGCGAAATTCTGGTGCTGCTGCTGTGGGTACTGCGGAGCGAATGATATCATCTGCTGCTGATTTTGCTGCGGTGGTCGAAACAATGGAACTGAATTCGATCCCAACTGGTGTAGATTTTCAAATGATGGCTGAGAACTGTCGAAGGCGAAGGGAAAGACAAGGCCCGAATAAGGAGGTGGAAAAGCCATTGGAGTGGGATAAGATTGAGAAAGAGAGGCAGAAGGCTGTTGTATGGCTTGTTGAGCTAATGAAGAAGTGGGGTTAAAAGCGTTGCCTTGGCGTTCAGGGCTTCTGACTTTCTTGAGAGGCCTATTTGACATGGAAACTTCATCAAAAACAGGGTTCCATTGCTGCCTCTCAATGTCTTTCCCTTCATCTCTCTCCCAATCCATTTGGCTCCCCTTTTCACTCATCTTCTTGGATTTACCTTTGTTCTTAGCTGAATCCATCGACAGTAATCTTACCAAACAAATCAAAAGAAAACAACTTTTTCGCCGCCCGCTCCCTTAAATTCAGGGTAAAAAAAGAAAAAATATATCAAGAACAAGAAACAGAAAATATATCTTTGGGATGGATCACCAATTCTAACAAAAGATTAATAAAGACCCAGTTGAAAACTCAAACAAATTTCCAAAACCCAGATGCTAAAACTCACTGGGAAATCATAAAACAAGTCCCAACTGCTTTCAGACCAAGAATCTAAAATGATAGGACAAAAAAACTAATAAACCTTTTAAATAATCCATCCCAAAGGTCTGATACTAAGATGTTATCTTTATGTAAGAGAGCGAGCGGCTTTTCAGAGACTCAAATGCGAATGCCAAATTGGGTTTTTAATATATGGGCAAAGTGCGGATATGAAGATTTGGAGGAGAGAAGAGAAGGCGAAAAAAAGCAGGGGATGATGATATTTGAGAAGTGAGAGTGAGGAATGGGGAGAGGGGAAGAAAGTCCGGTTTATAAGAGGGCAGCAAAAGATTTGTTGTGTGTGTAGAAGCATCGTGATTGGTTTATTGCTGCTGTATTTGGTCCCACCCCACGCGGCTTCTTCTTTTCTACTACTGTTCCTCTTCTACTTCCGTTGCTTTTACTCCAACCTTCTTCTTGTTTCCTTTTATCTTTTTTTTTCCCCCTTAATGCAAATCCTTTCTTTCTTTCTTTTTTTCCCTGAAATTTGTTTTCTTTTCTTTTCTTCTTGTAAGTATGATTTTTATATCTTTTGAAATATTTATTTTCTTAATTAATATACAAGAATTTTGATAAAGAAAAGAAAATGTTAAGAAAAAATAATTTTAATTATTTGATTGTTATTGAAAATATTAAAAAAGGGAAAAGTTGATGAAAAAATATCTTCCCTATGTTTGGTTTCACTTTTCAAGTCGCTTTATTTTTTCGGGAGACGAAAACATTTTTGTTACTTTCATTTTTTTTTTAAATAGTATTTTATTTTCAAAAGACAAATTATTCATCATAATATTTAAATAATTTTATATCTTATTATATCACCTCTAATTATAATAAAACAAGAATATTAAAATATCTACAGCTGAAATAGCTTTCCCACTGACCATAACAAAAAAAAATATTTAATAAGAAATTAACAGTTGAAAATATTTTTCAGAATAAATCACCTTATTTTTTCTAGTAAAATATTTAAACATATTTTTATTTTGCACACATTACTCAATCTCATTATCAAAATATATTATCCCAAAATAAATTTTTCAAAATGACCAGAAAGGAAACCAACTCTTAAAAAATGTGAGAAACATGAGGGGAAAAAAAAAGGCTTATGCTATCTTTGTGTTTCGAACACAAGATCGCCTCCCCATCTCTAGTATTTTATCTTAAAAATCAATTTGATTAAAGAAATTAGTATATTTAAATTTGGGTTGGAGAGATCTCAAGCTCGTATATTTTGAGTTTGGGAAGATCTAAAATATACAAGACATGTTAGTCTGGTTGATGATCAGTTTAGATGAGGAGATTGTAATGAATTGAAACATGCAGTGAATACAAATAAATGAATTACACCATCTGGGTATTTATAATATTTGAGCAATCTCCTCGATTTCCTAGTCTTATCAAGTGCCGCGATCAACGACTCTATTTTTGTGTGGAGCTGGGATCCAAAAAAAGTCCTAGGATAGACACACACAGTGGAATTTTGTTCACATTATTTTAGACTTTGGGAAATACAGTGCCTCCAACTACAAAGGTGGCCAATCAGACAGCACCACCTCATGGTACGGAAGGCGGCACAATGCACATTATAGAAACCCCCCAAATAACCTTGCTTCCGTACTCTGTGCTGGCTGATTGTAAATGGTTCATTTGTTGGCTTTTATTTGTGCTTTATTATAAAATCAAAACAAATATACAAGTCAAACCCAACCATTTCAGTTTTGGAGAGTTTAAACTTTTTTTTTTTTAAATCTTAATTAAGAGTGCACTTGAGTTTTAATAAATATTTACATTTATGCTATCTTTGAATTTTGAATTTTATTGAGAAAAGCCTCAAATAATATAAAATTTTTTGGATTTATTTTTAATATATTTTTAAATCCTAAATCCAAACATAGCGGTCATTCAAAACTCAATAACTTTAAAATTTTCAGATTCAAAATTAGCTTTAAATTACGTATTCAGAAAAACATATTAGTTCATATAGCTTTAAATTACCTTTTCAGAAAAACATACTACTTCGTTTAACTAAAAATGTTTTTGGCACAAAGGATTTAAGAGCCAAAATTTTTAATAATACAATTTATTAAAACATGTTGGATAAATTTTGAGTTACTATAAAATTCATATCCAACTTAATAGTAATATAATATTAAACATGTTGGATAATTTTGAGTTATTATAAAATTTAAATCCAATTTAATAGTAATTTTGTGAAGTCTTTCCAATTATTACAATCGTTTTTTTTTCTTTTTTCTTTTTTCTTTTTGTTTTTGAATAATAATGAACTTCACCCATAACCTCAAAACTTTGGAGCGTCAGTTTTGTGATTCCAAATTGATCCATTAAAATTATAATACTCCAGATGCTCCTTTAATTATAAATTATGAAAATCTAAGGATTTGGAAATTATAATTTGAAACTATATCCTTGATGAACGGATGGTTGCACGAGAGGATTTACATATGAGGGGGAAAAAATGTTTCATGAAGGAATTTTAAACCAATTATAAAAGTCTACTTAAAAAATAGCTCAAAAATTCAACACAAATATTTGAAAATCATCATGTCTAAGCAAAGCTTTCCACTTTTTCCTTTCCATAAGTTGAAGTTTTTCTATCCTGAACTTGCAGTACCGCAGAGAAGAATCGAAGTAGCTCGCCATGAAAATTCCAAAAAAAAAAAAAATGAAAAATAAAGAGATAAATATTAATATGTATTTAGTTAGTTTTGTGAATTTTAATAAAGTGTCCTTATTTCCCAAAGTCGGTTTTGATAAATTGTACATTCATTTATTACCATAATTGAAAATAAATATATACCCCATTTGTTCCCAAATTTTCACTTTTTAACTCTTATCTTTCTAACTCTCGTCTAGCTATAGGCGGTGTTGATGAATTTTATTTTTTTTATATAAAACTCTGTTCCTAATCAAAGAAAGTTTTCTTATTCTAAAGTTGCAATTATGCAGAGGGAAATCCAAATAACTCGCCCTAAAATTCCCAAGAAAAGAAAAATAAAGAGATAAATATTACTTTGAATAAAATTTAATAAAGTGTCCTTATTTCCCAAAGTCGGTTTGATCCATTGTACATCTATTTATTACCATATAATGATTGAAAACAAATCTATACTCCTTTTTCCCGAAGCTTTCATTTTTTTAACTCTTTATCTGAAACTCTGTGGAAGTATGTCTCATTGCATGAAAATGATGTAAAATTTAATTAAACAGCTATGCTATTAGTCTTGTGAGGATCTTCAGACCCCTACCTATTTACTTAGTATTCAGCCATGCACACGTTCAGCCTATAATTTAGACTTCTGGAGGCTATTGTGGAAATTAAACAGCCTACACACTTGTATATATTAATTGCAAGAAGCAACAATTGGTTGGAAAGTTAGATAGCAAATTGTGACATTTTATGTTTGTACCTTGAATTTATTTATTTTTTTAAAAAAGTACAAAATATGAAAAATAAAACATAAGGTATTGTTATTTAAATTGAAAAAAATATTTTTCTTAGTGATTTCCTCATTAAAATCCAATCACCAAGCCTAAAGGGATGAGCTTAATTAGGCCAATGGACTTTTATTAAAGTGATGTGATTTTATTTAAGTGGTAAAATTAAATTCTCAAACTCTACATTAGAAAAAGTGATGTGATTTTATTTAAGTGGTAAAATTAAATTCTCAAACTCTACATTAGAAGGAGGTCTTAGGTTTGAGTCTCATTTATGCATATTAGTCTATTTTCATAGTAAATTTTTTTTTTTATTTTTTATGTATGCTTTCATTCAAATTATTCTTTACAGTGACATTATGATGTAATGAATGATATTATTGATTGTTTCTCTTATTAAAAAAAAAAAAGTTTTATGAAGGTATTTTGTTAAAATTCATATAATCCCTCTCTTCTTTCACCAACTAGATAAACTTCAATCTTATGTTCCTGCAATCTGTTTTTTCTAAATGTTGTTGGCCAATACTTGAGACAATAAATGTTTCACAATGTATTACTGAAAAGAGGAGAAAAACATACATGAAAAAAGAAAAAAAAAAAAAAAACTGTATGGTTCACAAGTAGTAGATCATCTTCTCCTTCTTCTCCCGATACTATCATGGCCATGATAACTATTAAGGTACATTTGATATGAGGAATGAGGATTTCAGAGAAGCATGTCTCACTTTTTAATTTCACTTATTTTTTGGTTAGACTATGGGAAGTGGATTGAAGAGTTAAAGAATAGCTTATTTTCCTACTGAAAGTGGGAAAAAGTCATTCCTCAATCAATAATGAGGAATAGTAATCATCATTTAAATGTGAATAAATGGTAATTAAGGTAGAAATTGTTGGGTATGTTATCACATCGAGGTGTGCCCAATGAAATTTAAAAAATTAATTTAAAATAAAATACATGCAAAACACCAATTATTGTATCGTCCAGTTCGAAGCGATTCTAACATTGCGTATTTTTTATAATTTTACAAAAGTAAATAAAGTTTTGAATTTTTACCTTTGATGCACTTCGATTGTTTAGGGTGTGTAGTAATCAATTGTTATCAATCACTCTTTGAAAAAGGTTCACAAGAGATCCAAATGTCTCCCTTCTAAAGATAATCCACACGTTTGGACTAGAACACACAATTAAAAATCTCGTTAGTGATTTTTAATTCTTTTGTTAATCTAGTTTGGAGTGTTTTTTGTGTGGTTTTTGAAGGAAACGTATAAATAGTTTGTGGCATATCCTGGAGAGGAGAAACATGGGAGCAAAGGAGAAGACTTGAAGAAAAAGAAGACTTGAAGAAAAAGATCGACGACCTCAATTCTTGGACATAAGAATTGATTTTCCTTCCAATTTCTATAGTTCCTTCTATCATTTTTCTTTTCGTTTCTTTGAATTATAAACTTGTACCTTTTTTTGAGTTTTCTAGATTCCAATATGAACTAAATTTGTTTTCCACGGGAACGATGTAACCTAAATTTGAACCTATATTTTGATTGTTGATTTATCTAATTCGAGTTACTTAAAGTTTATTTGTGTGTATCTGATTTGATTGCATCTTGATTAACTCACCATTAATCTTGATTATTTGGTATACAAAATTTAGCACTTGGGAGAGGGAATTCTGTATTAGACCGTAGAGAGAGCACAACCTAGGAATTCATAGCCGAGAGACTTGTTAACCCTTTGAAATCTCGTAAAAGAATCATTGAGCTTTTTAGAATTTAATTTTCATAGGAATATCAAAATTTGATCTTAGGTTCATAATCACTCTTCACTCAGAAGAGGGAGTTAATTAACATTGAATTATTGATTTATAAACTGATAACTCGGGATTAGATTGATTGATTTGATACAACATACGGGATAATTAGATAAAATTTAGTCTATATTTGTTCTTCAAAAGAGTTGCCAAGTTATTAACTTTCGATAGTTTTAAGAATTTTAATACACTCATGAAATGATCTTCTAAATAAAGTCAGGATTATTCTAGTTACAGTACTTGGTGCTTATTTGATATCAATCTCTGTTGATATGACAACCTATTTATCATATTTCTATATTAAAACTTGACACCATACACTTATGGTTAAGATTTCAACGAACAATGGTTGTTTGGGATTAATCGCTTAGAAGGGTTTTAATCTCACTGATGCACCCTCGTGGTTGACTTTGAGCAATGCTAGAAGTGCAATTAGTGAATGTGGTATTTCTTGTCCTAGCCTTAAGATCGACAAAGGTGTGGGTGAGTCACTCGTAAGAGAGTTAACTTGCGTAAGGATCTTTATTCTCACTTTGTGTTGGCTGATGCAACATCTTAGTTAATTTTTGCGTGTTGGCTTTTGTTCGTATCTCCCTCTTTTGATTATGGTTAGTTGGGGATTGGTCAGTTGAGAATTGTCTGCTGGCTACTGGGCATAGTGGAGAAGAATGATGAGGCTAAGATAGCCTTCAGAATGTTCCTCGGGAAGAAAAGCCCCCAGGACATTGCTTCCTAGAGAGCTTTTAGTGCCTCTGCTTATGACTTAGTTATTCAGGTGGATTGTTTCTTTCTTGCCTTTTTGCTTTAGGCTCGTTGTTTCGCGCTTTCGGAAAGGTTTATCCCGAACAAGGCTGGCAGATTATTTGTGTTAGAAAAAAATACTTTCCCAAGAATAAGTTTGGCCTATGATAAAGCCGGGATTTTATTTTGTGTTTGGGAGAGGTATTATCTCTCTCGGGAATAAGTTTGGTACGAATGAGGTCGGGATTTTATTTTGCATCCGGGAGAGGTGTTGTCTTTCTTGGGAACAACTTTAGCTCAGATGAGGCTGAGACTTTATTTTTCATTCGGGAGAGGTGTTGTCTTTTTGGGGAATAAGTTTTGCCTCGAGAAGAATGGACTTTATTTTGCATTTGGGAGATATGTTTATCTCTTTTGGGAATAAGTTTTGCCTGGACGAGGCCGAGACTTTGTTTTCCACGCAAGGTCGTGCCTCGCCCATATGACATTCACAGGGCATGGCAGTGTGTCGTCCGGGCACAATGTACAAGGCAAGGCAGTGCCTTGCCTGAATAATGTCTGTAGGTCGATGTCGTGCCTCACCTAGTTGGTGTTTGTCGGGTGAGGTTTGTGCCTCACCTAGATGATGCCCGCCGGGCAAGACAGTGTAACAAAGGTCGTACCTCTCCCGGGTAATGTTTACAAGGGTCTTGGGTCCAGGAGAGATATTATCTCTTCCTGGATTACGTTTTGGCAAGACGAGACCCGAGCTTTTTTTTTTTGCCTGAATGATACTAGGCTTAATTTTTCCCCAAATAAAGCCTAGACATTTTTTCGCCAAGGCGAGGTCAAAGTTTTGTTTTTGCCTGTACAAGACTTGGGTTTTATTTTTGCACGAACGAGGCTAGGGGTTCATTTTTTCCCAGACGATGTCAAATCTTTATTTTTACCTAGAAGAGGCCGAGACTTTGTTTTTGTCTGGATGAGGTTGGGGCTTTATTTTTTTTTTGGATGAGGTCACAACTTTATTTTTTCCTGGACGAGGACCGGGCTTTATTTTCTCAAGACAAAGCTGGGGCTATCTTTTTTCCCAAACGAGATCAGGGTTTTGTATCGTTTATGAGGTTCTAGCTAGAGATTGGATGTCGCAACCACATACGGACTACCGTAGTAAAGGCTTTTGCAACGGACTGTGTGTCGCAACCTATTACTAACTGTCATAGAGAAGACATTTTCCATGAACTGTGTCGTAACCTATGACTGTCGTAGTGAGGGCTTTAGCCATGAATCGTATGTTGCAGCTTCTTACTAACTGTCGTAGTGAAGGCACTTGCCATGTACTGTGTTCCACAATCTCTTACTATCTACTTTTTTTGTATGTTGGGCATACACCATGAACTATGTTGTACAGCCTCTTATTGACAACCCTTTGGCTAATAGCGTGGTATATAAAGTAATGTGCCCTTTAGGGCTTTTTTGATATGTATGGTCTAGTATATCATTTGTCCACATATAATTTAAATATGTATTATGTACGAATTGTAGATATTCTATATTATATTTTCATAAAATAATATTAAGATATATTAATATTTATAATGTATACATAAATATGTGTAAATACATATTTATGTGTGTTTGTGTTAATAGTTAGAATGATAAGGTAATTAGCTTTATGCATAAGTTTTTTATGTTTAAATATGTTCTATGTACTGTAGTTGTTAATACAAATAAGGGTATAGTAGTATAATACAACAAAAGATATTATGTTAGTCCAATTATGTGCTTAAGTGAACTAAATAAAAAAAATTAAGAGATTATCTCATTTTGGCTTCAATCCATTTCTGCAGTCATACAATGGGATAGACAAAGAATCAAAATACTATTCCACGTGGAATCCCTTCTTATTTGGACTGACGTTTTCTGCAATAATCAATTATTGTATCAATTATGTCGTAATTATTATTGTTATTACGGCAAAATACAATAACTCCTGTATTTGATCTTAAATCACACTTATCCCTTAAAACTTGTCGAAGTAACATTTAGTCCCTAGAATTAAATATGAATTTAATATTTGAATAAAATTATCCTTAATGAATTTATATAGTTTGAAGTATATTTTGAATATTTATACCATAATTTTGATTTTAATTTTTTTATAATCAGAAAAAAAAATTAATTATATTTTTAAAAAACATAATTAGTAACTTAAGTAATTTAAATTTTAAAAAAACTAAAGTAATAAATGAGTATAATAAATAAACAAAAAATATTAAATGTGAAAAAAATATTTTGATTATTTAAATTCAAAATAAACTCTTTGTCCAAAAGAGTTTAAAATTCATTTAAATTAAATAGTAAATACTTTATTTTGAATTCAAATAATCAAAACAAGTTTTTATATTTAATATTTTTTTATATTAATTATACTCATTTATTACTTTAATTTTTTAAAATTTGAATTACTTATTACTAATTATTTTTTCTAATAAATAAAGATTTTAAAATCAAAATTGAGATATATATATTCAAAATATACTAAAAGTTATATAAATTTATTTTATTAAGATTAATTTTATACAAACATTAAATTCAAATTTGATTCAGGAAGTAAATGTTACATTGGCAAGTTCAGGAGATAAATGCGACTTAAAATCAAGTTCTTGTGGTGTTATTTTATTTTTTCCTTGTTATTATACTCACTATTAATATACTCCTCTTTTTCAAAATTATGAAATTAATTCGACTCAATATGAAGTTTTAAATGAGAGTTGCAAAAATACAAGTGGTATACATTTTTTCATTATTGTACTTAAAAATACTAATCTTTATTTTGGTGGAATCACATTATTATTTTAATTGAGAATAATAATTTTGAAAAAAAATTGATTTAAAAATTAAAGTCTTACTTGAAACATTCCTAAAAGAAAATTGAACCAACACATTTACAATAGGAGTGAATTGCTATTATCACAAAACACAAACCTGTTGTATCTAATCCTCCCAGTACTACAAAAAGTAATTAACTTACTCAAAGTAAATGTTACCACCAATCCACAACCGGATTGTAAGATTATACTTTTTCCTTGAATAACTGATTATGAAGATAACAAATTCCGGGTCATTTTACAATGAATCGAGGAAACATGTTAAACTTATTTATAATCACTAAATGGTGGACCATTTTCACCAACCACTCTTTTCCAATCAAATAATGGTAGATTGACAGAATTTGTTGTAACCAGTCCACTTGGAAGATTACCATTGCTTTTTGCTTGAACAAATTCTCTTCTTTGTATGGTAAAAGGAGGGCAGAATGAGGCAAAAAACAGAACAATGAATTTGGAAAAGATGGACAAAACACAAGGAGTACAAGATTACCTTTTTTTTTTTTTTTTTTTTTAAACATGTGACATAATACTGTACTAAGATTTCGATTCTTTCAAAGGCCGTCTCAATTTATGTGCATTTGGAATATTTGGGTATTGACGTGAGCACTTTTAATCCGTCCACAGATATATGTGTTTATAGGCAGGGAAACATGGCGGATCTAACGAATTCACACTGAACTCCTTTCCCATTAGGCCTATTTGGGTGGGGATGGGTTATCAATCTTAGTGCCAGTTTGTTTTCATTTTTAAAGAGTATTTTTTATTATTTAAAATTTTAAAAATACATTTAATTTATTTATTTTCTTTAAAAATATATTTTAGTTTCATTTTCAAAATTCATTAACAAACTTAATAACGTTTCACATTTTTTTATTCACTTACTAAAATTCATTTTCAAACTATTAATATTTTAGATCGGTCAGAAAATACCAAAAAATAAAAATATTTTTTATTTTTAAACATATATAGTCAACATAAAAATATGATTAATTCAAATATTTTTATATTTTTACACAAAAATATAATGAAAATATTTTTAAAAAATATTCTTAATTTTGAGAATATTAAAAATATAAAAAATAAGTTTAAAAATAAAAACAAACAAAGAATGCCACATCTGAACTCTTACTGTTGTAATATCTATATGATTAACTTTTTTGAACTTCAAATCTCTAATTGGTTAAGTTCAATTGATGAAGAACAAATAAAGAAAATATCTAACCTTTTTCTTTTTCATTGCTCAAGTTATGTCTAGATAAAGTTGATATGACCTCTAGTCTAGTCTCTAAGATTTTGTAGTCATGCACAACAATTTTTAAATAACTCCACTTATTTCTAACCAAGTTTAATGATCATTAAACGACTGAGAATTGAGCTAAATTATTTAAAATATTGATTACTTTTGTTCCCTTGAGAATTTTTTTTTTTTAATACTAAAAACATCTAAGTGAAAGTTTTCTTCACATCTCCAATTCATTGCTTCCAACTTAGCTCGAAATTTCTAAAAATTAAGAAGCGTTGATTTTTCACACCAAATTTTTTATGTTCTACTCTCTTGTAAATACAAATACAAAATAATATAGTAAGAAATTAAAAAAAAATTCTAATGCAAAAATCAACACAAAAACGTAAGTAGGCACCCCTAATCAATAAAAAATCAACTACCCATCGTAAGTATTTGACATATAATAATCAACCTATTAAATATTATATATTTGGTGTACTATTTAAATAAAATTATAATTATTATGTAAAATATTTGACAATTCACAAGGTAACATAAAATATCTCATGACAATGATAAGCTTATGGTATTAAAAAAAAAAAAAAAAAAGTATATGCATTAGCATACAATACATACACGTTAGGCTCTCACTTTCGGTGGAGAAATAGAAACATTGTCAGATATTTTGTCCTCAACAACCACCACCAAAAAGGGAGGTCAACCAACATAACTGTGTCTGTGGGAGTCGGTTTGAATCGGCACGTGTCGGTGGTCCACCCGTCACCTCAACTCATCATTCTTTACTTAAAATATTTGAAATTTCTTCTTCTATATCAAAAGGTTCCACACCCCACTACCCCTCGTCGCAACACAAAAAGTTGCTATCTACTTTCTTCTACAAATATCAATCTCACGAGGAAACAAAGGAGAAATTCTTGATTATACATGGGATTTTGTTTTAAAATGACTAACAATAATTGGTTTTACGATAATTATACATTTCATTGAATTATAACTAAAAAAATCAACCAAATTTAATAGAGATAATAATAAAATGAGTCTAAATTCGAATTTACCTTAAATATATCTTATTTGTTGCGGATTTTAATAGTATAAATGAATTTAGATCGAATCTCGAATGCTCAACTTTCAAACTCGACCCGTTTAAGTTTTTTATTATTTTAAAAAATTTATTATATAAATTTTTTTGATATTCTTTAAAAAAATAAATTTTCAAGTCTTAATAGTATTATTTTTTAAATATATATAATTTATAATATTTCTTTAATTATAAATCGGGTCTAGTGGGTTAACGGGTTTGCCCACCAGATCCGAGTATGAGGTGAATCTGAATTCGTATTTTTTAAAATATAATGGGTTAATTTTTTTTTAAAATTTAATCCAACTTAAGAGTTAGATCGTGTTTCAAATATTTAATTTCAATTTGAGTGATATGTTTGATGGAAATTATAACAATACACTAGTGTACTAGATAGTACCTATAATTCAACTCAAATATTCCAACTCTTATGACTCTTATAGTCAGGCCAATTAAGTGAGTTAATATGCTAGTCGGTCTTCATTCTTTTTTTGTTTAGTTATAACCAAAAAACGTGTGCTCAATTATTGGCATAGCATCTTCTACATGGGTATACCAAAAATTTTCAAATCTAGGTATTTGAGAAACTAATGAAATATGTCATGATAATTTATTTATTTTATGCTTTTTCCAAACATGCCTATATTGCACATCTTGGAAGGCCATGCGTGTAGTATAAGGTCATGCATGCTGACCGCTAATTGATATGGAAATTTCTATCAATACGAAGAGTGACAAATTTTTAGACGGATTCTTGAGGTTGGTTGGGGAGTTATGGGTTGGACAAGTGTCCTGGTTTTGACATTATGGTTTTTGATTTTGTCAAGGACGCCTGATATCAATCACGGAATGGAATGGGAACAAATTTCCTGATAAGAAGGTGTGTGGGTTGACAAAAGTGAGAGTCCTTTTCTTCGACCCCCTCTCCGTGAAAAGAAAATCCCACCAACTAAAAATCACTTCCTCATTGGAGTAGTCCTCTTGTATTGCTCTTAATCACTTTCTATATATAACATGTGCAATATATGTATACATATACAATCTATACATACATATATATATATATATATATATAATATATATATATATGTGTGTGTGAAAAATTGGCATTGAAATTTAAGTGTGGTCATTGGATCAAATCGAACTGAACTAAAATTTTAGTTTAATAAAAATTTTGATTGATTAAAATTATAAACCAACACCAAATCGAATTAATAGGTTTGGTTCGATTCAATTATAATAAAATATTTATATAAAAATTCTATATACATTATATAAAAATTATAAGTCTGTTTTCGGTTTAGTTAACCGAAATTAAAAATCAAAATCAAATTGAAAATTAAAAATTTTAAAAATCAAAAATAAAAAATCAAACCGAAATTTTCAACTCAATTTCGATTTAGTTCGGCAGTTTAATTCAATTGTGAGCACCCCTATTAAAAACAACCTCCAATATCAGAGTTAGTCTATAACTTGCCCTAATGATTTTATTAGTTTATATACCAAAATTTTTTAAATTTTTAAATTTTTAAATACCAAAAATGCGTAACAAATTGAGACAATTAAATACCAATTATCACAAAAAAAATTCAAGTATTACGACATCAATAATGTTAAAATGCAAGGTACAAGCCCACATGCTCAACTCATTTAATTCATTTTCACTTAATAATCTTATTTTATTTTACTAGACTCAACTCACATTTGATTTTAAAAGAAGAGAATAAAGATATTGCCCTTTGACCTTTAGAAAATATGAATTTAATCATCTAAAATATGTTAAAACGTTGCACTTTACATATAAATCTTTATTTTGGTAAATAAAGTGGAATGACTAAATTGGTAAAACGAACCATAAATTTATATATAATTATTATGGTATATGTAATTTTATGCTTGTTTTTGTTTGTTAGAATATATTTGTATAGACTTTGACGATAAGTATGTTAAAATAGGTTAGTCCCCAAAACTCAAGAACTTTTATGTTTTTGTTAGGACTTAATGTAAAGGCTATTTCCAGAAAAGCACACTTCAGTCATTTCACCATATAACAAAAGTGTTTTGTTGAAATGATAAACATAAGAGTGGGAAAATGATTCAAGTATACATAAGAGTGGAGAAAATTCCAAATATATAATGAGTCCAAGACTAGAGAAGAGGACTTAGAGTGCTAAAACCTTTAACAAAGTGAGAGTTGGTATAGTATACAAGGAGTTCAACTCATAACTGTCACCTTATAATGATCAACTATTAACATCCAAGAAAATGGATAACTGCAGAATCAAGAAATCAATATGAAATGGACATTGGGCTGCAACTCTACACTAGTTGATATAGAGATAAACAACTATGCAAACAAACAATATAATGGGCAGATTTTGGATGCCTGGGTTGAATGAAAAGAAGCCAAATACAGAGAACAAATCAAAAGCAAATGCGTGGATAGACACAAAGAATCTCCAAAACAATTTAAAGTTTAGCATTCCAAAGTATTGTATCACTCAGTTATCAAGAAGAATTTGTGCTAAAAGCTAGCTGAGTAATTTCATCAATCACTTCCAAAAACAAAACGAGGTGTATTAGGTCTTGTATAATCTATAGTAGAGTTTGCAGAGCTTAATGCATATTGGTTTGACCCATTATAGACATATAGTTGATTACCTCTTAATGGTAGAATTGATACGTCTTGAAAGAGGAGTATCAAATGCAAGTTGAAGTACCATTGTTGCATAATCAAACATTCATCCTACTATAATTTGTGAAACTCGTAATGAAATAAATTAGTGATTCATGGCCTTGACCCCTTTCTCCCTTGATTTTGATCTCGTGCTTTTCTTAGATTTTACAGTTGTATTTTAATTTGTTTAGTTTACCTTTCTATTCACTCACCAAAATTTCATAAATATAGCTAGGTCATCTATATTCGGTACTTACATACATGCTCCCTAAAAACACGACAACCCGTATTCTCACACACTCTATTACTTTGTGACTAGTGAACTTGCTAGTCCTTGTTTCATACACCACAAATACAAGTTGAAGTCCCATTGTTGCATAATCAAACATTCATCCTACTATAATTTGTGAAACTCGTAATGAAATAAATTAGTGATCCATGGCCTTGACCCCTTTCTCCCTTGATTTTGATCCCGTGCTTTTCTTAGATTTTACAGTTGTATTTTAATTTGTTTAGTTTAGCTTTCTATTCACTCACCAAAATTTTATAAATATAGCTAGATCATCTATATTCGGTACTTACATACATGCTCCTTAAAAACACGACAACCCGTATTCTCACACTCTGTTACTTTGTGACTAGTGAACTTGCTAGTCCTTGTTTCATACACCACACACGCACACTAAATTTTTGGCACCATTGTCGGGGAGTGTGTCTTTGCAATATTGAAGTTTGATTCATCAAGTTATATTTAACTTTTTATTTGCTTTATTTTTGTTAATTTGTCCTAGTCTACTTTGGTTATTTTTTGTTTTTGTTGTAGGTATTTTGTTGAATGAGATAACAACTTATACACATTATTGGCCAACTGAATGTGCCTTGATAACGAGGACTTTTGGAAGTTAGGAAGTAGGTTGCATTGACCGCTTAAGTAGATGTCTTGTTTAAGCAGATTGAAATTTTTTTAATAAATGTTATTTATATAACTTTTACAGTGCATGAGTTATGTAGTGGTTTCCATGCAAAAATAAAATATCAAGAGAACAATTCATGGGCGTTGTCACAAGTCAATCATGCTCAATATATGTGGGATTATAATAAACAATATGATATATTTTCTCCAACACTTAAAATCAAGAATGACAAGCTCATCCGAATTTTTTAAGAGAAAATGTCACAAAGTGACAATGCTTGAACTCACTTATCCACTACAAGAAAAGAAGTCAAGCTTTGAAGAAACGCTAACTCAATTCATAATGAAGGTTGAAAACTAGTTTCCAAAATTCATCAACATTATTTCAGAATTTGTAAGTCCAAATTAGTGAGCTGGCCAATATGTTTTCTGATCGACAACAAGGAAATTTGCCTTGCACACTTGAGGTAAATGAATTGGGCAAAGAACTGTGTATTGTTGTTACTTTGACAAGTGTTGAAGACCTAGAAACTTCCAGGCGAGTTGAAAAAAATCATCAAGAAAAAATTCATCAAGGATGAATAAGAGGCATCAATACAAACACTTTTAGTGAAAAACAATAATGCCAAGAAGAAGTTCAACCAAGCCCTCCTCAAGATCAATGATCGAGAGTTCCTTGTCCTCAACTACTAAAGGAGAACAAGATTGTGCCAAGTTTTATGGTAGATAATGAAGACATCCTTTCACATGAACAAAAAAATAGAGAACTATGAGACTATTGCACTTATTGAAGAATGTAGCGCCATCCTGCAAAGGAAGTTGCCTCAAAAGCTTAAAGATTATGGGAGTTTCACTATCTCTTACTAAATTGAAAACTCTATCTTTGAATAACATTAATTTAATACTATTATTTAATTTTAGGAAGCTTGCACTAGATGAAGCAAGACTTACTAGGGTGACTAAAGATATATTTGAGAATGACAACAAGTTCATGTGTTTCATAGATTTCATTATCTTTGATATGAAAAAAATGAGGGATATCCCAATCACACTTGGAAGGCTATTCTTAGTAATAGGGCACACACACATGTTGATGTAAAAAAGCCCTTGAAGCTATCCACATCATCCTATTTTGAAGGATCACTTACATTCTTGGAGCACACAAAGGCTTAGCATGAGAAGTACTTATTCTTAAATCCCAGTTGAGCAAAGAAGATAGTTGGCTTGATGACTATAGAACAAGTATTTCTTGAGAGGCAATTCAAGCTCTTTTTCCTTAGCTCTTGAATAATGTTTTAGTAAGAATTTGTAACATGTTTCTTTTCTAAATATATGTATGTTTAGCTTTCCTTTGTTTGTTATTATTTTTTTGTTTCCATGTCTTCATCTATTCCTCTTTGTGTATTAATTACAGACATCGAGTTTTCGTGGTGGCTCATGAACTTGCACATGTGGCATTTAATGTATTTATGTTGTCAAAAACACACTCAACTCACAAGAAGGTTTTTTCCTCTTCTATTTCATGTTTCAACATTGAGGACAATATTGCATTTACATTTGGGGGTAATTGGGAAATGAAAATTTGAGCTATTTTTTTCGATTTTTGGTGAATTGTGTATGATTGTTATGAATTATGTGATGAAATCCCAACAAGAAGTATGCTTTATTTGTCAAACTTGAGTAGGCTCATGTTTGAGACTTATTATTTTTTTTATAAGCAATAGCCCATGATGAGTTTTAATGGGTATTATATATAGTCTAGTGAGAAGGAAGATTGCTAGTTTTATAACATAGTGATTCTTATGTTTAGTCGATCTTTATCATATTTGATGAATTTTTATTGATCATATTTGTCAAGATCTTGTGAATTGTGCGTTTCTTGGCGAATGATTTTGCATCTAATGATATTCTTTGATTAAAATGAGGTGCTCTATAACTTGTTCGATTATCTTTTGAGATAAAATCCTAGATAATGAGCAAACTTGGAAATAAATTAGGTACTTTTTAATTTATTTGTGTCTTTTAAGATTACCACGATAACATCATTATCATTAGCTATTCCATTGGGCCTTTTGCAAAGAATGACATATGCAATGCCTATGGATGACCATCATTCGACTTTATTTTTTTTAGCTCATTATAAACCATTTATTGTCCCTAAGAGAGCCTAATGTTGTGCATGATTTTGTAATGGGGTCATGTAGATATATTTTGGGGATGAAAAATATAATTGGGTATATGAGTATAAAAAATATGAAAAGAAGTCAACACAACCTATGAAAATAAAAAGAAATGAGTTTGGGGGTTTGAAAGCAAAAAAGAATATAAAATGAAGCTTTAGGATTTATGAAAAAAAAAAGTAAAGAATGCAAGAAGGGGAGTGAGATTTTACGTGTAACATATTATGCTTTCTTGCTTTGCTTTATCCTTACCCTTTCTTTTTATAGCTAATACCTTAGGCGTTACATTACAAACTTATTGAAGTCTTATTAATCTAAGTTTGTGAGTGTCTACATTGGTGGAGAAGGTATATGAAAAGCAAACCTATGGAATATCCAAAATATTTTCGATAAGATTAAGAAAGTCATTAGTTTGCATAATTCGAACTAAAAGTATACATGAAACTTGAAATTGATTATGCACACATAATTTTGAATTTCGTGACAAGATGATTTTGACATGAGTGCTATAAATTTACTACATTAGCCATTTGACTAATTTTTATACTTTTGTGCAATAGTCAATTTGTTGAGGCGTGCTTTGAAAAATCAAGATAATTTTATCCTGATCAAATTATGAACTTATAATGATCTGGTTAAGAATTTTGCTCGAGGACAATCAAAATATAAGTTTGGGTTAGTTGATAAGCTTCTAATTTAACATTTTTTTTTATACTTTCAGTCGCACAAATTAAGATGTTTTATCATATAATTGATAAGTTTGTGCACTTATGTTTAGATATATATTGTGTAGGTTCAAAATTGGAAGAAATGAGGTTATAAGATGAAAGATAAAAAATGCTGAAAATTTGAAGAACAGAACTTGCGACGCGGTGCTAACCCTAAAAATTAGGTAGTAAGCTTTAGTAACTTTGCGTTGTGGCATGAGAAGTTCGTGCTGTGATGCTGCCACAATGCTAATGAAGGATTCTCATGCGGTGACCACTTAATCATGTGCCGCGGTGTCACCTACAAAAATTCGATAGTAGGTTGGCGCCAATTTCTTGTGCCGTGGTGTTGCATCATATACAAAAGAGATGTTGATGCTTCTTAGCTGTGGTAAGTGGTGATGGATCACACTTTTTGGCATATTAGTGGATGGATACACACAAGATACATACAATACATCACTCTCCAATATATACACAATTCATATACAATACATACTTTCTCATATAATCTATATATCAAACACACTTTACACATTTTTTACACACATAATTCTCTTAACTCTCGTTTATTCACATACTCCCATACACACACCACTCATTATCCACCTATAATTCATCACATCCTTCACTTTGGAGCACATAGAAGTGGAATTAAAGAATCCTTTATTGGATTGTGATTTTCTCCCTTGAATTTCTCACTTGAAAAATAATGTGAACCCATGATGTTGAAGGGCGAATGGTGCTTTCTTTATTTCAATATGATCTAAATTACTTTTAGTCAAGGCTTGGAAAAGCTATTTTATGGATTTATGAATTAATATCTTATTCATGATTTGGATGTTGTTTAAATTGTATTGAGCATGTAGTATGCATTTAATACTTTAAGTCTGACCAACATGATTTTTTTTGTTGTGATTGAGATCAAAAGATAGAATAGCAACAAGTGCTCGTGTAATATATGTCATGGACTAATCATTATAGAAATATAGGATTTAATACATGCAATAGTCATAGACATAAAGTACAAAACTAGTGAAATTCTTAAATCCTAATGCATCGTTAATTGGTTGAACCTGTTATAGACATATAACTAGTTATCTCTTAATGCTAGAATTAGTATGTCTTGAAAAAGAGTACCAAGTACAAACTGAAGTCCCATTATCCACATTCAAATATTTTTCCTAACCATGATTTGTGAAACTCATAATGCAATAAATTTGTGATCCATGGTCTTGACCTCTCTCTTTCTTGATTTTAATCTTGTGTTTTTCTTGGCTTTTATAGTTGCTTTGTTAATTTATTTAGTTTAACTTTCAATTCATTCACCAAAACTTTGATAGGTTAAATATAGCTAGGTCATATATATTCGATACTTGCATACATGCTCCTTAGAAATAGAACAACCATGTATTCTCATACACTCTATTACTTGTAACTAATGCACTTGCTAGTTCATGTTAAATACACTGCACACGCACATTAAAGGTATCCCATATTACAAAATTGAAGCAAGTTTGTCTTATATATATAAAGTTGCACTTTAGAGAAGAGTAAAATTATAACTCTCTTTATGGTGTACTCCAGTGGGTTTTTGACTATTCTTAGCTAACCTCAAGAAGCTACTTGTATGCCCACATGCACACGCATGTTGCCAAGGTTTCATTGGGAACTTCAGAGGCATATTTGCCACTTTGCATGTAAGCATCATTGTGAGGAGTCTTAAATTTTTCAAAAATAGAATCGGGGTGTGGTGGAGTGGCTTGACCATGGTAGAGTAGCTCGATGTGGTGGATATGTTCTAGTGGTAATCGTGTGGTGTGACACTGTAAAATCAAGTGCCGTGTAGACGTGATTGTGCACACAGGTTTGATCAAGCGTGATTGAATGGTTGCAATTGGTCCTTAACGCTGACGGAACGCAAGTGACTAGACATGAATCATTTGCTTGATAGAGATGCATGGCAAGGTTGTGGGCCTTCATGCAGGGATGCGATTTGAACCACTAGATCATGGTCAGATCTCAAGAGGTATGATCCAACGATCCAACGATCCAAATCCAGATCAATAGACATAGTTTTACACATTCGATAAAATTAGTATAGCGTTATACTAATTTTGTAAAAAAATATTGTATTTTGAGAAATAATCATCCACATTCCTGAAGCACTAATACAGGAGGTGAAATTTGTCTTAAGAAAATTTTTTTTGTGCGTACCTTACTTGATTTCGGATATACTTACTTCATTTCGGATATACATATAAAATTTTCTTTTGACACACCAACACATCCAAACCTATGGGTGGGACAAATGTATGATCAGGAAGATTAGATGCTTTAAGGGTGCAATTTTTTTAGTGTTGGAGGTTTTAAAATAAAACAAATATATCAATACTATATTCTAGTAACATGACTTGTGCTTGATGTGCTTTGGACTGCCAACCTATGACTGTTCCAACAAATAATTTTTATTTATACCTTCCTTAGCCACAATGGGCACTCACACAAATTTTTATGTGATTTATGTGACATAGAAAAGAGACTTGAACTAGACTCGAATTCTATATGTGCCCAAACAAAGACAGAGGGAAAGGGCGCCCGCCTAAAAAAAAAAAAAAAATCTTTTTACAAATCTAATTTTAAAATAAATTTAAAAAAATTTAAAAAAAATTCCCCCTTTTAATAATTAAATTATTTCAATCGTCTCAAATTTTTATAATCTTATTTTAAATATATAAATTTAATAAATTTAGTGATGTTCTAAAATTATTTTAAACTTAATTTTTTTAAAAATTTTAGGTCATGGAATTTATAATTAATGCAAAATTTTAAAATATATTTATAGTAACTTTTAAAAATTTATCCTGATTTCGTTTATGCAAACATGGCTTATTTTAGTTAAAAAATAATCATTATTATTATTTTTTATTTTTAGTTTTTAGTTTTGAACTTATTTGATTCCACTTTTGAGATTATTCAAATTCTTATTTTACAATAATAAATCACAAGTGTAAGTTTTTCATGATATAAATATATCATTTCATTTGATTACATTATGAAATAATATTCAAATTCATGCACTAGTTTTTGGAAGCAAGTCTGATTGGCAAAATCTATTTTTGACATGTTATTTAAATTTTTTTGTTAATGTTAAGAATCTTGTTTGAATAATAGGTCCCTTTTACAATAAAATAGTTAAAAACTTCATTAGTTTTTAATATATTTTTTATTCATTAGATTCTTAAAATATTCTTCATTCACAATTTCTCAATTTATTTATTTTTATTGAGTTCTCTTCGTCCACTACTTTGTGTTTTATTTACTTTTCAATTTTATATGGTCCAGTGAGAATTAAATTCTCATCTCATTTCTATTATTATATGGAACATGATTTTACTATATCACAGTTAAATGTTTAAGATTAATTTTTGTATTTAAAATAAGTTTCACAATTTGACTTTTCCTCAAATTTTTACAAATATATAGCTATTTATATAAACTACATTTTATTTGAAGAACACTTTAATTTTTTAAAAGAAAATATTTAATACTTAATAATGACCCTTAAGATTGGAAGAAATAGAGACTTGCTCCAATTTTCACGTCATATTTTCTAACTTTGTAAGATAGTTTTTGTTTTGTATTGTATTGAATTAGAATTGGTTTTCATTTTCATTTAAAAGTCCTTTTTTTTTTAAATACTTATGCAAATATGATAGATATGAAACGTTTACGTATAAATATCACATATTATATTTATCATTGTATTTATTTTTTAATAATTATTTAAGTAAAAATCTCAAGAAATTTTTTTGTATGCGGAAAAATAAATAAATAAATTTATATTTTTGACATTAAATCTTGCCCCTCCTATACTAAAATCTGTCTTTGTGCCCAAGAGTATCTCTATTGGCTATGCATGGCCCTAGCCATCCACTTAATCTTGATGAGTCTTCTCTCCGTTTTACTCACTGTGTGTTTTTTTTTTTTTTACTCACAGGGTAGAGCCCTTTATTTATGACACAAAGGTAGGAGACAACACCACTAGCTAAATGGTTGGTGGTCCTTTTTAATCACTGTGTTCTCTTCGTTGAAATTTGAGCAAATACTTGGCTCAACATTGTTGTAATCACTGTGTTCTATTCAATGAATTTTGAAGAAATACTTGGATCAACATTGTCGAGCACTGGTATCTGGCATGGGATCATATTATCAGTGATTTGTTGACAGACCTTTTCGTGTCTGTGGATTTCAGGGACTTTGATGTGTTGGGTTGAGTTGGGCTGACTTTTGGGTTTTTTAAGAGTGAAAGGTCCAATAAGAGGAAGGCTAACAGGGCCCATATTTTATATATCCAGATTCTCATAAGCACTTAAGGACTGAAGAGCAGTTGGGCCGCAGGTTCTGGGTTGGATACTTAAAGAGTGGGCCGGAATAGGGTCGAAATACATTTCTCCCAGATCAACTGGGCCCTAAACTAAACGGGTTTGGAAAGGCCCTCATACTATCTACGCGTGGCCCAATATTAGATCTACCATACCACTGGTACCCACTAGGAGCTGGCGGGAAAGGGCAATATGGGTACTATTCATGATTAATAGAATAGCATCAGGTAAAAACTAAAAAGCTTGAAAAGATGATAGGCTTGCCTTTGGCATGTTCAAATACCACCTGCCAGGAAATGGGTAAATTTATTGCATTGGGAATGGTTGTCCCACCTTTTTTTAAAAATCAAGATGACCTATGCTTCAGCTCAAGTTGGGTTTGGTTCGAACTCATATTAAAGCTTGATTTCAAAACTAGAAAGACGAGTTTGCAAGCGACGAGGTAGTCTGAACTCGTCCATGTTCCTAGCTATATAAATAAGGTAAGATGTGCCAGAATAAGACGAAATTAAGGCCACACACTTTCACAATAGAGAACTGTAACTTGAAAAGAAATTATTTTGCTGATTTTTTTTGAGTGCAAAACTCTTCAACTAGATGAGATTGTCAAATTTTAGAGTCTGCATATGGACTACATAATCAAATACAAGCTGATCAACTTTTGAAAACTTCAGAGGCCTCTCCTCTTGCAATAAGCATTGCCTTTCAACCAATGAACCATGCCACCATGGTTCTGTTCCTCTGCAAGAGGCTTTATCCAACATATTTCTTGCTACTGCAGAAACTTAATACTGCAAGTCGATTTAACAAAATAAAGATTATAAAAACCATTTTTACTATCTTTTTGTTTCTGTTTTCTGGTAACAGTTTTACAGTATTTACTCTGTTTCTCCATCAATATGCATTCTTTTCTTTTCAAGAAGTGGCTTTTACCGTTTTCTTTTCAGTTCGATTTACTTTGTCTATTTTGATGAGTTTGGCATTTGTCCTCTCATGACTTCACAATAAGGCTATGCAATTCCAAGAAAGTTATATCCTCACAGATGAATCAGAATGTTTTTCCTTACGTGTTCGTAAATGTTAGCAACAGTTAGCTTCCAAGAAAAATCTTCTGGAGTAATACAAATAAGAAAGACAAGGTATCAAATATATATACAGGAATGCAATCCATGAATGATGTTCATCAGATGAACTATATATAACAGCCCCACAAAAAAAAAATTAAACTGCTGACAAATGTATCTACCAGATTTTGATGGTCCACTAAGTTTGTAGATTGCTTGATTGTTGTTTATTTTGAAGGTTTGCTCTCTTGAGCGCCATGAACTTTTCTGCTAGTTCATCATAATCCGGAAGCTTTGGGTGGATATGGCGACACGAAGAGTATCCACTATGGTGTTGTTCAAATGGATATGAGTTTGACCTAGAAATTTTATCTGTAATACTCTCTTTAGGCCTTTCAGCAGGCATAGTTATTGCCCTTGAGGGAGGTGGCTGAGCCTGTTCTCCTGCCCAGTTGTCTTCTGCTTCACCACTGTGTGAATATTTACATAACTGGAGTCCATATTGAATATTTCCTTCCTTTAGGCTATGCATCGTAAAATCCTCTGTCTTTGGCATCCAGCAAGGACTTTCCAGCGCCTCATTTTTATCTCTACTATAGAAGTAACAAGGATTTTCAAAACTGCATTTCTTGGCAATATCTCCACTGGAATTGCTTCTACGGGTAAGTTCCAGATTATGATCTCTGCTCGTTATTAAACTGAAGCTGCTCCTGACTTTCACAAAGCAAGTGTGCCCCTGAGTTCCTCGTGCACCATATGACATTCGGCTTTCCTGCACTAAATTCTTGTTCCCGAGCTCTCTTTGATAATGAGATTTGCGTTTACTATCAGGGGAGGTCTCATCTGACTCGCGATAGTATGTTGCACATTCAATGGCTGTTACATTTCTATTTTCTTGAGATAATGATCTTCTTCTTGATCTTTTTTTACTTGCTTTGCTCATCTTTCTAAAGCTTCTTGACACCGACTTTTCCTGGGAAAGCTTTTGTTCCTCAAGATTTATGTCGATTCCATAATCTGTTTTCTCGTTTAAAGGGATCCCAAATGATTTGAACATGAATAATCTCTGGTCTTGGAGATTTCCATCTTTGCTCACAGGTAACACAAACTCCTCAACGACATCAAGATATATCATTTCCTCAGGCAGTTCGGCTGAAGTTTCTGCTGAAGACTCCGTTGCCATGCCAGAAATTTGAGTTTCACCAGCATCACCCCATTGTAGGGATTCATGATGAGAAACTGTAATTTTATCCACTTCATTGCAGTCTTCAGGCTTCATCAGTTTCTCTCCACCAGGATCCGAATCTTGGATTGTGTTCGGAAGAATGTGCTCTTCTCTCAGTCCAAAACATGATTCTTTTGTAATTTTCCCTTTCTCAGATGACAAATCCACATACATAATCTTTCCTTCTGTCTCTCTCCCATTGTAAAGCTGAAGTTCAGTGGCTTCGGTATCATTGTGTATTTGAACTTCACTAAATGATATCTGATATCTACCTTTGGCTGCCTGCTGTTTGACAATGCATATGATTCCAGGATATGTCAGAAACACATGAAAAATATTATGAGCATACTTTCATATTGAGACGGGTGCACGACAAATTACCTGCTCTTCTTGCAACTCGGGTTTGTACTCAAGAAACAGCGGTCCTGGCTGAATGCAGCTGCTCGCTATTTCATCCAGCAATCTGTACTTCACATCATCAGGCACCTTTGTTATGTAAAGGTTCTCTTTTATCTGCAATAAAAGAAATCAAGTACCTCCAAACATTATTCCATTGGCACTTTCACATTGTGGGCTAACATTTCTTGTGATTGAGCAGGAAAGTGTTAACCTGATGGTTCACAAGATTTCCCGGAAGTAGTTCGAGTGCGGCCATTACGAATCTTTGGCCATAACGCTCTCCAAAGAGCTTCCTAATCGACAGGAGCTCAGGCAACTCCCCAAATCTTGCTGATGAGAAAATCAGAGTTGATGCTGCTTCATTAATATCATTGGGGCAGTCCCTGAAATGGAGATTAAAAGATCCATTTTGTGATTAAAGGAGTATGATAAAAGATGCATTTCCCTTGTTACAGAGAGAGACACATACCTGTGTTTGCGGATGTAGGGAAGATTAATCAGTATAAATTCACAAAACTGGTCCAGCAGATCATATACTTGAACCGTACTTTCATCCATGATAATCTGCTCAACCTGAAAATGTTTTTAAAAGAAAAATCAATAAATCAGTTTATATTATTAAATATCTGCATCATCATCTACAATCATAACATGGAAGCATTCTGAAATAGGTAGAAATTTTTCAACAACATTAAAACATTTAAAAGCACATATTCAGTTAGATTCAGGTTGAGACTGCAGAAATTCCATAATTTACAGACGGAGAGAAATTTTTCCTGCCCCAGTGTCTACCAAATCAGCAATCACCAGAATGATAAATGGCCTCCTAACTATACAAGTAAAACTGTTTAATGGAAGCCCAACAAACCAAATCTTAGTATACTATAAAACATCTGTATATTTACTACATGTAATTACTATAACAGATGAAGTAATAGCATGAAATCACGATGAAAACGCTGATACAAATCGCGTGTTTGGTAACAAGAAAGGAAAGAAAATCACATGCTGTTAGGCATTAGCAGGGAATGTAACAGTAGAAAAAGCAGAGCCAAGAAGCGTTTCTCTTTTTACACGAAAATTGAACTCGAAAGGAGTAGCAAAATAGCCCAGTACCCTTTCAAAGGCATTTTGATCATGCCCATGTTTGAGAAGCTCAGCCACATCCTCTCTCAACTGCTTCACAATGCAACACCTCTTGTTCTTCAGCAGTTTAAGGCGGCACTGGACCGCTTTTATCAGTTTCTTACTGTAAGAGTAAAAAAACAGAAAACAGAACATTACATCAGAAGTTCAGACATTGAACTGATTGAGCATGATCAGTTGATTAAAATAGGCCAGAAACATAAAGAAAGAACCAATCTTGGCAAATCCTATTCACCATTTTGAAGCCTTTCTCCATCCAAATAGAATATCAAACATTTTTCAGATGAGGGCCTGATGACTTGTCCCAATTCTTGGTAAACCAAACAGGTGCATAAGTTGGAAATTTTCCGAGTTGGTGAACTTGTGAGGAATTGAAAATGAGCATGGCATATTCTTTTATAGCTGCATAAAGAAAGGCTTAAAATAAATAAAGGAAAAACAAGAAGAGTGTGCGTGTGATGATTGAAGACAAGTTGAAGGTGAACTGAACCACCAGTGACAGTTGGGGTTTTACTTTTCGGGTAGTTATTTTAGGAGGGAGGTGGGTGGGGGATGGGGGTGTGTGGGGATGCTGCTGTACTAGGAGTGGGTTTGAAAAATTGAGATGAGAGAGGGAGTATTGGGTGATTCGCCACTCCATGGAAACTGCTCCAACACACAGTGATTGGGACACTAGACACCCATGTGTTCAATCACGTTCATATGACCTATTTTTTTATTCAATATTTCTCCCACCATTTTTTGGGTAACTTTTTCCCTCCTCTTCTATTTTATGTCATTCATCCAAAGCCGGGGCGGGGGCTGGGGGCGCGGGGATGCATAAAATAAGGAGAGAATTGTCACAAGTTCTTTAAGAATACTTGGTTTTAATTATGAGAATGTATGTTTTGTTGTTAATATTATCAATTACCTAGGATACATTTGCAAGTTTGTGCATATTACTTAGTGGATTGTATTGATTGCCAAGTCAATCTTAAAAGAAGATAATGGAGTTTGGATTCGACTTTCAATTTGGAGTGGATTTTAATTATATAAATGAGTTTGAGTTAATTTTGAATATTTATTTTTAAATTCAATCCCACCCAAATTTCATCCATTTAATTTTTTATATTTGTGTAAAAAGAAAGGGAGAGAATTGTCACAAGTTCTTTAAGAATACTTGATTTTAATTATTAGAATGTATGTTTTCTTATTAATATTGTCAGTTACCTAGTATACATTAGCAAGTTTGTGCATATTGCTAGTGGATTGTATTGATTGCTAAATCAAAGTTGAGGAAGACAATAGGTCGAGTTTGGATTAGATTTTTTATTGGGACGGATTTTAATTGTATAAATGAATTTAAGTCAATTTTGAATGTTTATTTTTAAACTCGATCCCACTCATACTTGATCCATTTAATTTTTTATAATTTTAAAATTTAATATATATACATTTATGTAAAGTTATTTTCTAAGAAACTATATTTTTTTAAAAAAATTATTAGTATTAATTTAAAAAAATATATTTTAATATTTTAAAATTATAAAACTAGTCAAATTGATGGGTCTAACTCATCAGGTCCGAATATGGGACGGGTCCGAATTTAGGTCTTCAACAATGAATTTATGATGCAATAACATTGATTATTCATTTGGAAAACGTTAAAAAACTACCTATTTGGTATTACACATAAAAGGGCATATTTTACTTTATAGTATTATTATGAATAAGATTATTATTTCACAAACCTTTGTAGATAATATATACTTGAGCAGTATGGTTTATGTTAGGGCTAAACGAACTTGCCTTCCCAATGGCTATGGGCAAGATGTCTAAATCATTAGGAGACTTATTCTCATAACAAAAGAAGCACTAGAAAAATTGTGCTGCTAAGCTCAATTAATTTAGAATGCCTAAATCGCAAGGTTAAGGCACAATTTACTATGTCCAAATTCGATCTTAACCAGAGTACTCTTAAATTATAATTTAAGCTTCAATATAAGGCAGGAGTCGTAGTCTAATACTCCTTATAAATTGAATTAATTATGCAGAGATGTCTTAAATTATGCTCGTGTATTGTGCTGAAGAGTTTAACATTTTTCAAATGAGCTGTGAGGTCTCGTACAAACAATAGTTTATGAGTTGAATAAAATAAAATACCCCTACTTTAGTAAATATTTTTAAATAAGCTGTATAGATCGTGTGGAAACAACAGTCTAAATTATTTGAATAAAATAAAATGCTCCTATATTAGTAAATATTTTTAAATAAGCAGTGAGATCGTGTGGAAATATTATTTTAAGTTATTTAAATAAAATAAAATACTCCTATATAAGGTGTCTTGTTATGTGATAATTGAGATATATATATATATATATATGTGTGTGTGTGTGTGTGTGTGTGTGTGTTTATTTTGGCAATATAGAGAGTTCAATTGATTTTCTTTTATATTTTGTCGACTAGAGAATTCCATTTACCTTCTTGAGTTTTGAAAACGTCTCAAAAAGCCTACCTCCCCGTGTTAATTGAATTCTTTTAAGATGCTCAAAGGTTAATGTACTCATATATTAAGTGAAGCCTTATTTCAAAATTTTAACAAAACTCAATAATACTTTTCCTTAATAATTACGCTTATTAAATTTAGTTTTTCAATGGTACAATTTGTTTTGAAAAAGGTAGCATGGTACAGGAATTAAATTAAGGGTAAAATACAAAAGTCCTAAATCACATTTATCCAAGTTCAGGTAACTAATGGCGGAGCTAAGAAGGGCACAAGAAGGGGTGGTGTGCCGGCCCCTCAATATTTTATATTTATAATTTTAATATATAAATTTTAGTAAATTTAAAAATTTACCCCTTCTATAATAATTAAATTATTTCAATCACCTACTCGAATTTTTATAATCCAATGTTGAATACATAAATTTAATAAATTTAGAGATATTTTAAAATTATTTTAAAATTTTATTTTTTCAAAAAAATTAGGTAATGAAATTTATTATTGATACAAAGTTTTAAAAGGTATTTGTACTGACCTTCAAAATTTACTATAATTTTATTTTTAAAAATATGGATATTTTAGTTAAAAATTACTCCTTATTGTGATTTTTTTATTTTATTTTTTAGTTTTTAACTTATTTGATTCCACTTTTATTGGTTATTATTTGAGATTATATTAATTTTTATTTCACAAAAAATCATAAATGTAGGTTTTTCATGATATAAAAATTATTTGATTTGGTTAATGATTATGAAATAATGCTAAAATTCTTGTAAATTAGTTTTTATTTTGTGTTGGATTGAATTACAATTGATTAATATTTTTATTTATAAGTTAATTTTTGTTCAAATACTTATACAAATATAAGATATATAAAATATTTATATGTAAGTCTAACGTATTATATTTATATTTATATTTTAGTTTCTAATAATAGTTAAGAAAAAAATTTCAGTAATAATTTGATAATCGAATCTCACCCCTATATACTAAAATCTTAGCTCCGCCCTTGCAAGTAACACTTACCCCTGGATGAAATTTGAATTTATCGTTTGGATAAAATTATCCTTAATAAAATAATTTTATATAATTTTTTAATTTATTTTAAATATTTATACCCTAATATCAATTTTAGATTCTTTATTAACAAAAAAAGTATGTTATTATTTTTTTTAAAAAGAGGAGTTAGTAACTTAAGTAATTCAAATTAAAAAAAAAACTACAGTAACAAAGAGTAAAATAAATACACAAAAATGTTAAACATGAAAGCGATTTTAATTATTGAAATTCAAAATAAAGTACTATTTAATCTAAATGAATATTAAATTCTTTTGGATAATTTTAAAAAAAATTTAGATTAAATAGTTAATACTTTATTTTGAATTCAAATAATTAAAATATTTTTTCTTGTTTAATATTTTTTATGTATTTATTACACTCAAATAGTACTTTAGTTTTTCAAAATTTGAATTACTTAAATTACTTTTTAAAAAAATATATATAATTTAAAATATTTTTTCTAAATAATAAAGAATTTAATATTGAAATTGGGGTTTAGATATTCAAAATTTGCTAAAACCTATTTAAACTCATTTTATTAAGAACGGTTTTGTCTAAATATTAAATTTAATTTAAGGGGTCAATGTTATATTGACAGATTCAAGAGGCAAATGTGATCTAAAGTAAAGTTGAGAGGGTGTTATTTTACTTTGCCCTTAAATTAATGTATAACAACTTTTTGAAATGTTGTGTGTCTTTTATGAGGAACTAAGTAAAGCTACCAAAAAGGTGTTTCAGCATGTAACACGATAATTTAATATTAGTCTATCTCCTAAAAATCTTATGATAATATTACATTTCTAAAAAAATTAATTTATTTCCATCGATAAATCTCAATAACTATTTATTTATCACTTGTACACCATTTATTATCCTATACATTAGGTGTTTTAGAATAAATTGGAATTAACCTTCCTTTTCTTCAAAGAATGTTCAACTTATAAAACTTATACAATATTCTATTTGTTTTAAAATCAATGCTCTTAATTTTTTTTTTGAATTGTCCCAAAAATAATTTTAATAATATTTTTGTTTCAAAATTACATTTTAGCTTTATATAATGTAATCCAAAAACTTTCAATAATTATTTTTAACGACAACTAATATTATAAATATATGCAAAAAAAAATATTTTTAAGCTCTTATCTACAATATTTTGTTGAGTCAAACTAGACGTGTAATATTAACACAAAATCAAAATAAATTTTTCAATATTACCAAACACCTAAAAAAAATAATATTAGCAAATTTATCAACAAGATTTTTAATATTTTTAAAATTATAAAAAGGGTCTAACAAATTTAACGTATCTAATACATTGAGTTCAAATTTGAAACGAGTTCGAATCTTGCATAAAATAAGGAAAGATAAAATAAGAAGAGAATTGTAAAAAGTTCTTTCCAGTACTTTTCGGCTAAATACTTGGTTTTAATTATGAGTGAGAATGTATGTTTTAGGGTTAATATTATCTATTTCCTACTATACATTAGCAAATTTGTGCGTATTACTAGTGATTGTATTGAATGTCAAGTCAATTTAGATACGACAAAGAGACAAATTTTAATAATATAAATGAGTTTGTATTGAGTATTGAGTATTTATTTTTAAACCCAATCTAATTCAGATCTAATTTGTTTAATTTTTTTATATTTTTTAAATTTATTATATATATATATTTATGTGAGGTTATTTTCAAAAAAATATATTTTTAAAAGTTTTATTAGTATTATTTTTAAAAAATATACTTTTAATATTTTTAAATTTATAAAATGAATTTAACAAATCTAATGGATCCAATCTACGAATTTGAATTTGGGACGGACCTGGAATTCAACAATGGATTTATGACGCAAAAACATTGTGTATTCATTTGGGAAAGATAAAAACTAACTATTTGATATAACTGAAGAGGTTGGGATTGCAAAATGTTAGATTAAACATAAATATGATAATATTTTACTTTATAACATTAGTAGAAATAAATTTAAGGGTGAACTATAGAAATTATCATTAAAGTTTGACATAATTAAAAAAAATATAGCCAAATTTAAAATTATAAAAATTATCATTGAGATTTGCATATGTCTTGCATTTTGTTCCAACCGTTAATTGACATAATAGAAATTACTGATATTATAAAAAAATTAATATAAAATCCAAGTTTATACTTGAAGTATTATTCACAAAATGTGTTGAGACAAAAATACCCTTGAGACTATTTATAATATCTTATAATTTATAGGAATATAATTGTTATAAATTTATATTCATTAAATATCACAATTTGAGTAACATTTTAATTCTTTTGCATATTTTCATATTTTTTTATTTTTTTTAATCAAAACATACTTATTTTATTGTCAAAACTTCCTTTTAGTATATTTTCATGGTTTCTATTTTTCACTAATATCTATATATTAATAATTTGAGTGAAGTTTAAGGTTTAAAGTTTGTTCGTAATATATAAAATAATCTAGATAAATTCAAATATTAATGCAATTTTATATTTTAAGACTAGAATATATATTTATATTCAAAATTTTGAAAAATAGATATATATGTAAATTGCACAACATAATTCTGATAATCAAATAAAAAAATAATTTAGATAATATTTATAAATTACTTTATAAAATAAAAAATAAAAAATAAATAAAATTTGTATTTTGTATGTTTTATCACCTTCCCCCACCCCGCCCCCCTCTTCCCCCCTCGCTCTGCCACAATCCTCCCTATATATTCCTCCCTTCCCCCCGGCCACCAGTCCCATCGCCCCTCCACCGATCGACACAATCTCCCTTTCCTCCTGCGATTGATATTTATTTTGGGGTGAATTATCAAAAATTATTCTTGAGATTTAGGGTATTTACAAAAAATATAAAATTATCTAAGTTTGTAAATTATAGATATTCCATTGGCATTTGTTTCTATTTTACAAATTATATCTACTAAAGGGTATAAATAAAATAAAGACAAATTTCAAGGGGGTATTTGTAATAGTGAAAGATAATTGAGTTTTTTTGTAATTAGTCTAATATTAAGGGTAGTTTTTATAATTTATCTTTTATTTTGACTTGGGGCAAAGTTGTCTTTTCATATATTTTTAAGTTTCAGCTTCTTCTTTTTATAAAAAAATTGCAGTGTAATTTTGACTTTTTGCCGGTGTATTTGTAGTTTTAAAAATTAGCTGATTTTTTTTAAAAGTAGGTCAAATCTCGTGAATAATTTTTATAATTCACCCTAAATTTAATATTTCATAAACTTTGGTAGATGATATCCAATTTAGCAGTTTGATCTATTTTATTGCTAAATGTACTTGCCTTCCCAATGGCTATGGGCAAGATATCTAAATCATTAAGATTGAATTTAGATGGAAATATTATGATTTGAGGGGAGGATTTGGATTTTAGTAGAGAATTTGGCGGAATGATTTTAAATAATTCAATATAAGATAAATTTAAAATCCATCGTAATGATATAAAAAAATATTTCAAAATAAAAATTTAAAAATTTAAAATCTATTATATTATAAAATTATTCAAACAAACTTAATAAATTTATTATTATAAATTTAATTTTTTTGATTCAAATCCATCAATTTATTTGAAGTCTTAAATTATAAATTCAGCTTCAATATAAGGTAGGAGTCATGGTCTAATACTCCTTATAAATTGAATTAATTATGCAACGATGCCATAAATTGTGCTCGTGTATTGTGCTCAAAGAGAAATAGTAAATATTTTTAAATGAGTAGTGAGATCGCGTACAAACGTTAGTTGAAATGATTTGAATAAAACAAAATACTCTTATATTAGTAAATCTTTTTAATTAAGCTGTGTAGATCGCGTGGAAACAATAGTCTAAATTATTTGAATAATATAAAATACTCTTATACTAGTAAACATTTTTAAATAAGCTATGAGATCGTGTAGAAATAAGATTTAATTTTTTTTTTTAAAAATAAAATAATCCTATATAAGGTGTCTTTGTTTTGTGACAAGGAAGGCTTGAGCAACTTTGATATTTAAGATTCTCAAAACTTAATTTACTCATATATTAAGTGAAGTCTTATTTCCAATTTTTAATAAAACTCAACAATACTTTTTCTTAATAATTACGCTTATTAAATATAGTTTTTCAATAGTACAATTTGTTTTGAAAAAGGTACGCATGATACAAGAAACTAACTTGAAGTATAGTACAACTTTTTTAAAAACTGTATGCCTTACTGATGAACTAAGCAAAGCTACCAAAAAGGTATTTCAGCATGTAACACGGTAATTTAATAATAGTCATCTCCTCAAAATCTTATGATAATATTATACTTCTAAAAATATTAATTTATTTCCATCGATAAATCTCAATAATTATTTATTTATCACTTGTACACCAATTTATTTCTCCCATAGATTAGGTGTTTTAGAATAAATGGAATTAATAAATTTGAATTATCCTTCATTTCTTCAAAGAATGTTCAACCTATAAAACTTATACACTTTTCTATTTGTTCTAAATTCAATGCTCTTATTTTTTTTTAAATGTCCCAAAATAATTTTAATAATATTTTTGTTTCAAAACTGCCTTTTAGCTTCATATAATGGGACACCAACTACTTTCAATAATTATTTTTAAGGACAATTAATATTATAATTATATGTAAAACTTTCATTATTAAGCTCTCATCTAAAATCTTTTGTTGAGTCAAACTAGACGTATAATATTAATACTGAATTAAATTAGATTTTTTAATATTACCAAATACCTAAAAATAATAATATTATAAATGGGTTTGAGTCGATCATAAATTTTTATGTCCAAACTCTACCCGACCAAGACCTGATTTGTTTAAATTTTATATATTTTTTAAATTTATTATATATCAATTTATGTGAAGTTATTTTCTAAAAAATATATTTAATAAAATTTTTATGAGTATTATTTTTAAAAAAATATTTTAATATTTTTAAAATTATAAAACGAATGTAACGAATCTAATGTTACAACATGTTGGGTTGGAACAATGGATTTATGATGCAAAAAAATTGAGTATTCATTTAGGAAAAGTAAAACTACCGATTTAATATTATTAAAAAGGTTGAGATTAGGGATAACAACGTGACGGGTTTGGTTAAACTAAATACATATCTTATCAAGATTTTTTAGAACCCGGATCTGGATCTGACGGGTTAAACCCATTAAATTCATTAGATCTATTTTATTATTTAAAAATATTATTTTTTTTTTAAAATAATACACTAAAACTTAAAAAAAAAAATTTTCAAAAGATATCACAAATATATATATATATATATATATAATAAATTTAAAAAAATAAAAAACTAAACAAGTAGGTTTGGGATAAGATGAGTTTAAAAATAAAAATTTAAATCTCTCCGATCCATTTGTAATAGGAAAAATACACTTTAAGCGTCTGAATTCGGGTTTAACCTCGCTGTATTACTATCCTTAATTGAGATTGCAAAATATTAGATTACAAAATATTTTATTTTATAACATTATTATGAATACCTTTAATATTTCACAAACCTTCGTAGATAATATCCAATTGAGTAGTATGATTAATTTTATGGCTAAATGTACTTGCCTTCCCAATGGCTATGGGCAAGATTTTTAAATCATTAAGAGAAACTTATTCTCATAAAAAAAGAAGCACTAGAAAAATAGTGCTGCAAAGCTCAATTAATTAAGAATGCGCAAAGCTCAAGGTTAAGGCACCATTTACAATGTCCAAATTAAATCTTAACAAGAGTATTCTTAAATTATAAATTCAGGTTCAGGAGTCATCGTCTAATACTCATTTATTATTAATTTATGCTCGTGTATTGTGCTAAAGAGAAATAGTAAATATTTTTAAATAAGATGTGAGATCGCCTGGAAAAAATAGTTTAAATAATTTGAATAAAATAAAATTCTCCTATAGTAATAAATATTTTAAAATAAGTTGTGTAGATCGCGTGGAAACCATAGGCTAAGTTATTTGAATAAAATAAAATACTCCTATATTAATTAAATATTTTAAAATAAATCTGTGAGATCGCGTGCAAATAATATTTTAAATTATTTAAATAAAATAAAATACTCTTATATTAATTAAATATTTTTAAATAAAGCTGTGAGATCGCGTGCAAATTATATTTAAAATTATTTAAATAAAATAAAATACTCTTATATTAGTAAATATTGTTAAATAAGCTATCGAGTTGAAACAATATTTTAAATTATTTAAATAAAATAAAATACTCCTATATAAGGTGTCTTGTTATGTGATAAGTAAGGCCAGAGCAACTTTGATATATATATATATATATATATGTTTATTATCTTTGTTATTTAGAGAAACTAATTGATTTTCTTTATATTTTGTTGATTAGAGAATTCCGTTTACCTTCTTGTTGTAAACGTCTCAAAAAGTTTTGTAAATTGAATTATTTAAGATGCTCAAAAGTTAATTTACTCACATATTAAGTGAAGCCTTATTTCCTGTTTTTGATGAAACTCAATAATATTTTTTCTTAATAACTACACTTATTAAACATAGTTTTCCAATCGTACACTTTGTTTTGAAAAATTTACACATGGTACAAGAAATTAAATTATGGGTGAATTATAGAAAATATTCTTAAGGTTTGGATTATTTACAATTTTTTTTAAATTTATAATTTATAAATACCACATAGACATTTGTTTCTATTTATATATTATACTTATTGAAACGAGTATTTAAAAAATAAAGATAAATTTCAAGGGGTATTTAAAATATTAAAAATGATATTTGTAATTTCAAAAGATAACTAAATTTCTTGTAATTAAGTTAAACGTTAGGAATAATTTTTATAATTTACCTTATTTAATGTATAGTAGAACTTTATGAAATATTGCATGCCTTTTATGAGGAACTAAGCAAAGCGACCAAAAAGGTGTTTCAGCATGTAACACGATAATTTAATATTAGTCATGTAAAATCTTATGATAATATTTTACTTCTAAAAAAACTTAATTTATTTCCATCGATAAATATCAATAATTATTCATTTATCACTTTTAGAATAAATGGCATCAATAAATTGGAATCATCCTTCATTTTCTTCAAAGAATGTTCAACTTATAAAACTTATACAGTGTTTTTTTTTGTTCTAAATTCAAGGCTCTTATTTTCTTTTTAAATTGTCCCAAAATAATTTTAATAATATTTTAATTTCAGAACTACCCTTTAGCTTCATATAATGACACCAATAACTTTCAATAATTATTTTTAAGAACAACTAATATTATAAATATATATAAAACTTTCTTTTTCAAGCTCTTATCTAAAATTTTAGTTTAGTTTGACGTATAATATTAATATAGAATTAGATTAGATTTTTCAATATTACCAAACACCTAAAAAAAATAATGGGTAAAAAAAAAAAAAAAAAACCCCACAAGACTAATCGAACATCTGGGTAGCTCGGTAACGGTGTGCCTGCGCGTGATCATGATGTGATGATTATCAATGGGGACGAGAGCAGACAAAGCCGCTCACAACCTTAACAGCTACAAACACTTGCACTCATGACTCCATTTCCACTTTCCTGTTTCTTGTCGAAAACTAAATGGCAAATTCAATTGTATGTAGTTGTTAAAGAGTCAAAGAAACAGGTAATCAAACTCAACCCGACCCCACCCTACCCCAACCCACGTAGCATTGTGTAGTTATAGTCATAGAGAGTAGTAAGGTAGGTCAGCAACCGGAGACATGGCATGCAGATTGGGGTTCAGCGTGACGGCATGGGGATGAAATCCAAGCATCCTTCTAATCATTGTCACCATGCCCAACTCTAAAGTTAAACCATTCACACCCCATCTTCCATTCTACGTTTGCTTTATTTAACTTGCGGTGAAGTAACAAAGAATACTTATGCTCCATTCCTTTCAAAATTATACATTTATGTTAAAGTAAGATATTCAATTCCTTGGGTGTATTATATTCTTTTACTTTTCTAAAAACAATTTTATTATTAATTATATTAATAAAAATATATATTTTTTATTTTATATTTTACATCTTTTATTTCTGTACATTAGATAAAGTTCTTACACCAAATTTAGTTATGGGGTATGATCGCGCATATGATGACGATCATGGAACATACCTCTAAGGTTTTGGTTTTAAATAAGTTTCGAGTTGAGAGCTTTTTGAGATGAGACATCAAATAACTCAATAAAACTCGCACATATGATGCATGCTCGTGAGACGAGGATGTCACATTCCATTGACATTAGCGTAAAGACGTAAGTGTATGTATGTGGGTGCTTGTTAGGGAACAAGTACACCGAATATGGCCCGAAAGAAATTCTTAAATGGAGGCTTTGCCTGTCGAAACAAGAATTTCGGTGTTGCGATAGTTCATGACTAGTCCTCAGACTTGAGGTACGATGGTAGCCTTATGTGCATCCTACAACACTTTGATATATCTTCTAATTATTTGACAATCACAAAGGGGGTATGTTAGGTGTTGTACTGGTGTGCATGGAGGTTTGTAAAATTCGACACTTGTCTTTTTAAACAAGGGAATCTCTTGTATTTTCATAGTTCGTGATTCAAAGACCTTGCCCAAGGCAAGATGAATTGTGATTCATAAAAAATAATTGAAACTTAAAATGGGATTACAGTTATTGAATCATTTAGGGTTTCGACTTATAATCCATGCCTTAGATTCAATTGGAAGATTAGCTGTCGAAAGAACCATATGTATATGGTACTCGCAACTGAAATAGGTTTACTCGCTATTTCACCTAAGACTAATTTACCATGATTACTTGGTAGGTGTTTTCATGGATAGTGAGGTTCTTGAAATTAAGAAGTTGATTCCAAGCAGATTAATTAATTGAAATAATTGTTATTCATAAGTTGCAAATATTGCAAATCCACTACTAGCTTAGTAGTGAACCTAAGAGGGTCACACATTTTTATGGAAAGTAATATTTCTAATTTTAGATTTTATTCATTGGTTGGAAATTAATTAATTAATACTGATTAATTAATTAATTAAGCGTTCTATTTAATTTAATATTTAAATTAAATTATTTAATTAAGTAATTGTATTATTTAATTGGACTTAATTTGATTAGGAAGCCCAAATGGAGTAAATTAAATTAATCAATTGGATTGATTAAATTGGGATTGAATCAATTGAATTGATTTGAGAATTTTTGAGTCAAAACTCAAAATTAATGTGAATCACTTAAGAAGCCCACTAAAATATGAAGAGAATAAATTAAATAAATATAATTTATTTAATTAATATATTTATAGATAAATAAATATAGTGATCAATTTTATGGGATAAAATTGGCCACTAAGATTTAATTTATGTATAAATATAATTATAGTATATATATATATGATATATATTTATCTTGATATTATTTAAAGAGTTCAAATTAATATCAACAATGTATGTAGATAATTTTGATGATTAATATAGTATCAAATTAGTACACATATAATAGGAGAGAGAAAATAGAAAAGTTCTTGGAAAATTTGAAATCCTTCTAAGGTAAGGTTTTGAAATAGTTCAAAATAGAAAAACTTTCCAAGAGTTGAAAAGGGATTAAAATTTTCAGCCCTATATATATGAAGGATGAAAATTACATACTCAATTCAAAAATTTGAGCAAAAATTATTTTGTTTAAAGTTTTCTATTCTTATTCTCCAAGAAAAGAAAAAAAAAGAAAAAGAAAATTAGTTTCTTGTTATTCTTTTCATATTATTGTTTCAAGAACTTTAAGAACTTAAAGAATCAATCTTTATTGTTCTTGAAAATTTACTCCGGTTCTAGATTAGTAAACAATTAAAAGGATACTAGCGAATCATTTTGATTGATGTTGCTATTCTGTATTGTGGACCTGATAGAGGAAAGATACTTAGATCCCTACGAGTTCTGATAGTCTAGAATAAACAATTGATTGCTTCATTCCCTACAACAATCAAAGCGCACGAAAGGTATAATTTAATTTTATATTTATTTATATATTCACTTGAATAAGTGCAATCGTTAAAATCACTTTCGAATCAAAGGTGTTAAATTTATGTTTGATAAAAATTTTAATTTTCTGCTGCGTATACCTCTGCGATTATAACGAACTCAATAGTGGTATCAGAGCCACAATTTCGCTTATTCAAGTGAATTTCGGATTTATGAATGCATATTTTTAAATTGTTTAAATTCATATTAATTATATAAAATTTGATTTTGCATACTTTTAGAAATTTTTAATTGGAATAATTTTAATTACTTATTTAAATTATTTAAATATGAAAATAAAAAAAAATATGAAACGGGTGTCGGGTGTTAGAAACTCGACGGTTGTGCGTGCAGGCACCCAGCAGCGGGTGCCGGGGCGCGCACGGGCCCCCGACAGTGGACACTTGGCACTCGGCATCGGACAGTGGGCACTGGGCGATTGGCACCCGGTGCTGGGCGCAGGGCTGCGTGCGCAGGCACCCAACGGGCAGCAGTGGTGCTGCTCGTCGTGTTATTTCGGGTCTGTTTTTATTTTTATTTTTATTTTTATTTTTATTTTTTGGAATATTAAAATTAAATGTTAATTTTAATTATTTCTGAAAATTTATTTTTCAAAGAAAAATTATTTTTCAAGCAATTAAAAATGATACCAAGTTAAAAGAAAAATTGCGTTTAACAATTTGATAAATTTATATGTTTTGATAATTATATATGATGTTAATTTGACATGTATGGGATGATCATGAGCCATTGGACCAATATGATTGGTTTTATTTAATATTTTTGGATTTTAAAATGGGGCTTGCGAGCCTCTTATATCATCTATGTAAGTTGTTTTATTTTCTGTATTTTGCCTTATAATTAATAAAATTATACCTTATTTTGTGATAATTATGTGTAGAAACTAAGAATTGAAGATGTAGATTGAAAGATGGAAAATAGCTTAAAAAGACACTAGAAATTTTCTAATACATAATTTTTGTATTTCTGGCATAACTCTTTCTCAAAAAGTGATATTAAGTTGATTCAGGAAGACAAAGAAATCTAAGAGATAGGGATACAATTCTTATAAAGACACCAAAAACCAATTAGGCATAGAAAGATGTTTGCGGGCTAAAATTCCACGACACCCCCTGGTCTTTATTCTTCCTCTTACCTTCTTCTCTTTTTCCTTATTCTTTCTTGACTTGTTTTCTCTTCTCTCTCTCCCTCTCTAAAATTTGAATTGGAGGCTCTTGGGATACTTAAAATTGATGGGAGATGCCCTAAAGAGGGCAAAAATGAGTTGTCCGCAAAAATGAGGCTTTTTCAACCAATTGTTCACCACTTTTAATGCCAAACTGGTTTGTGATAACTTTATTGAATTGTAGCTCTATGTATTAGCCTTCTATATCTTCATGAATCAACTCAATATTACATATGTGGAGGGAGTTATGCCTAAACTACCAAGATATATTTTACTAGAAATTTTTAGTCAAGTGCAGACTCTTTAACCCGATTTTTCTCATTACAATAGAAAGAACTGGATTTCATGGTAAATATAGAAGTTATAGATCTATATCTTAGATTTTTAATGTTTCAAGAATCAAGTCAAAATGATATTGGAGTAAAGCGTTATGATTGAAATACAAACACTGCCCTCAATAGCACCATAAAACGGATTCTTCAAGATTTTAACCAAGTTATATGTTTCTTTCCATTTTATTCTCATTTTTCCATTACCTAGAAGATTTCAAACTAAATGCATAAAAAGTAACATAAACACTCAAAAACTAATCAAAAATTTAAGCAAATTATACTTAATTAATAGGTATAAAATTCACTCATCAAATACCCCCAAACTTAACATTTTGATTGTCCTCGAGCAAAAGAAAGAAATAAGACAAGTAAAATAACAAGTGATAATTAAACCTATAACCAAATGAGCTTTGAAAATTGTTGTGAGTTTATAACTTAAGAAAATCTCAAAATATCATCAAAATGCATGATTTCAACTCAAGTACCAAATTCACCCATCTTTAAATCCTTTGAGTATGTGTGTAGCCTCTTACACTTAACTTTTTGCTACTCGGATTGGTTTAAGTAAACCCACAACAAAATTATTGATCTCCTCTTACTTATGTGTTTTAGAATTTCATAAGCTTGTTTTTCATGTCACTCTCCACTAATGTAGACACAACATCAAGGATTATTAGGACTTTGAAAGCTTGTAATGTATGGCTAAGGTAATGGTAGGATAAAAGACAATATAGTTGCTTAAATTACTCATAGCACACAACTATTCTATAACCTTGTTGATGAGTACCACCACATTTTCGTCTCACACCTTCACGATCACGAACCTTTCATCTTTTGATTTGTATCACCACTTTACTCATTAAACTTCTTTTGCCTTTTTTTTTACAAATTTTTTTTGAAGTGCTACACCCCCAAACTTATTTATTTTTATGAACAATGAGTGTTGCACTCTTTTCTCATTTCTTTACAATTTGTTTTAGGGAGTTCTGTACAAATCACCACCTCACTTTTGCCATTTTTTATATTTTTTTAAAGCTCAAAATGATGTTACTAGAATAGCCGTGAGCTAAGTGTGGGTAATATGTAGGATAAAAATATTCAATTCTTTGGCTGAAGTTAATTTTTGTAAGGTGACAAAAAAAATGCCTCAATAGGCTCAACGGGGGGATACAATGGATTAAACATCATAAACATGATGACTTGAAAGGTTCAAGCGATTCAAAAATGGCCTAAATCATTTCCTTAATGTTATGTTGTCTAGGATTTTGCCTCGAATGACAATCAAACAAGTTCTAGAATTATATGAGATAACAAAAAAATTTTAGTTCACATAAATTTTTTCTAAGCAAGTAGAAAATCCAAATGTTCAAGGCTATGTGCTCAATATATCAAAGGATTATAAGAAAGGTAAAAATTACTACAAAAGTCAAGCACATACATAAGCACAATATTCATCAATTTCCAAAAGTTATAAACAAATAAAATCAAATGAGGCACATACATCCACCCCCAAACTTAGAACTAACATTGTCCTCAATGTTAAATAAAGCAAAAAAAGCCATACAAGACTTCCCTGAATAGTGTTAGTTCTCATCTATTTCATCATCATCCTCTTCTTGAACATTGATGAATGTACATTTGTTAGTTAGTGACATATCACTCCTTATTTTACAAATCCTTCCCCAAACTTGAGTTGGATCCTAAAATGAAAAACAAATTTTTTTATCAAACTAAAAGGAAAAAAATGAATGTTTAACAACAAATTAAACCTACAAAATAAAAATAAAATAAAAGGTAAAAAAACTTGGGTTACCTCTAAAAAGTTCTTAATTTGTAGTCTTTAGCTAGACTTTTTTCTTGCTCGACTGGGGTCCAAAAATAAGTGTTTCTCATGCCATGCCTTTGTATGCTCCAGAAGTATAGGTGATCCCCAAAAATAAGCATAGTGAGCATATTCTGACATGGGATTAAGTGATTTTTTTACATTGTTGAGTGCGTACCCAATGACCAATAATAATTGTCCTTGTGTTAAAGAGATATTTCTATTTTTTTCAATATTAGGGATAATGAAATATATATGGATAATAGATTTATCAACATCCTCAAGTATACCTTTATTTCCAACCATAGAATGCTTTAATTAGCAATCTACCAACTCATGATCCCCCACTTCATACTTGTGCAATGAGATTCCCATATCATCATCCACAACATTTAACATAGGCTTATTATTTTATAGAAGATGAGGATAAGAAGCTTCCATTGATGGCTCTTGAGATGGGCTTAGTTGAACATTTTCTTAGTCTTCTCTATTTTTCACTAGAAGTATTTGTGTTGATACATTTTGTTCACCCTTAATCATATTTTCAACTCACAAGATAGTTTCAATCTCTTCATCGCTTAGCAAAATAACATCACAATGTTTTTCTCCCACTCCATTTGCCTCAGATATGTAAGGCAAATTGTCTTGTTGTCTTGTTAGAAATATCTTATCCATCTCACTAATTTGGATCTCCGAATTCTAAAATTATGATGATGGATTTTGGACATCACTTGTAGCTTCCAACATGAATTGGCTCTGAATGTTTGCTAATTGATTCATTGCTTCTTCAAGAATAAAATTCTTCTGTTGTGATGGATTACTAGGTTCAGTTCGCAATAAGATTTGATCGGTAGTCCTTTCGAATTGAGCTAATGCTTCTTCAATACTCCATTTTTTTCTAATGGTGGGTAATTAGATGCATGTCACATCACATTCTCATCATTTCTCCATGAAATATTAGAATGATTTGGTCATCCCTGATTATACATGTTGGAGTAAGGATAATTTTGCAGCTAGTTGTAATTCCACTCATATTCAGCATGCTCGACATATGATGGTGCAACTTGATTGCTCTCTTGATATTGTGTTATTATATGAAAACTGCTATATGACTCACATACCTTGAATGATGAATGATTAGTATTTGCTGCAAAATATTTCTCCATCTCTTTAGAAAGGATTTCTACTTGAGCAGCCAATGCATTAATGGCATCACCTCGATTCATTCTAAAGGCCTGAATTGAAGCTTGATTTGTCATATCATATTCAGTTGGCCAATAGTACGCATTAAATGCCATCTCGTTTACCACTTTATACTCATCTCACACACATAAGAAAACCCTTGTGATAATAAACAACAACACTCTCAAACAATAAAATAAAAATATAAGGAATATATATATATATATATATATATATATATATAGATATATACACACAAGAGAATTTCAAATTAAAATTAGAGTTACTTGATATCGATATTAACAAAATAAAACAATCTCTAATAACAGGGTCCAAAACTTGTTGCAGAATTTAGTGAACGCAAGTGCACGCTATCATAGACAATTAATAAAATGATAAGTAGAGTATCATTCTCACGAGAACTGTTGAATTATTATGTACCAAAATTATATTAACTTTAATTTTATTTGAATAAATGAAAGAAGGTGTTGATGATTATAAACTAAATTCAACTAAACTAAACTAATAATCAAAATCAACCAATGATGAAATTTAAAAACTTAAAAGCCTGGGTTATGATTTCATCATAATTAGTCCGAATTAAATAACTTATTTCATCAATCTCAATTTATTTTTCAAGTGATAGTCAATAATCTCTAAATTATCCATTAGCCTCTCCCAATGTCTAATGAAAATATTATCAATTGCTAACCCACTATATTCCTATATGAATTATAATAATCAACAATTCATTAGGTTTTATGGATTTCAAACAAGACTACACAAATCATGTAAATATATTCCTATCTCAAATGTAATTTATGATTTTCTACACATAGAACTAGACACATATATCACATCCCGGGTCAATATAAATAGCAAATCATTCAATTAGTAGCCAAGTAATTGAAAGCATTAAGAACAATGTAGAAAATTCAACTTGAAATTTTTATTACAATAGGAAGAACTGGATTTCACGGTAAATATAGAAGTTATAGATCTATCTCTTAAAATTCTAATGGTTCAAGAACCAATTCAAAATGATAGTGGAGAAAAGAGTTATGATTGAAATACGAACACTGCCCTCAATAGCATTATAAAGCGAATTCTTCAAAATTATAACCAAGTTTTATGTTTCTTTCCATTTTCTTCTCATTTTGCCATTACCTATAAGTTTTCAAACTAAATGCATAAAAATTAACATAAACACTCAAAAATTAATCAAAAATTTAAGCAAATAGTACTCAATTAATGGATATAAAATCTATTCATCATCCGTGCAACGGCACCAATGGTCCAATATTGAAAAAAATATCTGTAGAATTTTGAAGGACAAGTGGCAATCCAATCCATACATGGAATCTTTCTTGTTATACACCACTACACCCTAACACACAATCTGATATTCTATTAAATACACTATATACACACAATTACATCTCACAAAAGATAGATACACACATGCCTATATATAATTTTTTGAACAACATACAATATATACACTATTCAACACATAATTCATCACCCACACATACTTTACACCTAAATTTTCACACATATTTCCTCTCTACCCAAAATACATATTTCTCCATATTTCTTCACACACCACACCTAGAACACATACACTCATTACCCGTTCACAAAGAAGCTTGGGACTTGAAGTCAAGAAGAGGAGGAGCTTCATTGGACATTGAAGATTTTGAAGAAGAGTGAAGAATCACTTAGTGGTTGTAATCTTCTACTTTAATTTCTTCTTTCATTTTGTTTAGTTTGAGAAATTTATAAAAATCATGATGTTGGGAAACACTTGGTGCTTGCTTAATTTCTATATAAACTAAATCACGTTTGTCAATGGTCGGAAAGTCATTTCTATAGAGTTATGAGTTTATGCTTTTATCAAGATTGGAATATTGTTTTTATTGTGATGAACATTTGCTATGTTTTTAATGCTTATTAAAACTTGGCTAATTTCAAGTTGATTTTAATTTTTGTAATTAAGACAAAGAGGTGGGATTGTAATAATGGATTGGGTAGTATATGCCATGGATCAACCCCTATAGAGATATAGGCATAGGAACATGCAATATTCATAGGTGTAAAAACCAAAAGTTAGTGGAATTCACAAAGCTCAAGGCACTCTTAGTGGGATGGCCCAGAGCTAGAGATGGCACCAGTGGCCTACTAGGGATAGATTTAGTATGTCTCAAGAGAGAACACCAATTATATTAAGAAGATCCACCGTCACACAACCCATATCAGTCTTAATCACAAGTAAGTTAGGTTTATAACAACATATGATGACTAACCAATGCCTTGATTCTCATTATTATTGAATTCAATTCCTTAATATCCTTAGGTTTTCGTTGCTTGTGTTTAATTTATTAGTTCTTGCATCTTAATTCAAACACCACAAAAATTATTAGGTTAAATATAGCTTAGATAATCTATATTTGGTACTTACACACACGCTCTCTAGGGATACGATACTCTACTCATTCTTTATTACTTGTTGACACCGTGCACTTGAGGTTTTGTTACCACCATTTTGGGGTCACCAAATTTGTCCAAATACAATTTATAGATCTCTAGTACCATCATACTCCTGTAGGTTGAACACTTAGATTCCTGTAGGAAGAGACTCAACTGGGATGGAAGTGGAAAATGGGCTCCACCTTGAGGGTGCTATTACGAGTGTCAAGTATTCATTTGGTTGCTTTAGAGTCCCATACGAGGTTGTGGGGTAAGTAGTGTAGGTCTTCTCTCTTTTGGTGGACTCTTGCGGTGCCTCTCTCTCCAGGAGAGTCTCTTCGCTATTTACTTCTTTTGGGACTTTATCCTTTTCTCTACTTGTCTCTTTATATTTGGGCTCTATTGTCTCTAAGGACAGGGTTAAATCTCAGCTCCGACATGAGGATGTAGGGTTCATGAGTGATTTGCAATAGTGTTGTTCCTTCTAAGGGCCTTTCTTTGGGACCTCTTGCTCTTAGATTATGGGAGCCTGCTGGGATAGATACTCCTGAGATTGTTGGGATGGATATTGTAGTGGTTGTTGAGTAGGACCTCCAAGGACCACTAATCTACTCCATTCCCATTAGCCCTCTACTCTTAGTGTGTATCTTGAATACTTGTTTCTCTAGCTCTAAAATGAGTGCGTCGAGGTAGGTTTTCCTACAAATGGTGCCAATAATGTGGTATGCACATTTTCAGGTAATTGAATTGATTGAAGTCAACTCCTTAGGAATTAACTCCTCTCTAAAAAGCTTCTTGGATGCTAAGTCCCAGCCTGCGACATAAATAGATATTAGGGGCACCAGGGTTGTCCCACTGAAAGCTCTTCGATGCTTAAATTAGTAACTGTCTTTAGAAATAATAACCAAATTCACAAAGCAGTAGGATGCAAGTGAATACAATGTATCTTTTAAGAAAAAGTGGGGTATTTATATGTGTTACTTATGGGTACTTGGGGCCTGTTACTTTAGGCCTTTTTGTTTATTGAGTTCAAATTAATATTCTTAGGTTTGGCTAAAATATGCCCATCAGTTTTCTAAAGTGATATTACAACTGAACACTAATATTTTCCACTCATTTTTAGATTTATTGAAGAATATTTTTTTTTTCATTTTGGAAATAATGACAAAAACTTAAGATTATTGGAGTATAGAATATGTTACATATATCATTGTTGCTGGAAATGAAGAAAATTTAACCATATTTGGGTTAAGTATCCACTGATGCTGAAGTTAGAACTAATTCAGCACTCAAACCAATGTCAATAATGAGAATTTCATGTAGAGAATATAATAACTTTAGGATATTTAAGATGCATACCTTAATTTCTCTGTCTTATTTCTATAATACTGGGGCAAAATTTAGTATCGTATACCAATGTCATTTTACATTTAATGCTAGCTAGGTATGATACCATTTGTTTAAAATCTTTTAAATGGCTCTGCTATGTGTCGTTTGATCAAATTTAGATTTAACACCATTTTTCAGATAGGCAAAATGAACTGAAAATCAAGACTTATAAACTTTGTTAAATATTGATTAACAAAAATACAAAATCAATTGAAAATCAATATTTATAAACTTGGATAAATTGATTAACAAAATAATCACTTTTTCTGTTAACCAAAACCCTTATTTTTTTCATCCGTCTCTCCATCGTTTTCCACTTTTGATTTTCTTTCTTCCCTTTCTCCATCTTCTTTCTGCAACTACTAGCCAAAACCATCTTCCCTAGTTGATAATGTTAGATAATAAAGGTATAATTTCCAAAATGGTCGAGCAATTTGAGCAGGGCAACAACTTGGAATTTAGGTCGAAGAAAGAGTTCAACTCTTTAAATTTAAGACGAGATTTCTTTGCATTGTTGCTAAAGAAAACACAACAATCATATCCCAAAATACAACGATCTTATGTTTAACCAAATAATTTTATTTTAATTAAATTGAACCCACTTAAATTATTAGACAAAGTTTGATCAAAATTCAACTTTCAAAACCAATTCCAATATATAATTCATCTATTTAAAGGCTTAATTGAAACCCTAGTGGAGGAGGAAGGCCGCATCTATCCGCCTAAGCACATTTAATTTGTAAAACTTATGTTTGCACATATGTTTGAGTTTCAAAAGACATGCTCCTTATATTTGATGATCACACACTTTTGTTAGTGAATTTTTTGGTTGTTTTATATAATGTTTTCAAAATCGAACGGGACCGGTTGGTTCAATCAGTCCAACCGGGAAATGAAGGTCGGTCCGATCTGGTTGGGCCTATTAAACTATTTGACTGGTCAAAATTAATCAATAACTGGTCAAATCGGTCAGAACCGGTCAAAATAAGCCAAAATCGGTTTGACCGGTTTTAATCTTTTTTTTTAATTTTTTATTTTTAATTTTTTAAAAAGTTTAAATTTAATATTTTGTAATATTTATGTGATTATTTGGATTTTTTATTTTAATATATATTTTTTATATAGTTATTTATTTATTTTTACATTTAAAATATATTACATAATAATTAATTTATTATATTATCATTTTACATAATAAAATAAATAAATATAATCAATTTTCATTAAATAGGTACGATCGACGGTTGAACCTGCCCGATCAGTTGAATCGCTAATTATTAACTAGATCGGTTTGATCACTGGTCCAATTATGAAAACACTGGTTTTATAGTCAGATATTAAATTATTTTTTATAATTGAAATGGAGTTTAGCTAGGGTTTAGGCAAAAATCTTGTTTTATGATTGTAGTTTTTAGGTGTTTAGGGTTGTGTGCTAAGGTTCTATGTACTTAAGAAAACATGTTAAGATGTTAGTTTATCCAAAATTTAATTTCGACCAAAGAACCCAAATCTTTTGAACCATAGTAAAAAAAGGTATTGTTTTCTCCACCGAAGCAAAAGCCACTCTTCGCCAACTAAGAAACCACCAAAAGGGTTGTCGTCCAATAGGTAAAGGAATGTGATAAAGTTGTTTGACTACAAAATTGTGCCAATCTCTTGGAGTTGTTAGTGAAGAATTAATAGTACAAATGATTTATTTTTGTAACTTTGTTTTTAATTTTGTACATTAGGTCATTATCTTATCTATACATTTTGGTTGGGGACTAACATTATAGATTGCTTGTTTGTTTTGTGACACATATGTGGTTAGGCAAGATGTATGACATTTTCAAACCCTGTAAGTATAAGAAATTGATCAATGAAATTACCAATGTATGAGTATCATATCAAAAGGTTTGGTAATTGTTATGTATGAGTATGAGAGATATGGTAAAGCTGAAAGGTATACATAATGGGATAATAGGGATTTGTATATTGAGTAGATAACGAATGGTGTAAATAACATTGCTTTAATGAAGGTTGTAGGAAGTAAGGGCTTTGGAATTACAAATGGAGTTGATGGGTACTAGAGATGGGAGTGGAGGATCAAGGTACCAAGAATAATAGGTAGTGGAGAATAGAATTGTCATGACGCAAAAGTCCCACCCAAAATAAGCTCAATCGCAAAGCGCGAACACCAAAACCCAAGGTGCATATAAAACCAAACACATCGATATTATTAATCTAGTCAATCTTTAAAGTAAAATTCATCAAAATAAAAAAAGACTCATATGCAAAGCAAAGTCACGGACTAGGATAAAGTTCTAAATGGTAAAGTTCTAGCTTTAATACAAGAGTTAACAACACGAAGGATAACTCATCTTCTGGTGTGAGCTCCATAGTCCCATCTTTTTGGGGTTGTGGCACACCTAACTTTAATTTTTTTTAACAAGCATACAATTATGACGATCATATTAACCTGCATATCACATTGCTCCGGTAACATGATCGGGTAACTAATAACTAATTTTCATGCAAAAAGTTTTGGGCTTATACATTTTCGCTTTCGGTTGATGCTAAAGATGTAAAACAATTCATAATTGCTAATCCTTGCATTCGTTGAATCCATGAACTAGAATCAAACTCCACATCAAGAAATGATTTTCCTAAAGCTCGCACTGTTTCTCACCTAAGTGTATCCACACCTTGGATGTTCATATACAATCGATCATTTGCTAGTTAGATCGATTCAATAATTCTAACCTAGGGCATTTAGGATTTAGAAAAATCATATACATCTATTATATGAAGGTATTTTATTTCAATTCCTAATTTAAATCATGAAAGAGAAACTAAAATCAAGTTGAAGAATGCACTTAAGGGTCGACTGGAAAGGGTTGATGGTGCAAGATTTTTTAGGCCTTTTGGAGAAGGAGAAATCATATTTTTCTCTATTTTTTTTTACTAGAACATATCTGAAAAGAGTGATGGAAATCCCTTTCCAAAACTGTCTATTTTGGAGCTTTTAATTAGCCCCCAAGTCCTCTCTCAATTTGAACCCTATTCGATCTCCTATCTCCATTTCTTTCTAGATAAAGTTTTTATAACATAAGGTCTTTATTTTATTTTTTCTAACTCTAGATCTTAGATTCACAATCCAATTGCAAATTTGGCCTTGATCTAATCAACATAGATCAATCAAAAATTGAGGTGTTACATTTGCACACTTTACCCCTACCCTTAGTTTTAGCTTTTGAGTTATCACTAAATACCACTATGGTCTTTTCGTTGGTCTAAAATCTATAAGTTGGGCTTTATCTCCAGTTATGCGCCATGAGCATCAACTATGTACAATAGTGATAAGACACTAATTGGCATGCATCTTAGCAAAATGAATTCAAGCTATAGATACCCATCTCATCTTGGGTCCTTCATGGTTAGTTTTCTTTAGAACCCACGCTAGTTGATCTTTGCATTAGGAAGATCAACCTTGTTTGGTTTCTATGCTCAAAAGGTTTACGCTTTGAAAATGTGCATTCCTTTGATATATCTTGTGTCTCACAAATGAGTGAAGGGGATATGTAGCTGAGTAATGCACGTACACAAATGACTAAGATAGTGTATGAAATGTAGGTGAGGGATAGGCTCTGTGTTGTGCAGGTGAGTGGTATGGGTCATAATAATTAGGTGATTTATTATTAGATATGAGATTTGCCATACCTATCATTAAACTAATGGTATATTCTTACATTCTTCTGAGCCATAGTGGGAGGAATTGTATTGGATTTCTTTTATTCGCCTTGCCTGAAGTTCCTCTCACCTTCACTATTTTTTGGACTTTAGGTCTGTGTACCATACATAATTTGGACTTGGCTAGCCTCTCCATATATCCAAGCCCATATTTTTTACTTTCTTTACCCTATGCTCACTATGTGATAAGTGCAAATTTCTACATATTTTTGTATCAACTCCTTTAGATTTCCTTACTTTGTTTGTGTTGTAGTTGATGTTGATGAATGTTCTATGTTTGATAGGAATTTGGGAGTCAAGGGATGAAAAGAGATCAAAAGGAGCCAAAATAAGGCCAAAGAAGACAACATGTTCCACACCATGGTGTTGGAGAAAGTTTTGAGGATGAAGTTTTAGCACCGGAGCGACGGTTAGCAAATCCACCCTGAAGGTTTGGCATCGTGGAGCTGGATGACAACTTTCACGCCACGTCGCCAGATCACGATAGTAAAAAAAATATAAATATCAAATTTCAAAGAACAATTTTGGCTAGATTTTCTTATATTTGGAGAAATGTATAAAAGGCCCAAAAATCCTAAAACTTGACCTATTTAGATATTTTCCTAATTTGGGTACTCTTGGGCATCAAGAATAGGAAAGAGACAAGAGGCTTGGAAAAGAAGACCACTTTAAAATTCACCATCAATCTCAAATTTCTTCAACTTTTGGATTCCCTCGTTCTCAAATTTTGATAGTTTTAATTTTCTTATTTTCAATTATAGGATAGATTTTCTTTTGGGTTGAGGTGATTTCAAAACCCTAGACATGGATTCATGTAATTGAATATTTGATGTTATTTTCCAAACTTTGTAATTGAGAATGTTTATATTCTCTATGATTGATTTTTCAATGGATGTTTTCTTACTTTGTTTGGGTGTATAATCAATTAGGGTTTGAGAATTCCTACAACTAGATTAGAAATTTTTTATCCGTAATTTTCTTGAATTTCTAATTATAAGTAGTAAATTGTGATTGATGATATTTTTGTTAATTGCAATAAAAAACATAACCTAAGTTGAATGACTCGAGCTTATGTGGTTATTACTTATATCAACTTATCTTTCTTGTTTTAATACACCCATTAAATTAAATCACGAGAGTTTATTCTAGGTTGTTTGATGGTTAGAAAATTAGGTAGAGAGTTTAATCCACCTAGCAACAAATTGAGGAAAGTCTCAGATAGCAAAGCTTAATCTATGGTTGGTAATTTTAACGGGAATTTGAAAATAATATTGACATTGATTTATAATCAATTATCTAGTAGTGGCATATGAAACCCCAACCTAACTTTAATCACTCTTATGTTTGTTGCTTTTACTTTCATTGATTCACATTCTAGTTCAGTGTTATTGTCTGCAATTTAGTTAATCATATCAAAATTCCCCTTATTTGTCTTTGAGTTCACTTGTTGAGTCTTAGAGTTTTAGATTTTTAAAAAGTTAGTCAAGTCTTTAGTTAAAGAGTTAATAATAAATTAATTAGCCTCATTCTTCGCTGGATCAATCCTTACTCACACTATACTTGTTGAAAGCAATTCAGTAGTAAGGTTTAATATGGTAAGTTTCATGACAAACTACCAATTTTTTTGCCCCATTGTCTGGGGACTAAGCATCTAATTGATTTATTATCATTTTCAGTTTCTCATTTTGTCTTGCATATTCTTTTTGTTAGTTTAACTTAGAGGTTTTTATGTCATCGTAGGATTAAAACCAATAGCTTGAGTAAATTTGGGTTAATTTGAACATACCGCTACCACTATTTCCACCACATTCTCTATCTATACCCTTAATTAATTTTTCACTCAAGCTCGAGTTTGAAACTTTTTCTACTCTTATGATTTCTCCCGATCTTGGAACAATTGAAATGGCATAGAATAGTTAAACATTAAAGGAGTTGGTAAGTCGTAATTTGGAGGATCAACCACTTTGCATCAATTATCTCAATCTTGAAACAGGCTTTGAACTTAAATCAGGATTGATGCATCTTTTGCCCATATTTTATGGATTGACGGATGAAGGTCCGAACAAACACCTTAAGAAATTCCATGTAGTATGTTCAAGCATACAACAGGCAGAAATTTTCTAAGAGACCATCAAACTCGTAGCTTTCCCATTCTCATCTGTAGATTCAACAAATAAGTGGATTTATTATATACCATCTGGTACCATTACTATATAGAATGAGATACTCTTTTTGGAGATGTATTTTCATTCATCTCAAGTTGGGATCATTCGAAAAGAGATATGTAGAATCCAATAATATAACGGGGAATCATTTTATGAATTTTGGGAAAGGTTTAAGAAACTATGTGCTAGTTGCCCTCACCATCAAATTAGAAATCAACTTCTTATCTAATATTTCTATAAGGGACTTATGCTTATGGAGTAAAGCAAGATTGATGCAAGTAGAGAAACATTAGTTGATAAAATGTCCGATGCAGTAAAGAGTTTGATTGCAAACATGGCTGCCAATTCTCATTAATTTATTACATGTAATGATCTACCTAAGGGTGTCAATGAGGTCAACACATCTCTTCTTAAGTAGAGTATCTCACATCTTATCTCTTTTGTGCAATAAATGGATGTTGGGCAACAAGTTAAGGCATGTGGAGTTTGTTGTGTGATAGGACATCCCACCAATATGTGTCCATCCCTCTAAGAAGGTTCATCTGAGTAAGAAAATACAATAGGTTATTTTTTGGGACCGCCAAGGTATGGTTCTTACTCCAAGACTTACAATGAGTGATGGAAGGATCATTCAAAATTCAGGTGTGGGAACCAAAAACAACAAACTGCTCCATTTCAAACACCCAACCATCCACCGAGTTACTTTCAACCAAAGGTGCAACCACCGTATCAACCTCAATCACAGCCATCTCCACAATAATGAGGTTTATCTTTGGAAGATTCTGTTAAAGCACTTGTTACTAATATAATGCGATTCTAACAGACCACACACACTTGACTCCAATATACAAAAAATCAAGTGGGATAAATAACTACCAACATAAGTCGATTTGGAAGCTAAAAGTTTAAGCAAGTTGTTTCTCAACATGTGGTGAATCCTAAGAAAAATGTAAGTGCGGTGGCCTCAGAAATGGAAAGCAATTGGAGTCACCCCTGTGCCAATAAAAGGAACACTCAGAGAGATTGAGAAGGGAAAAACAAGCACTACCATTTCTCCCCTAGTGGATACCCACCATCCATCCATAGCCGAGAAGATTCCAACATAGGTAACTACCTTTAAACCTCTCTCTCATGCTTATAAAGTACTCTACCTTTTCCTAGCAAATTAGCGAAGTCCAAAACAAGAGAGCATGAGAAGGAGATCCTATAGACTTTTCAAAAAGTGGAAGTAAGCATTCCTCTTCTTGATGCGATCAAGTAGGTATCTCGATATGCTAAGTTCCTCAAAGAATTGTGCACCAACAAACAAAAGTTGAGGGGGGGATAAAAAGATATGTATAGGGAAAAATATTTTCATGGTTCTATAAAGGAAACTCCCTTCAAAATGCAAGGATCTAGGCACTTTCACCACCCCGTGTACTATTGATAATACCAGATTTAAAATTATGCATGTTAGATTTAAGGGCATCAATCACTGTCATGCCATATTCTATTTATGTTTCTGTAAATCTAGGAGACCTTTAGAGGAAACTAGTGTGGTTATACAATTGACTATTAGATCAAACACTTGTCCTAAAGAAGTTGTGGAATATGTTTTAGTACATGTGAATAAAATTAGTTTTTTTGATGGATTTCTATGTTCTTGAGATAGAGAATGACACATGCCCAACCCTACACTTATTCTTTTAGGGAAATCATTCTTAAAAATAGCTTGGACCAAAATTGATGATCATGATGGCACTTTATCTATGGAGTTCAATGGCAATGTTATAAGATTTAATATTTTTGAGGCCATGAGATATCCTAATGATTTGCATTCTATTTTTACAGTTAACATTATTGATTCTTTGGCTCAACAAATATTCAACTTTGCTAGCAATGATGGATTAGGAGTTGCTTTGAGAAAACATCTTCATATAGGAGATTTAAAGGAAACAAAGATAGATGTGCAATTGTTGGAGAATGTGGAAGATGCCATAGTAGGGTTATTACCTAAGAAATCAAGGTATGATATCACTTTTTTAAATTATCGTTATCTAATGAGAGGCTTCTACCTTTTGTGATGCAGACACCAATCTTAAAGCTTAAACCACTTCTGGATCACCTTAAGTATGTGTACCTAAAAGAAAAGAAAACACTCCTAGTTATTATTGCTAAAGATCTCACTCGTGCACAAAAGAATGCACTCAGTCAGGTGCTTTGAGAGTACAAGACGATGATTAGATAACAATTACTGATACCAAAATAATTAGCACATCTATGTACATACATCGAATCTTACTTAGGAGGGATCTAAGCCAATAAGCAAGGCCCAAAGAAAATTAAACCCGACCATGATGGAGGTTGTGAAAAATAAAATACTAAAGCTCCTTGATGTTGTGGTCATCTACCCCATTTCTGATAGCAAGTGGGTTAGCCTGGTTCAAGTGGTTTCTAAGAAATCTAGCATCACCATGGTGAAAAATGATTGCTAGGAACTAGTAACTACATAGGTTTAGACACAATGGCAAGTTTTCATTGATTATAGGCAATTTAACTCATCTACTCGCAAGGATCACTTTCTTCCACCCTTCATTAATCAATTGCTTGAACAATTATCCAATCATTCATATTATTTTTTTCTTGATGGTTACTCAAGTTACCACCAGATTGTCGCTGCTCCAGAGGACTAAGAGAAACCATCGTTACATACCTATTTGGTATATTTACTTATGGACGTATGTTATTTAACCTTTGCAATGCCCCGACCACATTTTAAAGATGCATGATAAGCATTTTTTCTGAATATAGAGAACATCATATAGATACTTATGGATGACTTTAGTGTCTATGGTGATTCATTTGATAAGTGCTTAATAACTTTACACTTGTGTTTCAAAGATGCATTGAAACTAACCTTGTGCTTGATTGGAAAAATAGTCATTTTATGGTTAGCCAAGTTATAGTTTTGGGACATGTTATTTCTACTAGAGGAATTGAGATTGATAAATCTAATATAGACATTGGTTTCTTTTCCACCTCCTCCTAGTGTCCAAGAGATTCATTCTTTTTTTGGCCATGTTGGTTTTTATTGCAGATTCATCAAATATTTTTTTATGATAGCATTGCCTTATATAAATTGCTTCAAAAGGATGTTGCAATTAACTTTGATGACAAATGCATGTCAGCATTTGACAAGCTCAAGGAACTTCTCACTTCAACACCAATTGTCTAAACACGGAATTAGGACTTTTCTTTTGAGATCACGTGTGATGCAAGTAACTATGCAATGGGTGCAGTTTTTGGCTAACATGTAGGGTGGACTCTTCATGCCATTTACTATGCTTCTCCCACCTTAAATGATGTTCAATTCAACTATTCCACTATTGAAAAAGAGCTTTTAGCGATTATCTTTACTTTAAAAAAAATTCATGCTTGTTTTATTAGTTCTAAGGTAATCGTTTATTTAGATCATACACTCTTAGGTACTTGCTCACCAAGAAGGATGCTAAGTCATGCTTCCTTCGATGGATTCTTCTCTTACAAGAATTTGACTTTAAAGTTAAAGACACGAGGGGGTCTGAAAACTTGGTTGCAGATCACGTTGTATATTATATTTTTTAATGTAAAAAATTAATATATATTTATAGTAATATAACAATTGGATAATGCAATGATTGTGTTTTTACTAGGTCCCATTTTATTTTGGGGAAGAATAGATTTGTTTTGGAAGAATGACTTTGCCAAATACAAATTTGTTTCTAGGGAAATGAAAGCATTCTCCCAGATTGCATTCAAACCTAGCCTTGATATTTGGGGCATTGATTTCATGGGACATTTTCTCTTCTTTTGGTAACCTTTACATTTTATTTGTTGTTAATTATGATTCTAATTGGGTGGACATAAATCCACCAGGTCTAATGATTCAAAGGTGGTTGTACATTTTGTGAAGTCCTACATCTTTGCAAGATTTGGAACACCAAGGCCATGATCAGCGATAGGGGCAAATATTTTTGTAATAGGTCAGTGGAAGCTCTTTTCAAGAAGTACAATATTATACATAGGGTCTCCACATTGTACCATCAACAAACTAGTGGGCAAGCTGAGAAGTCTAATTGGGAAGTATAATACATCCTTGAGAAGACGGTTAAATTGAATAGAAAGTAAAGGTAAACATCCCTCTTCTTAATGCAATAAAGCATGTGCCTCGAATATTCTAAGTTTCTCAAAGAATTATGCACCGAAAAATAGAAGTTAAGGGAGGGGGTAAAAAAGTAAGTGTGGTAGAGAATGTTTCGACAGTTCTTCAAAAGAAACTCCTCTTCCCCAAGTACAAGGATCTGGGCACCTTCACCATTATGTGTACCATTGGTAACACCAAGTTTGAAAAATGCAAGTTAGATTTAGGAGCATCGATTAATGTTCTATTTATGTTTCTATAAATCTAGGACCTTTAGAGAAAACTAGTGTTTTTACATAATTGGCCGATAGATCTAATAGATATCCTAAAAGAGTTGTGGAAAATATTTTAGTGTAGGTAATAAATTAGTTTTCTTCGTGGATTTTTATATTCTTGATATGGATGATGGCATATCCCTTTACCATATACCTATTTTTTCAGGAAGGCCATTCCTAAAATAGTTTGAACTAAAATTAATGTGTATGATTATGGAATCTGATAGCAAGGTTAATATTTTTGAAGCCATGAGATATCCTAATAGTGTGCATTTGGTATTTGTAGTTGACATTATTGATTCTTTAGCACAACAAATATTTGAGTTGACAAGCAATCACAAGTTGGATGTTGCCTTAAGGAACCATCCTTATATGGGGGGTTTAAAGGAAATAAAGATGAATATGTAATTGTTCAAGAATATGGAAGATGTTGTAGTAAGGTAGATTCATTGCTGAAAAAATTAAGGTATGATGTCTCTTATATTGCATTGTCGCTATCTAATGGGAGACTTCGATAGGAGTACACATAATTTGGTTAATTGGTTGAACTGAACTGAATCGATATTTCGGTTTGAACATAAATTGAACCGACAATTTGGGTTCGGTTTTTAGTTTTTTACTTTTTAAATTTTTTATTTTTGGTTTTTTATTTTTCAATTTTTTAGTTTTTGATTAAGTTTTGATTTTTTATTTTGGTTAATCAAACCGAACTGAAAGCCGAATTAATATTTTTATATATTTATATAAATTATTTTTATATTATATTTTTATATTATTTTTATTTTAAAAATTAGGTTTTTATTTTTTGTTATTTGTTTTTATACTATTTTTTATGTTTTTCTACCCAAACTGAAAATAATAAATAAAAATATATATTTTATAATTTTATTATTTAGTTTTTATTTTATTTTAAAAAAAATCGATTAATCGAAAAATAAAAAAAAATTGGTTATTACCGAACTAAATTAAAAATTTCGATTTAGTTTTCAGTTTATGATTTTGCTAAATCAAAATTTTAGTTTGGTTCGGTTCGGTTCATTCGAACTGGATGTGAACCTCTAAGCTTCAACCTTCTATGGTGCAGGCACCAATCTTGGAGCTTAAACCGCTTCCAAATCATCTTTAATATGTATAATTGGGTAAAAAAGAAACACTTCCAGTCATCATTGCTAAGGATCTCACCTAGGCGCAAGAGGATAAGTTTATTAGGATACTTTGGGAGCACAATACAACAGTTGGATAGACCATTATCAATATCAAAGGAATTAGTCGATCAATGTGCATACATCGAATCCTACTGGATGAGGGATCTAAACCAACAAGAGAGGCTCAAAGGCGATTAAAACTCACCCATGACGGAGGTTGTGAATAGGAGATACTAAAGCTCCTTGATGTTGGGATCATCTACCCCACTTCTAATAGCAAGTGGTGAACCCAGTTCAAGTGGTTCCTAAGAAATTCGGCATCACTACTGAAAGCTTAACTCATTTATTCTAAAAGATCACTTTCTTCAACCTTTCATTGATCAAATGCTTGAATGATTATTCGATCATTCATTTTATTATTTTCTTGATGGTTACTCAAGTTATAACCTGATTGTCATTACTCTGGAAGACCAAGAGAAAACTACATTTACATGCATATTCGGTACATTTGCTTACTGGCGCATGTCATTCAGCCTTTCCACTGCCCTGGCCACATTTCAAAGGTGTATGATAATCATTTTTCTAAATATATAGAGAACATCATATAGGTATTCATGGATGATTTTAGTGTTTGTGGTGATTCAATTGATAAGTGCTTAGATAACCTTACACTTGTGCTTCAAAGATGCATTGAAATTAACCTTGTGCTTAATTGGGAAAAAATATCATTTTATAGTTGACCAAGGCATAGTTTTGAAGCATGTTATTTCTGCAAGAGGCATTAAAGTTGATAAAACTAAGATAGATCTCATTCTTTGCCACCCCCTACTTGTATTTGGGAGATTTGTTCCTTTCTTGGCCATACATGTTTTTATCACAGGTTTATCAAGGATTTTTCCAAGATAGCATTGTACTTATATAAGGTGCTTCAAAAGGATGTTGCGTTTGATTTCAATGATAAATGCATGGTAGTATTTGACAAGCTCAAGGAACTTCTCACTCCAACACCCATTATTCAGCCATCGAATTGGGATATTTCTTTTGAGATCATGTGTGATGCAAGTGACTTGCGGTGGGTGCAGTTTTAGGGAAGCATGTAGAGTGGACGTTTACTATGCATCTTGTACCTTGAGTGATGCTCAACTCAACTATTCAACCACTGAAAAAGAGCTTTTGGCGGTTATCTTTGCTTTATAAAAATTTTGTTCTTAGTCGATTGGAGCAAATGTAATTACTTATTCAGATTATGTAGCTCTTATGTACTTGCTCACCAAGAAAGATGTTATTTCATGCCTCATTTAATGGATCCTTCTCTTACAAGAATTTGTCTTGAAGATTAAAGATAAGAGAGATTCCAAAAACTTGGTTGCAGACCACCTTAGCCACCTAGTACATGAGGAAGATGCACTATTGTTGCGTAAGAGCTTTTCAGATGAGTATGATAACTCTTTGGTATGCTGACATTATTAATTATCTAGTTACCAAGAGGTTGTTGGATGAGTTGACTAAGGCATGAAGGGATAAGATCTAGAGAAATGCTATGTACTATATTTGGGATAATCCATATCTTTGGAAATGTTACTCCGATCAAGTGATTAGAAGGTACATACTTGAAAGTGGTTTTATTCTTATTTAAAAAAATTATCATTCTCTTGCATATGGTGGACATTTTAGATCTAATAATATTTCCCCCAAAATGCTTGAAAGTGGTTTCTATTAGCCCTCACTATTTAAGGATGCCTATCTCCGTTATAAGTCTTGTGATTGTTGTAAAAAGATAGGTAACTTGGGACCTAGGAATCAAATGACATAAACTCTCATACTTATTATTGAAATCTTTGATTTTTAGGGCATTGATTTCATGGGACTTTTTCCCTCTTCATTTGATAATCTGTATATTGTACTTGTTGTTGATCATGTTTCAAATTGGTGGAAGCCAAAGCCCACCCAGACTAACCATTCAAAAGTTGTTGTAGATTTTTTGATGTCTCACATCTTTGCAAGATTTGGAACACCTAGGGCCATGATCAACGATAGGGAAACCTATTTTTGCATTAGGTCAGTGGAAGCTCTTTTTAGGAAGTACAACATTATACACAGGGTTTCCACATCGCATCATCCGTAAACTAGTGGGCAAATGGATGTGTCTAATCAGAAAGTAAATCCATCCTTGAGAAGACAATCAAATGAACATAAAATATTGGAGCACTTGACTTGATGACGCACTTTGGGCATATAGGACAACATACAAGACGTTTGCCATGTCCCCTTATGGTAGAGCTAGAGCACAAGACATGGTAGGCTATAAAATAATGCAATGTGGAAATGTATGCTACTGGGGAGCAAAGAAAATTACAACTACAACTTAAGGAAACTCATAGTGATGCCTATGAGAGTTCACAATTTACAAGAAAAAACTAAGACTTTTCATGATAAGATGATTTCCAGGAAATTTTTTGTCATTGGTCAGAAAGTTTTTTTTTATTTTATTCATGCCTTAAGTTATTTACAGGTAAGTTGCATTCTCATTATTGTAGTTGAGATTCGAATTTTGAAGATGGATAAGATGTTCAAGATGAATAGCTATTAGTTGAAACCTCATAATGAGGGCTTCCAAATGCAAAATGTAGAGGAGGTTCCCATCTAAAAGCCGGGATATGTTGAGGACTGAGAGAGAAGTCTATTTTGGGTTGAGGTCATTAAACCAAGTGTTTGTTAGGAAACAAACCAATGGATGAGAAAAAAGCTTTGAGAGCTCACAATCACAAGTTTGATCTCTCTAACTCTCATTCTCTTTTCTTTCCATCCATTGTATTTATTTTTTAGTTCATTTTTTTGGTAGCCTAGCCTTACATTGAGAACAATGTAAGGGTTAAGTGTAGGGATAAGGATTTAGGACATATATATTTTTTGAATTTTTCTACTTAGATTTTTCTTTATTTTGTTTTCTTTAGGTATAGTTTTTAAAGTTTCAAGTCTTAGGTATACTTCCAACTTCTATGATGAGAATTGAGTGAAAATGATATAGTGTATATAATGATAGGTATTGTTTTAGACCTCAATGTTATTCTTTGGTTGATATATTTTTATGATGATTATACTCAACTCTTTTTGCACTAATAGCCATATTTTTGGAAATAGAGATAAATATGGCCAAATAGATAGTTCTTATACCCTCATTTTGGTTATTACTTAGGTTTCGACATATAGGGGCTGAGTACTAAAACTCTTCTAGAGGTCTGTTGAGGCAAAGGGCTGAGAAAACATCATTTGAAAAATGATTAAGGCACTAGGATTTCTAGCACCAAGGCCAAATCATCTTGTTCTACATATGATATTCCAAGAGAACGTCTCCCATAGTGAACCACTTTAAGTCTTTCAATAAAGAAGTTTTTTTTATAACCATATCTTTTCATCAAGCCTAAATTCACTATTATTCTACCGTTATTCTAAATATAAATTGGATCTTAAAAGACATATTTCATTGACAAGATGAGTTAGTAAAAGAAATTTGAATTCAAATAGAAGATAAGTGTAGGGAAGTTCAAAAAAAGAAGGAAAAAATAAAAATGTTGAACAAATACATCAAATAAAGAGGAAAAAAAGAAAAAATATAATAAAAAAGAGAAAAAAAAAGAAAAAAATATGTTGCAAAGTTGTTTAGAATGATATAGAAAGGCCCAACACAATAACATTAGGCCACGGTGTTGAGACTTGTGCATTATGAGAATTATTCATTGATGAGCTCTATGTTGCGTTATAACCCTTTCTTTCTTAGTCACATTACTGGCCCTGGCCCTATAACACCCTTTATTGAAAATCTTTTGATTGTATATGGTGTCTTCAGTGTAGTGGAGATTTGTACCAAAATGAGGAGCCTATGATATTCAACTTTTTCATAAGAGACTTGGTGATTATTTTTAGGAGGTTTTATTGAAATTCATGCATGCATAATTTCATCACTATTAATATTGGTTATTCTCACACATACTTGAGTATTGTGGAAATGTATTTATTTTTGGATGACTAAGGATTTGATTCGATACTTGTTTGATTTCATTGCTATATTACTTTGTTGATTAATAGTTGGAAGTTTAGGTATCATAGGTGTTTGTGGGTATCATCGTTGGAAGCCCTCACGAGACTACAACTCATCATCTATGGGTCATCTAGGGGTTTAAAGGTTTGTTGCATATGCTAAATATAATCGTGACTTCCTACAAAAGTAGATATAGTTTAGGTCTTGCTTATGTTTTGTTTATGTTTAGTCGAGGACGAGCAAATGCTAAGTGTGGGGGAGTTTGTCAAGTGAAAATTTCTATATGTTTTCGTACCAACTTCCCTATATTTTCTTATTTTGTTTGTGTTTATAGTTGATGTTGATGTATGCTTTATATTTGACAAGAATTTGGGAGTCAAGGGATGAAAAATGATCAAAAGGAGCTAAAATAAAGCTAAAAAATACAACATGTTCCACACAATGGAGCTAGAAAGTTGTGTCGCGGTAAAGTAGCAAGTTTTGAGGCCAAAATTTTGGCGTCGTAGCACCATTTAACCAATACACCATGAAGGTTTAGCACTATGGTACCTGAAAGTCACGCCACATAGCTATATAACAACTTCAATCCCAAGTTTTGGTGCAGCGACACTAGATTTTGGCAACAAAAAATATAAAATATCAAATTTTGAAGCACCATTTTAGCTAGATTTGCTTAGATTTGGAGAAGAGTATGAAAGGCCAAAAACCCAAAGACTTGACCCATTTAGATATTTTCCTAAATTGGGTACTCTTGGATATCAAGAAGAACAAAGAGATTTGAGGCTTGGAGGTGAAGACCATCAATCTCATATTTCTTCTTTATATTTTGGATTCCCTTGATTCCTAATGCTATTAGCTTTAATTTTGTATTATTTTCAATTATGTTAGCCTAGATTTTCATTTTGGTTGAGGGTGATTTCAAAATACTAGATATGGATTCATGTAATTGAATGTTTGATCTTATTCCCCAAACTTTTTAACTGAGATTGTTTGTGTTATTCTATGCTTGATTTTTTAATGGGTGTTTTTTTGCTTTATTTGAGTGTACAACCAATTACAACTAGATTAGAAATTTTAGATCTGTAATTGTTTTGAATTTCTAATCATGAGTAGTAACTAATGGTTAATGATTATGGAATAATTTTATCAATTGTAATGAAAAACATAAACTAAATTGATTGATTCGAACTTATGTGATTATTGCTTAGATCAAACTATCTTTCTTATTTTAATGCACCCATTGAATTGAATCTCGAGAGTTTATTCTAGGTTGTTTAATGGTTAGGGAAATAGGTAGAGGCTTATTCCACCAAACGACAAAATGAGGAAAGATTAGGATAGAAAGCTCGTTGTTATCTATGATTGGTAATTTTAATGAAAATTTAGGAATAATATTGACATTGATTTACAATCCACTGTCTAGTGGTTGCGAATTGAACCTCAACAAAACTTCAATCCCTCTTGTGCCATTGCATTGATTTCATTAGTTCGCATTCCAGTTTAGTCTTATTTATATAATTTAGTTAATCAAATCAAAAAATCCTACTTGTCTTTGAGTTTACTTGTTAAGTCTTAGGTTGTTAATTAGTGAGTCGAGTCTTTAGTTTAAGAGTTAATAATAAATTAATTAGCCTTAGTCTTCATTGGATCGACCCTTACTCACACTAGACTTGTTGAAGGTAATTGAGTAGTAAGGTTTAATTTGATAAGTCTGCTACAACTTTAAGGTTGCAAACCTAAGTACAGGTTGTGTTAAGTAATAAATTTTTCGGGAGTTCGAGATCGATCTACAGGAAAGTTGTTTGAAGTTTTCAGGATTATATTTCTTAAAAGATGGGCTAAATGTGGTTTAGATTATAAAAAAAAATTGTGCTATAACAAAAAAATCAAAGTAATAAAAATACTGAGAATTAGGGATTCGCTTTTGAATTTTGGATAGATGAACAATTGTTTATTATTTTTACCGCTTTTAAATGTCACTATTGGAATACATACATAATAAAGGTTTTAATGGGAACATATTATCAAATAACTCATGCATTAGGATAATTATGATATTGTCATATTGTTTGCAAATTATCTCTTAACATCAATACTTGTTTATAGGATCAAGTATTTATGCACGTATTTGTCTAAAATAAATCAAATTTTCACATTAGCAGTCGGTGTAATAGAATTATGCAATAAACTAAATGAACCCAAATATTTGTTGTGACGTTGGTAATACATAAATCAAGAATCGCTATAAAACAAGAAGGGTTTTAACATCAACACTTATTTATAGGATTAAGTATTTATGCACATCTTTGTTTGCAACAAATCAAGGTTTCAAGTTAGCAGTCGATGTAGTAGAACATATAATAAGCTAAATGAACGTAAGTATTTTTTGTGTCATTAGTGATACATAAATCAATAATCAACACAAAATAAGGAGGGTTTCAATCAAAAATTAAAACAATAATACAACACACCTAAAAATTATGCACCTTTATAACCATTCTTCTTCTTCCATTAAAAGGTTCACTCTTTCTCCTCAACTAAATGAAATTTATAAAGGCATAATGAAAGTAGAAAAGACTAAAATTAGAAGAAAAACTAGAGAATATATTTCTATTACTACTAGAAAACTTACATTACTAGTAAAAAACTTAGCCTAAAGAAAGACAATAATAAAACTTTCTTTCCCTCTCTAAGGGTTGTTTTTTTTTCTTGAATATCATCCAAGAGCCCCTATTTATAATAGAAGAGTGCCTAAATAGGCATCTCTAAATTCACTCCAAATGCACTCCAAATTAACATCAAATGTGCTATAAATTCACATGTCCTTTTGAGATTCGAATTTTGTCATATATTGTTCTCCATGAAATCAGATGATTTTGGAATGTGATCAACATAAAAGATATGTATTTATCCGTTAGCTTCATTTTGCAACTTGATCACCTAATTCCAACCACTAGGGAGAAAGTTATGTTTGATTTAAAAAAATATGTCAGCATAGATAAATCATTTCCAATACATACACTTTGATGATTTGTTTGCTATAATCAAGGATGAACTGAGCTGAGCTTCCAGAAGCAAAGTTGTAGTTCTATATTATCTTATTTTCAAATAAAGTATGATTCAGGTCCACAGGGTTTTTGAACATAGAGTTATGCCCAAAATACAAAAATTACACAAATTTGAAAACATGCTTATTTTGAATTTAATACAAGCACAAAAATCACTTACAAAGTCCAAGTAATTTCTTGCATATATTTTGATCTTTACATAATGGACTTAGGCAGAAATAGTCATTTTTCATCTAATTGTGATGCTTCTTTGATTCAATGAAATATTATCTCTCAACTTGGTCACGAAACGTGTTGTCTTCTTTAGTTTTATTTTGGCTCTTTTTGATCTTTTTTTGTTCATTGATTCTCTAACACAAAATGTTAATAAAACTATAATATTAACAAAAATAAAGCAAGAAAAATACAAAAGATTTGATATAAAAATATGTCAAAATATGCACTTATCAAACTCCGACGATAAACTACCACTATGTATCTCATTTTTATATGAACTTTGCCTCTATTTGATTTGGCTAGGAACAAAAATTATCTTTCTCTTTTCTTTAGGTAGATCATTTTTGTTTTAAGTCTTTGCCACAAAGGAACTAGAAGTATTATGGTGATGAAATCCCAATCCTATCGTGTCACTTTAGGCATTTTGCACATTCATCAAGTTGCCTATGGTTTTAGACACATTTGAAAATAAAGGGATAAGCTTAATAAAATTTGCATGTTTCACTGATAGATCAATCTTTCTTTGTGCTACAAGTACAATATCTTGCTTCAGTTGAGAGTTTTCAACCTTGAGATTTTTCCACTCATCAATGCAGCTTTGCTTCCAACATGGCTTTCAGAATTTTGTGCTCACTTTTTTGTGTCATTCTCTCCAGTGAGTTGTGTGTGTTTTTGCAATGATGCTTTGAAAAATCTCTCATGAAATCTTGAAAAGCTTTAATGAGATATTTTTTAAGAAAATCATCATTGTAAAGAGATTTGACCCACTAGTCTGTAAGGTAGACTCAGCTTCATGGTTAGCCACCAAGTGTATTAGTGATTCATCCTTTGAATAACTAACGCTATCACTAGAGGATTAGAATCAACTTTCCACTGGCTATTTGCTTGCATAAGCTTCAGCCAATAAGGTTTGTTCTTTCTTTCAAAATCTTATCTCTCTTCTGATCTTCATTTTTTTCTCTATGTACTATTGTATTGAGGGGCAAAATCTAGCAAAATGCCTTGGTTTCCCATAACTGTAACATAAGTCAGTCATATGTTTATTTTCATGGTTGACTTCACTGACCTAGTTATGAAAGTGTCTCTTAGTATTGAGGTTTGCCCTTTGTGCATGAAACTCATTTTCAAGAACTTTTGGAAATTCTTTATAAGGAGGGCCATTGCCTAATCTTCTATAAGATTAGTAGCACTTTTAGTTGAGTCAGTTGCTACCAATGCACTAACCTTCTGAATTGATGTTGTTGGCTTTCCCTTTGTCTTTCTTCCTATCTTAGACTCGTTGGCCTTCAATTCTGAAAAGAGCTCATGTAAGCTCATAAGTGAGAGATTCTTGGATTCTCTCTTAGCTATTATCTTCATGTCTAACTCTTTTGGATGTGCCTCGATGACCTTCAACATTATCCCCTTATTAGTGTATTCTTTGTCTAGGGAGGAAAACTTATTGATGAGGTATATGAACCTCTCATCTATTTTGACCAACATCTCTCCTTACTTCATTTTAAAGTTCTCAAACTTCTGCACGGCCATAGAGAGATTGTTTTCCTTGATCTGATGTGTCCTCTCAATTTTTCCATATCTTCTTAGCAATCTTGTTTTTTTTTTTAAATTTGCTAAAGACGACCTTATCCATTATCTTGAAGATATTATCTTTGGCGAAGTTGTCTAGGTTAACACGTCTCTTGTTGTAGTAGTAAACTTTCTCTTTTGCTTTGACACAAGTTTGTACCTGTTATATCAACCTGGTGATTTCTCTGTCCTTCCTCAATGATTATCCACATTTCACAATCCAAGGCAGCCAAGTATGCCCGCATACTTGCTTTTCAATTGTCACATTTCTCTAAAGAGAGCATTGAGATTTTAGATAAAGCAATGTTGTCAATGTTTTTTTTATGAAAAATGTACGAGTTCAAAGAGAATCTAGATTCAAATCACGGTTGAAAATTGAAGTTTTCAAAATTGACTTCTATGATACCAATTGCTGGTGTCAAGTAGTAGAAGTAAGTATGGTGTGGTTTGACATATTTTTTTTACTAAATTCAAATCAAATTTACAAATGTGGTTTCACTATATATTAATTTCAAATTGCAGTTTTGCTAAGTTAAGTCAAAGATGCAGTTTCAGGCAATTTGATGGTTTTAATCAACAAAAAAAGATCATGTGATTACAAAAAAATACTTTTCAAGATATTAGCAAAAATTTAAATAGACATGAAAAGATATACGAACAATAACAAAAGTATCTTTAAAATAAAAATACAAAGACTAAGTTTCTAGAAATTACAACAGCTAGAGTATTTATTGAAAATGCAATTACAAAAATGAGATAAAAAATAATTAAAACCAAGTTAACTACAAAACCTTCTTCAGGCTTCAATAATAACATAGTCAGATAGCCTACATAGTTTAAGTTAATAATTGGATTGAAGTTCATCACTATACACTATTTGTAATAGAAATGAAGACTTTAGTGTAAGCAAAGGCAAAAGAATATAAACTATCAAGAAAATATTTTCTAAAGACATAAACCCAATAAAAATTCCTTTTGCTTCATATTAATCATCAAAGGTTAGAAGTTTGATCCATCTAATTTTAGGATAAGTGTTTTACCTTTTTCTACCTTCTCAAATTGTTCAACATCCTTCATTGATGCGCGAAGATCAATTGGAAAAAATATAACATGAAATTAATCTTGAGAGCATATGAGGGCTACCTTTTATAGAGATAAGGAGTTTCTAGACGGATCAATCACATGATCACTTATGCTGAAAGTATAGCAATAGTAGACATTGGAATAGCTAACACATCTATTTTAATTTTGGAAAGAATATAGTATTTTAGAGTATTACATCAAAATTCTTTTGTTGATTTTTTCACAACCATCAAGTAAGTACCTTGTTACTTCAGATTTTCTCTCAACACACTGTTCTTCTAAATGCCTAGCAAATTGAGATTCTATCAATTCACTTGGATCATCTTCTCCATCTACCGGTAATTATAGCCTTGCATTGCTTGTTCATTTCTACCTATTGTTGAAAATTAGAATCTGTATAATGCTTATACAACAAATCGAACAAAAATTTTATTTTATTGATCATTCTTTTCAAGAAGCATCACCTTCATTTATTGTTACAAAGACAAAAATAACATTCTTTAAATTTTATCTCAGGTCCAAAAGAATAGGAATAGCAACCAACAACAACCAATTGATATTATCAATATTTTTTCAATATTTGTTGAACTTCTCTTTCACGTGAATAGCAAAAGAAACCATATCATAATCTCTCTTACTAATCATAATAGGCAAACCAACATGCACAATTGCAAGTTCATGAAAAAAGGCATTTGAAGTGATATATGATGAACCAGAGAATTTTAAAGTCACATGGTAGAAACTTTTCAAGAACTTGACAAAGTCACTAGCATTAATCCCATCATATCCATTGGAGGTCCAATTATCTTATTCCCTTTCACTTTTCTCTTTTTTCCTCACATTCCTCATCTTGATTTAATTCATAACAATCAAATTAATTCGTGTATTTTGGTCTTCATCCCCTAACCTCTCAAAGCTTTTTCAAACTTTTTAGCAGCCTCAAGCATCATATAAGTTGAATTCCATCGTGTTCTACTTCTAAACAAATGAGACTCTTAGAATTATTTTTTATTTTCTATATAAATTTCTAGAATGCTTTTAGTCTACTTAGAGAAGACCTTACATACTTAACAACATTCCTAACCTATATTTTGACCTTATTTTACTCGTCTAGCCCCTCATCGACAATCAAATTAACTATAAGGGCAGAACATCTTATATGCATGTAATCATTATTCAAGATGACATCTTTCCATTTGCATTTTTATTTCAAATGATTAATTTCTCTATCATTAGAGCTAGCATTATCCATCGTAATTGTGAAAACTTTAGAAATACCCCAGTAAATCAAATTTCTCAAATGATTTATCCATTTTCTTGGACGTTTGTAGCTAATTAGGTGATAGTTATGATTTAGCTTCTTGTAGACCACACCAGTCCTAACTTCACTAAAGACCTTAGCCCCACTAAGTCCATTGCTCTGATCTTGGACTCCACTATTTACTTGAAATCTTCTCACTTGCCTATTTAGCTCAACTTCTTCTATGACTAATCCGATCTTCTAGTGACTTTCATTTCTCACTAACTATTTCTACCCTCACTTGGTGGAAGATTTTAGTCGTGCTAAATCTTTTATTTTGGTCTTGGACTCTGCTGTCTTCATCTTGAAGTGTTCATTACTGGTCTGATCATCAATTCAAACTTCAATACTTCTTTTTATGTTGGAAAAGACTAATATATATTGCTCTAAAAATGGCCTTGCATTAAGTCCTAACAAAGCAGAGAAATTCAGGAGTTTTGAGGGGCCTAATCTATTGTAATATATTTATCATCAAAAGTATATCCTAACAATAAAATACCGAGCAAGAAGGAAACAATAATGCAAGACCATACACCTACTTAGGGTAGGAGAGGTGGTCGGCAGTGCGTATATATAAATACATACACATACAAGGGTCGAAAATTATACCTATTAGTATGTGTTATTTTTTTCCCTCTCTCTAGCTCTATATTAAGTCTCTCTCTCATGTATCTCCTAGAAGCTTGAGTTAGTGTGCTCTCCTAGATTAAACTTTTGATTTGCTCGTCTGTGGGAATCTCGCTTCGGCACCCCACACATATAGTCCACCCACTTGTTGGGAGATTTATGTTGGAAAGGGATTCATCCCACATCAAATGAAGACGCAAATGACCTATAGCTTATAAGCAAGGGGCTAGCCCCTATCCCCACAAGAGATTATTTTCCAGGATAAAAACGTGAAACTCTAGCCAAAGTGGACAATACCTTTTTGGTGGACGCTTGCTCACTTTGTACCACATCAAGTGTCAATCTCATATAGTTGTGATACCTAAACTATTGATTATTTATTGATAGCATTAGAGGTTCTATGGTATAATATGCCAACATTATTAAATTATTTTAATTGCTTAGCAAGATAAAAATAGTTTCTCTTGTATTCCTAAATGCCATTTTTTTAATAATAGAAAAATATCTCATTGCATTTTACGCTAACCTAAAGATGTGGTCTCTATACCAGATTGCTAACTTCTTTTGGATACGACATTTAGGAGCTTCAGATATTCTCAAAATCTATATTGTCGGAAGGTTCTATTACAGTAATACCAATTAATTATATTTCCCTTTTAGTTTTTCTGACCTATCATGAGTTTGGCATTCCACAAGTATGCGTACTGTGAATTTTTTTTTTGTCGTTTTTATTTATTTGCGTTAGATTATTCTCGAAATCTATAATGCCTGAAAGTTCTATTACAGTAATACAAATTAACTATCTTTCCCTTTTGGTTCTTTTGACCTGTCATGAGTTTGGCATTCCACATATATGTGTACCGTGAATTTTGTTTTATCTTTTTATTTTTTTTGCGTCAGATATTCTCAAAATCTATAATGCCGGAAAGTTCTATTACAGTAATACAAATTAACTCTTTTTCCCTTTTAGTTCTTCTGAGTTGTTATGAGTTTGGCATTCCACATGTATGTGTACCATGAATTTTATTTTATTTTTGTCTTTTTGATTCTATTTGCGTCAAATATTCTCAAAATCTATAATGTCGAAAAGTTATATTACAATAATATATATTAACTATCTTTCCCCTTTAGTTCTTCTGATCTGCCATGAGTTTGGCATTCCATAGGTATGTGTGAGTGAAATTTTTTTTGGTCATTTTTGTCTTTTTTTGGTTGGAAAATAATTATCAATAACAATTATAAAGTAAAATTCTCATATTCCGAGTTAACAATATAAGGATCGGTTTTGTAGATTTAATTTTTTTTAAAAAAAAGATAGAGTTGTAGACATATTTTGTTTGACATATCTTCTTATATGACACAACATATTTCTCTACCCACACCCTAAGTATTCCTATTTTCCCCATTACAAAAGTACCACAACTCCATTTAATGTAATGGAACCATCTCTGTACACCTTATAATAATTCCTCCCTGTCTAGCTTTTATCCATCTGCTTCCCTTTTACCTTTAATTGCCTCCACTTCTCTTCATCCTTATTCTCTCCATTGTACTCTTTGCAGCTTCTTATCTCTTTGGCTCCTCTCATTTTCTCCTCTTTTACTTTTCTTTGTCATCCTCATCTCTCTATCTACAAGACTTGGCTTCTTCTAAACACATCATTTTATAAAAGCCCACAAAAATTTATTGAATTGCTACTACATTTTTGCTTGCTCCTTAAAGTCTTTGGTGGATTCAAGGAAGTCCTTTTATAGATCTCAACCTAGGCCGTTTAAGGTTTCTGAATAATCTTTCATTTACACAAGTTTGTCTATCATTTATAATTTATTTTGTTCCTTTTTTTGTTGTGCATTCAGGGTTTACACACTTCTTCTTGCAAACCTACCATCCCATCAATGCTCATACAAATGCACAAAAATGCACTGACCCAAAATAACACATGTGTATACGTTCTGATATATGTCTGTTTTTGTCTTTCTAGGTAAACTCAGTGACAAAGGTGGATTAGCACTTTTTTTTTTTTTTTTTTTTTGCCATTTATAGGAAAGAACACTAAAAGCACATATTTTATTTTTCATGAATTTTATGTGTGATTATATTCCTTTGATAGCGGGTGTGTGTATATGTTTGCATTTCTAACCCTTCGAAAATCAAGTCATTTCTATGCATTAAAACCAGGAAGAAATTTTGAGCATGAAAAATAAGATTTAGAGAAAAAATCAACCGATAAATTTACATAAACTATAAAGAAATGAAAAAACACTTACAGAATGAAATTCAATGGAAAAAACACATGTTCCAACAGAGAAATACTTAAACATGCCTTTTGTTGCTTGTCTGAATTTATTCCAAATAACTTTTTCCTTTTTAGCATAAATAAATTTCTGAAACACAATAAATCTTTGAAAGAAAAAATGTTAGGGGTTGCCGAAACACTTGTTTCGAATTTATGCATAGAACTGCATTCTACTTGATTCCATTTATTATACAGTTGCACCCTCAAGCCATCTAAATGCATGTCTGTGTTCTTGTTGTTTTTTTTATGGTCGATACCAAGGCGAAAAAATGAGACATAATTTACCATGTTACAGGGAAAACAACTATTCAGTATGAACTCAAACGTGCCGGAAGGTGTACAGTGGACAAGAGATGAAGAAATTGATGGTAAATCCGATAGCGACAACTCAAACGCTAATTCCATTGAGGATAAACAAAGAAAGAGAAAACGATGCCATCGCCACACTCAACGTCAGATCGAAGAAATGGAAGCGTAAGTTTTTATTAGATGAAATATTCATAAGAAACTAAATTATTTATATTGGTATATAGTATTCTGATATGTTGAGATTTATTGTCCTTAAAAGACAACATTTACTTGTCAATAGACGAAATGAGGCGTTTTTCCGCACACTTCTTAATCTGCTTTTCATTTTATTTTGTTTGTGTTTTTTTTAGTTTTCCCATCTTATAGGTGGTGAATTTTCAAAAAAAAAAATCTATTTTTTTGGGTGCTAAAAAGGTATAGCCACTGCCACCCCCCAACCAAAATTGAAAATAATTTTAATGCCCCTCAATTTAAAATAAAGTCTTATTCCATTCCTTCATGATTATGATAAAATTTCTAACAAATGTTACTTTGACTCTTTAGGTTGTTTTTAATTGTAGTGGTGATTTTTCATTCCCATGCATTGTAGGTTTTTCAAGGAATGTCCACACCCCGACGACAGACAAAGAAAAGAACTTAGTCGTGAACTAGGCATGGAACCGTTGCAGGTCAAATTTTGGTTCCAGAACAAGCGCACACAGATGAAGGTATCCTTTGCATTCAATTGTATTTTTTTAAATCTTATTCTCTACTTTATAACTACTTTGTTTCATAGAAAATGTTGTTTCAACAATATCTTCTATTTGTTTCATAGAAAACATTGTTTTAACATAATCTTTGAATTGTTTGAAAACAAAAAAAACATTTTGATAGTACGTGGATAAATACTATTTTTTCCAGTCATCAATTATTTTCCTTTCTCAAATTAAATTTTGCATGAATAGACACAGCATGAACATCAAGAAAACACCCAACTTCGAACGGAGAATGAAAAACTTCGTGCGGAAAACATGAGGTTTAGAGAAGCTCTTGCCAGTGCTTCTTGCCTTACTTGTGGTGGGCCGACTCCTATACGAGAAACATCCTTTCATCAACACCAATTAAGAATGGAGAATGCTCGATTGCGAGAAGAGGTAATGTAGGCTAGATTATTAGCTATTTAAGTTACAAAATTAATTATTTCATTTTTTTTTCTTTGTGAAAAAAATCAAGCAAAATAGATTCTTTATTTCAAATAGTATTTCATTTTCTATTTAAATATCAATCAATACACACCAAATTAGCAGTGATGGTATCATTTTATACACTTGATTGGTATTAGAATAGAAAATGAAATATCATTTAAAATAAAAGATTTAGTTTGAAAAAAACTCTATTACTCGTTGATACTAAAAGTTTTTGTCTCTCTCTGTCTGTCTATCTATCTCTCTCTCTTGTTTGCTTGTATGTAGATTGATCATATTTCTGCCATGACTACAAAGTACGTGGGCAAGCCCCTGACAAACCCTACGGAAGCTCCCTCTTCTTCTACTCCGCATTTATCTGAAAATTTCAAGGGAACATATGAAGCTAGAGATTTTGGGAGGTCAATGAACAATGCACGACAAAATGAAGATCATAAGCCGGTAGTTATTGAACTTGCGATTGCAGCCATGGAGGAGCTAATGAGAATAGCCCAACTGGGGGAACCATTGTGGGTGCCAAGCATGGATCGCAACACGACTTTATTGAATGAAGAAGAATATTTGAGGTCATTTTCAAGAGTGTTTGGCCCAAAACCAAGTGGGTTCAAATCAGAGGCGTCTCGTGATAGTGTTGTTGTTTCTATGAGTGCTGCAAATGTTATTGAGATCCTCATGGACGTGGTAAGTCTTTGATGAATTCATTAGCATGCATAATTAGTATAGTTCTATGCAACAGTTGATCCATTAGTCATAATATCAGATACAGTATGCATAGATTGTGCCAAAGTAAAATATAGTAATTGGACTTAGATCACTAGACTTGATTTATTAGAAAATTATTGCAAAAAATGAATTTGTTGAAAAAATAATTTGAGAGATTTGATATTGTATGTTTGGCTTCAAACTTCAAGAATCATATTTAGAAAATATTGATAATTAGATACCAATCTTGTTTGATTGGAAGATAACCCACTCAACTCATTGTGTGAATTGTTATTGGCAGGAGCAATGGGCAAATGTGTTCTCAGGTGTAGTTTCACGAGCAACAAACTTGCAAGTCATTTCATCTGGAGTAGGAGGAAGCTACAATGAAGCTGTACAAGTGGTATGGTGAAATTGTCTCTAAAACGAAATCACATACACATGGACAAAAAAAATTAATATTTTAGTGGCATACACTTCCATGCATGCTTTCATATCTAAAACAATTAAAAAAAACAAAACTCCATGTAATAATGAAATTCTTCTTTTTTAGATTGATTTTCAATTTTGTGTATTAGATGAAGGCGGAGTTTCAAGTTCCTTCGCCACTTGTTCCAACCCGTGAGAGCTATTTCCTGAGATATTCTAAACAACATGTAGATGGTACATGGGCTGTAGTCGATGTTTCTTTAGACCACTTGCATTCTACCCCATTTATTACATGCCGGAGAAGACCCTCAGGTTGTGTAATTCAAGACACGGCAAATGGATATTCAAAGGTACTTGTTAAATAATTTAAATTATTCTTTAAAAAGTAAAATATTCATATTTGCTTCTATTCAAAATTGAGTATATTTATTATGAGTTTCAATTTCTAGAAAATTTAAATTTTTATGAGCAAAATATTCTTACTATTTATATTTACAATGCTAAATTTATGCGCACAGATTATATGGGTTGAGCATGTCGAAGTAGAAGATGGAGGTATTCACAGTATATACAAGCCTCTAATTACTGCGGGTCTAGCATTCGGGGCAAAACGCTGGGTATCAATTCTTGACGGACAATGTCAACGTGTTGCAAGAGCTTTTGCAACAAATATTCCTCCAGGGGACGTCAATTACTTAGGTAATGACGTAACTCCTTAAATTCACATCTTAAGGCTCTATTTTTATTTATTTTTTATTTAAGAATGTAAATTTTTTTATGTGATTAGATATCAAGAAATTTCAAACCACCAAAGTTGTTTATTATTAGCTTACATGCTATTCAACTATGCTTCAAATATGTTTAGATTTTTATGTAATTTTTTTTTCTCTGTCAATCCCTTTTCCTTTACATTTTCCTTATAAAATCCCAAGTTGGAACACTAATGCTGGAGGCATGGAAACTGCTCCCTTGACATTTTTTTTTTATGAGATGTTCATATCTGGTAACTGCTAATAATATTTGAAAACATTTTTTTTTCTCTCTCTTTGTATGTGGTAGCAAACCAAGAGGGTCGGAAGAGCATGTTGAAGCTAGCAGAAAGAATGGTGACGAGGTTTTGCTCCGGGGTAAATGCCTCGACTGCAAACACATGGACAACCCTATCCGGGAATGGAAGTGACAATGTGAAAGTCATGACCCGAAGGAATGTGGATGACCCGACCATGCCATTTGGCATTCAGCTGAGTATTGCAACTTCTTTCTGGCTTCCCATTCCACCAAAAAGGGTGTTCGATTTTTTGCGTGATCTGAGCACTCGAAAGGAGGTAATAACTAATTTTAGTATACTTTTTGTGTCTATCTTTCTCATATAATTGTACGATGATTGCACAAAAAGTACACTGCAAAAGGAATTTTATATTGAATTTCGGTAGTTGCTTTAATAGGGTCACATATAGATTGCATAGAGAACATGTTTTACTAAATTTTAGTAGTTTGAATTTATTGGAAAATTTGGATAGAGAAAATGTCATGCGCTACTCGAAAATTCATTTTTCCCTTTTTATTTTTGTTTTTTTAACATTTCTCGATGAATTTTCCAGTAAGGTTCGAAGTAACTAGGAAAAAATATTTCTTTATGTTTATGTCTAATATTTGAGTGAAATATATCCAGATAGTCTCTATTTTTATCTTTTTTTATTTTTTTTGCGCAAAATGATTTGTATAAATTTAAAAACATTTAATTCTTTGAATGCCAGTGGGACATGCTTTCAAATGGAGGCGAATTTCAAGAAATGGCGCACATATTGAGTGGCAATGAAGTAGGCAACCGTGTTGCAATATATCAAGTAAAGGTAACTCATCATTTTCTTTTAATATGTGTATGTGGAATTTACCTTTCAACAACGTGATCACATTAACAAGTATTATTTTTTAGAAAAAGAGATTCCTAATATACATGAAACTTGTGTGTTTGATAGGTTGGGAATTCAAGCCAGAGAGAGATGATAATGTTGCAAGAAAGTCGTACTGATCCGACGGCGTCTTACGTTGTTTATGCTCCAATTGAGATGGTTTCTGTGAATGCGATTTTAGGTGGTGGAGATCCAACTTACGTACCTTTACTTCCGTCGGGATTCGCCATCCTCCCTGACGGACCGACTGGCGGGCAAGGAAGGGGAATGGCAGCTCAAGCTGATTCGGGAGGATCTCTTTTGACTGTGGCACTTCAGGTTTCTTTTTTTTGCTTTCTTTGATAATATAAAGTATTAAATTAATCAACAAATATGAGATTTCATAAGAAATTTAATAAACAAAAATTATTTGCCTCAATTTGATTTAAAATCATTTTGTAACTTTGATATATCAAGAACTCATCAAATTCACTTCAAGCAATAGAATTTGGATGTAAAATTGTATTTTTTATCCTTACTTTCCATCCTTTAAAATGTGGGTATAAAGAATTGCATACGTCATCTTTCAATTTCTAACAATTTTGGTCTAATTTAGGGTGTAGCGATTTGCATACATCCAACTTTTCCAATAGATTTTGAATTTTCTAGTAAAAATTGGACTGAAATTAATTATCAAAAAATGAAAGAAATTATGTATGCAAATTGTCACACTCATATTCTAAACGACGAATTTGAAATTAGGTCAATATACACAACCACAAAAATATAATTTACTGAATTTGAGTTGATAAAACTCGTATCTTGTGATCTGATTCATGTTATGATCTCACTTTATATCTTTAGCCATACCGACTGTTTTTCCATTATTACAGATTTTAGTTGATTCTACTCCTAATGCAAAGCTTTCTATGGGATCCATTGGGGTAGCCAACAAACTTATTGGTTGCACTGTGGACAAGATAAAAGAGGCATTGGTTCCCAAATCTTCATAAGGTAAATGTTATCTTATTCATAAAGATAAGCTCAATTTATGTCTCTTTTTATTACACTAATGCAATTTTTCACATCAAATATTTGAGAAAATATTTATGGTTGTTCAATCATCATGTGGTTGCAGTGTATTGGGGAGGTGATGGTAAGGAAGAAATGTGGTGGAAAATCAAAAGAAAACAGGAATATGTCAAGAACACTGTTATCGGTGGTTCTTTTCTCTCTGGTGGTTTTTTCAAGACCAAATTTTACTCTAGTATCAAAATTCTCAAGGGTTTCAAGGTTTGGACAATTTGACTTCTTTTTTTTGTTTTGAGTTTAGGGTTTTGCAAAACAACATTACCAACTGTTTTACGAAGTTTAGTTTAATATTTTGCTCTTTGTGTTTTCTCATGTTTAATTAGAAACCCCATTGTTATTCTTTCTTTGAAATGCTCTCCAATGGATAATTTATTTTGTTGGTACACTAGATTATTTTCTTTTCAGTTTTTTGTTCTGAATATTTTACTGTCCTACTGCATATATTTCTATATTTACATGTGGTGTATCGACATGTGCAAGGAATTCGCATAGCCCAACTCAATTCCTATGCTATGTTCTTGAAAATCATGCTTCCACGTCTGGTATATAATAGAAACATACTCCCTTTGATCTATTTTCGGACTTTCTAAAATAAGATTTAATTTTTAAAAATGAATTTTTTTTATTTCAAAAATATCTTTACACTTAAAGTAACGATGTAACAAAAATAACTTTCAACCACTATTATTTAAAGTAATTTTACAAATAACGATATACCCAAGGAAATAAAGATATACAGATTGAAAAATGAGTAGAGGCTGAGAATTTCCAGGGTACAATGCAAAACATCCCATGGTGTAAAATGATAACCCCCTCTGGTCATGAAAACACCAAACGAACCTATGTATTTAAAAATACTTTGTACTGAACCCTTTGCAAAAATGATAATTTTTTAGCCCTTTTGGACTAATGAAATGACGTTTTTAGCCCTCCAAAGATGCTATAAATAAATATGATCAATTTTCCTTAAAAAAAATGACCCAACCCTATCTTCTTCTTTTTCAAACCAAATAAAATTTGCTCCTATCCCAGCCACCTCAGCCTGACATGGTCCATTTTTTATTTTCTCTTTTCTTCTTTCTCCTTCTTTCGTTTTCCTTAAGAAAGGGGCCTTTGGGTAGTTTAACACGAAATTCAATTAACGTTAGGCACTTTTCTAGGGCGAGGGATTTTCTACCTTTTCTAAATCTTGGGGGATTTTGAGAGTTTTCGTAACTATGAAGTATTTTTTGCAACTTCACAGAGATGCATTGGAGATTTTTAATTTAACTGGGTGTCTGATAAATCTTTTTTGGGACCAGTAATATCAAAATTCAAACCCTTGCCAATTTACTTGACAGGTGACCTTCAAATTAACCTCTCATTAGCCCAACTAAATCTCACCAACCACGGCAACTCCCTCCAAATTTAAACCTAACCCTTAAATTCCATAACCCTGGTCCATTGCACCCACCTCACTTGATTAGCCCAAACCCAAGTAATTCCACGAAGCAATGACCACCATAAGTCTTGTTTCGGATACTTAATAAGCTAGGACATAGAAAACGACCTAACACGAAATACTTCGGCCCAACATTCAACAAAAGATTTAACAAATAAAAAAAGAAAGAAAGAAAGAAAGGACAGCAAGGGTTGCTCGGCCTTGGTGTCACAGGCCGACACATATTCCTCGTAGCGAAACTCTTTTTCACCCATGCGGCCTCTCCAATTCCATTCAATCATTATTCGACCTTACTCCATATAATTACTGGTGACTAGTTGCTCATTTCAAACACAGAGCTTACTAGCATAAATATTAGAATGCCTTGCAGATTTGCACTCGGTGCTAATGTACTCGTTTATTCGCAATGCTAATGTTCGTTGACGTGCGAGAAGTTTGTTGAGGTTCTTCTCGCATACCCAAGCGTGTTTTCACAACAGTCCCTAGCCAGCCAGCTTGCTTGCCGTGCATCGTAATCTATCCCAGGCCCATTCAGTGCATCTCTGATGGCAAGGGAGCATTCTCACTCTATCTCGACATTGAGGGTCACCGGACCGCTCGTACTCGTTATCCCTTAGAGCATCCTAAGTTCATGACTGGCCATAAGATGTACCATCTCGCCCACGGGCATCTTGCCTCAATCTGCCCATAAGTTGGCATCACCTCATAATCACATTCTTAAGCCAACAAACCCTCGTAGCAAGGTTAGAACCCATAGCGCATGCTTATGAGTTAGTTGACGAGGCAATGAAGTGCTTGCCTTGATCATTTAATTAGCCTAGAGGTGTTTTCCTAAAATTACCGCTGCCAGTGGGGCAATAATGCATGCACACACAACCTATTAGGCTACAAATGTTACTAAATATGGGCCCACTGGCTCCACACCACTTGTTCAGTTTCCAACCTAATCCGTGAAACAAAACACTCCTTTAAGATATGTAGAGGTGGCTATTGGAGGCTCTCATCACCCCAAGGCTTTGCTCATACACGCACCTTTGTAATAGGCTTAGCAACGAAAAACCAAGAGCCAGCACTAGACATTGAAAGGGCCAAAGAGGCATAACCTCCATATCGTCTTTGTCCAAACTTAGAATTACTCATTGCTTGAACCGTACAGTACCTCACAACCTCCTATACAACTCTGTAAAATCTCAGCCTCGTCACATTCTCCATGTTGAGGATTTGTCCTCGTAATATTTTGAAATTACACAATACTGCTACACTGTCAGTGCCAACCATAATCATTGTTCGCTACTCAAATGGAACAGTCCTACTGTGAAACTTGGTGGAGACAATCCCAATATATATAGAACTTCTCCTAGAAATAGTGTCACAAAAATCTACTGCTAAAGCCCTCTGTTTGGCTTCTCAATTTCCTGATCACACATAAGAAGATAGCTTATTGTCACACTTCAACTCTAATACCTGAAGGGATATGGAACGATTTCGTACTTGGTGGAGAGCTCCCTCATAACTCAAAAAATGTCTAATAAGCCTCATAAGAGTATCTGCTCATGAGCTGATGGTGTCCACTCATGCGTGAAGCAATTCTTTATCAACATATATAAAAAGCTTTAAAGTGTATGCAGCGTCGAATACTCAACTATATTTTGTGAAACACCAGTCAGATGCCAGCTCCTTTGAGCCCTCGAATGTGTCAATGCACAACTTTGTTGTTCTTCAAAATAGTGCCTTCTAGCATAACTTAAAAAAGCCTTCACGGTTGCTCGATGATCACTAATATCAGGCCATCTCTTGGTCAACTTTATTTAATGTGAATTTTAAAATATGTGAAGTGTATATGTAATCCTACGCCCTCCCCTACTAGAGATGTATCGTCCCTAACAATCATATAATCTTAGTCTCGATGGTCCACTCTTATCCCAACTCGAAACTTGGGGCCTCTACTTAAAATCTTCAAACCATGCTGTTTATGGCACCAATCTCAAATGCTCAACTTAACTCATCTAAAACTCATCAATGGAGCCTGATGCTTATTAAATTCTCAAACTATATTATCTCTCGTGATCCCTAGACCACAAAGCCCATATCTTGGTGTCAAAATCCCCTCAAAGAATGTACTCATTTTAGCTTAATGTTTACTCCCGATGAGCAAATTTGTCTCAAGAAAATGTTGCTTGGTAAGCTCCCCCAATTTATCCTAATCCCCCAACGATCTTAAGGTCGTGCAATCTTTTTATCTAGAAGCAGGCCCTTACTCAACTCAAGATACTCATTCTCCAAACTAGAAAGCCGATACTTCAACGGTCGCCATAGGGTGTCCAAGGCTTGTAGTTGCTTCTCAACTCGATATCTATATTCCCATGATGTCCAAGCAGGATGCTCAGTACTTAACTCAATGGCGACTCTTCATCCTCAAATAAGGTCTGAGCATCCACTTTTCGCAACCCCAATAGTGGCTTGGTTCGATGCACCTCAATGTGTGGTGGTATCTCTATGCCATCAAATGAGCTCATCATTCCCCGATGAAATGTTCCTCAAAACTCAAACTCAAGGTGGCAACCCATCCACCAAAAAAGGTACCATTACCTCAATCACTTCATGACATCATTGTCCACCTGACTTATCGACATGTCCCCTAATAGAAGTCAAGATGAATTTTTGAAATTTGATCAGTTGCCAAGAAATTTACCACGAAAGTTCAACAACCCATTCTACTTATGTGATTTATGTCATCTATTATTTACTTGCCTCATGTAATTACCGATAACAAAGCAGCCAACACAAACAAATTGTTGACCAAAAGCTACAAACAGGGCTCACAATAATTATTGACTAGTATTTAACAATTAGTTTACTGAATTTGGCCACTCATATTGGCCTCTACTATAAATTAATTACTATGCTAAACTCAATCAACAGATGTCAATAAATAGATACTCTAGGCATACTCTTCGAGTGTCACTGATAAACACTCCACAATTAGGTTACTGAAATTCACCAATCGTAAATCGAATCATAACTCAGGTTAATAAAATTCGCTCGAGCTACAGCTGTCAATAACAAAGCTCTCGAAGCAAAACTACAGCAGAAAACCCACTCTCTGTAAGCAACATCTACTTAGCTCAAAAAGGATAACAAAAGTTGACATCTCAAAATGGCATTTTAAAAATAATTTTATAGAGTATGTGTGTCAATCCCTTTTTTAAGTAGTATTGAGGTTTCGAAAGGTGGATTTTCCACTAGGCACAATTCTCTTCCCATCCTAAATCTTTTTTCTTTCTGATGAAAAATCCAGGCTCTGATACCACGTGGGACGGGTGGACTCTTATTTCTTGCAACGGAATTATTTCGCTCGTATAGTCTCTCAGGTTCCACCCAATTTTCTTCAAGCTTTACTCCATCCTGAGTCTAAATGATAACTCATTACTTGCTTCAACCCATAAACTTTACTAGTGTAACATTAGGATGACTCATATTGTTGCACTAGGTTTCAATGCACTCGCCTATTTACAATGCTCATATTCATCAGGGCTATTGTCTTGCATGCATATGTGTGTTTCCATAATGATCCCCAACTAGCCAGCTTGCTTGCCATGCATCACATTCTACCTCAAGTCCATTTGGTGCATCACTAATGGCAAGGGAGCATTCTTGCTCCATCTCGGCATTGAGGGTCGCTAGCATGCACACAGCCCAACATATGTGCTCGTCACTCCATAGGAGCATCCTAGGCTCATGGCTCGCCATGCCAATCCTCAGGCTTTATTGGTAAAGTCTTTATTCTTTTCAGTTCAGATATTCATGATCAAGAAATACTGGATTCTCTATCAGATAGGCTCTAAAAGGAGAATGAATGGTGGAATGTCCTAAAAGTCCATCTATCAAAAATAAGAGGACTCTGAGCTCTCTATTTGAATTAGCCCTGATCGCATTCCCTTTGTTTGTGTCTAGCCCAAGTAGGACCACATATTAGACCAAGGCTTACATAAAATGCCATCATATCATATTAGTCCCACATGGTATGTAAGTGCTACCTTCTATGGATTTTGTGTATTTCGAAATATGTAACACAAGAAAATTTAAAAGTTTCAACAATTGAAAATAATATACATCTTATGTGAATAAAACATATTCCAGAACTAACAAGATTCGATCGATTGTGCTTTTTATAATACCTAGTGTAAGAAAAATTTCAAAAACCTATACCTGATTCACTTTCAATTGAAAGAGATACATGAAATGACTTAAGTCGTTATCTCATTATGATCATATCACCAAGTGCATGAATTAAGCCCCTTATATGGAAATAATTTTCGTTGGAGTACCAAGCGTTACCCTTCTAATTTATCCAGACATTGGATGGCATCACACTATCAAACCTATGCTAGTAGGAATTGACCCGATAGTTTGATTATATGGTTTATGGTTTAGAACTAAAAACACAATCCTTGTATTTAATTAGGTGTGTGACCTCAATTCAATGGTTGAATCAAGAAACAAATTAGGTGAAGGGATAGCGGACAAGTTGGATGATTTTAAGGAAGAGGAGGGGACGGCTTTTGAGCTTGAAGAAAATAATTTTTCTTAACCAAAATGGGGCTATTTCGCTCATGTTTTTCAGTTGTAAATCTCCATTGAAAACTATCCAAAAGAGTGCTTAAATACCCCTTAAGCTGCCTCCAAATGGAATCCTAACCTTCCCTTATCTTGAACTCATATGTTCACACTTGTGTGAGCATCCTTGGCTATGTTAAAACTAAAGTAGAATGTGAACTCTTCAATCCCATCATCTTTAGGAGTTAGATTCCAAGTGAACTCTTCAATCCATCACCTTTAGGAGTTAGCTTCCAAATCTAACTCTTAATAGGCTTTCATCAAACTCATACCCAGTGGACCTAGGCATTACTAAATAATTAGGTTCAAGTTAATTGATTTAATCTATTAAATTAATTAATCACATCAATTAATTAAATTTATAATAACTAATTGATCCAATCAATTAATTATTAGTTCCAATAGGGTCCTATTAAATTAGGTCCAATTGATTGATTCCATCAATTTAGAATCAATTAATTTAATTAATTAAATATTATAATTAACATAAGTCTCATCAATTAATCATATTGATTAATTTAATTCAATATTTAGATTAATCCCTAAGAAAGAAATGAACTAAATAATCTAATAGTGTGTTCACCTCTTATGATTTAATTGAACTAAATAGTTCGATTAATTAATCTAATTAATTAATTCTATTAGAATTAACTCATTAATTTCAAGCACCCATAAATCATGAGTAGCGTCTAGCAATACGCCATGAAAACTTATATATAGGTAAAAATAGCAAAAAATTTCAATTATGATTAACAGTATGGCCGTTCTATCAATTAATCTCTCAACTGAGCGTAGGGTATGGGTAATTAGTCAAAAGCTCAATAGCTCAAGAACTATGTATTTATACCTAGTTACATGACTGATGAGCCAAGGTTGTTTGTTGGTAAGCACTTGTACCTATGACCATATTAATATATGTTTGAGTCACCTATGAGTTGAGGAACCACTAATATCCTCTTTAAAAAAATCCTAGTTAAATGACTCTATGATAGAATTAGAAAATTCTTTTCTAACTTTCATCCAGCCTTGTCTAAGAACTTGCAAGTCAAGAACTATAAAAAATATAAAAGATCATATATGCATCTTGATAGCTGACGGATCTGTTGTGGGCTGCATTAAGCTCTATGCATAAAATTATTTGCACTTAAAATTATTTTTTTTGTAATTATCATGCAATTAGAAAATAAATTAAAGTTCAATATGTCATGCACAAAATTACCGTAGTGCCTCGAGTCTAAAAACTAATTCATGCACATCATAATAGAAAGTTTCCATTTAACAATAGTGTTTTTATTTAGGAATTTTTGGATAGGGTGCAATGTTCAAACAAACACCCACAAATATGCAATAGTATCACAACATCGATGCCCATAGAATGAGGCATCCTCCTTACGAGTCTGTATTATATGCACAAGTCTTATTAGATTTATTAATGTTTTGTCTTTATGATCCTCAATTTGGACATTTTAGGACCAAAATCATAGAGGTATATTCTACTATTGTCATCATATGACGACCATACCCCATAGCTACATATAGCTTAGGGACTTCATCTAAACAAATTATATAAAAATAAAGATAAACAATTATATTTTGTTGATATTAATTGGTAAGATTATTTTTACAAAAGTACAGAGACGATCAATATAATTAGCCTATCGAACACTACTATAACATATTTTCTCCCATCAGCATCTTGTCTCAACTTTTCAGAATGCGTCGTCCCCTACAACCGCATATCTTAAGCCAACGAACCCTCGTAGCAAGGCTAGAACCCATAGTATATGCTCATGAATTAGTTCATAAAGTATTAGAGTGCTTACCTCAATCACTTAATCAAACTTAACGTATTGCCCCCTAATTACCGCAACTTGTGGGGTAATAGTGCATGCACATGCAACCTATTAGCTCATACGTGGACCCCAGCCTATGCCCATTTAGCCCCACACTGTCCATTTCGTTCCCAACCTAACGGGGATGTAAACACTCCTTTGGGATGTCAAGAGGCGGCCCTTGGAAGCTCTGTCACCCCCAATGCTTTGCTCTCTTAGTGCCTTGAAGCATGGGAAGGGTTGGTCGATGCTCGCCATGCATATCCCCCTTATAATAGTCTTAGCAACCAAAAAACAAGTGCCAGCAGCAAACATTGAAAGGCTTGAGTAAGCACACCCTTCGTATCTTTCTCGTTCGAACTCAAAATGACTCACCACTCAAATTGTAGCGAATGTCACCGCCCCTTCTACAACTCTGTAAAATCACAGCCTCATACAATGCTCCATCAAGAATTTCCCTCGCAATAATCTAAATTTATGATAATGCCACTACACTGGTATTCTCTAAATATAATTGTCGTTCGCTGTTCAAACAGAATCGTCTATCTATGAAACTTGATGGAGACATTCCCAACATTCCAAGGACCTTTCCATAAAAATAGTTTTGCAAAATTTCATTGCTAAAGCCCTTTGCTCCACTCCTCAATTTTCTACTCACATATAGGAAGACACCTCACTATTTCCCTTCATCTCCGATGCCAAAAAACGAGCATGGAATGACTTCATACTGGTGAAGAGCTTCCTCAAAACTCAAAGAATGTTCAATTCAAATGGTATTACAATCCCCACCACGTAAGAGTCTCTGGGCATGGACCGTGCCTACTTATGCGTGTTGGCAACTCTTTAACACCCGTTTTTCCTCCTCATATCATGGTCACTACTCTTGTCTAAGAGGTCACACATGACACCGAGGTAGGGCTGGTCTAGGGAGGGGTCAGGGGTGTGGAGAATGTAATGCTCCCACATCCATAACAAAAGTGTTTCTGAATCGGTAGTTGCCTTCCCCCTTTAGAAAACCAGGGTGGATTGGGCTCATGACAAATTAGCGACATTACAAAGCAACTAGATAGTTTGGGAGCTGTATTAATGATCACAACAGCTGATAGAGGTTGCAGCTTGGAGAGGTACGCATTAACCGAAGTAAATTCTATATATGTTTTCAGGAGAGTTGAAATAAATCAATGTGCATTACCATAACTTTCTAGTTTCTATTAATGTTTCAGAAACAGGTCACACTTGATCTTGCATACCTGTATATATACAGAAACAATATTACATAATCTTGAAATAACTAAGAAAAAACCTACATTATGCAACTTACACCTGCTAACGATTGTCGTAGAAGTGCAATTATACTTTTCTTGTCTGTAAGAAAAATCCTCGAGAAAGGTTGATAATGAAAACATATATGTGAATCTCGCACAAAGATTCTTACCTTGTTTTTTTTTATTTCTGTGGAAGAAGTGATACACAAACGTAGTAATTCATCTTTTTCATGAACCTCAAAGCTCAAAATTAAACTTGGTCTCTTTTGATATGATACCAACATTCTTGTGGGGCGACAAGTTGTCCAGCAGCAGAGAACAATTGACAAAGACCTTGAATTCTCTCAGTGGGATATCCCCCATCACAACGCTGACGGGTACTTTCAACTTCACAAGCAATGGAATCTTGTGGCTGTGTCGGCTATCTGTGAGAGCCTGCTGTAGGCCTGATCCGAATTCGGATTTCCCTTTCAAATCAATTTTCATAATGGTGGTGTTTTCGTGGCCCTGATGGAAAGCTGGGACCTTTCCGCTGCAAAGATTGGCGTCGGAATAGGTGACAATTACCCAGCTATCGTCGCCGTATATGAATCCAATCTTTCTGTTGGGGTTGTCAGCTCTGACGGTCAACTGAAACTCAGTGTTGAGGCTGAAATCAGGCAGAATGTCAAAGGATTTGACCTCAAGGCCCTCTACCTTGTAAGTAGGGATTTTGGGATCGTAAATGTGGTACAAAATGAAAAAGATTGTAACTTGGATGATAATGAGGAGAAAGAGGAAGCAGCAGCAGCAGCAAATGCACCTACAGCAACTTCCTCCACCTGAATTCTTGTGGTTGTTGGAGGGGTAACGGGGGACGTTGCGGTGGTAGGCCGGCGGATGGGCGCCGCTTCCATAATATTGGCTGCCCTCTAGCATGGCATAATGAGGTGGAGGTGGACTTGCATACATTGTGAAAGGGAGGGTGTTGGTGGGAGAATTCAACCCAAAAACAGAAGCATAATGTGATGGAGAAGTATTAGAAAAGAGAGGCTCTCTTTCCTTCGGCTGCTCAAAATTTGAGAAGAGATACCTATCAAGAGAGAGGAAAGGGAAGGAAAAAGAGATGGATCCCAAATTTCAACTGGGAGATTTGCTCCATTGCATAAGGAATTTGTTACATATGTGTGGTTAGAGTACATGTAGCACTGGGTGCCCTTCGGGTGATCTCGTAATTCCTATTGGTTGAAGATGTGATCTCATAATTTTTATAGGGTGGAGACATGTGATATCCTAATTTTTATGGGGGAGATAATGATGTCATTTAATTTTGGTTCCTTTTCTTTTGGGCCTCATTTTTCTCAAAGGATTGGTCATTGGTACAAAGAATAGTTTCAAATGGCTGCACTTTGTTAAGAAAATTTTATATAGGTTAAATTTGACCTAACACGTAATTTAAGATATTAGTTAAAAAAATAAAAAAAAAATGAATATATTCTCACAGGAGTAATTTAAATACTGGTAAGTTAGAAGTGAACATTGATTCAATTTATACAGAAAAAAAAAACCCAGAAAAATAAAAAATAAAATAAAATAAAAAAATGTCCCTACCATGTGAAAGAATACAAAGATCCAGGGAGAATCCATTCTCCTCCTCATCCCACTTTAACATAAGAGGAAAAGAAAAAAAAAACACATAAAAGACAAAAAATGAAATTAAAAAATCAATCAAAGAACTATGTGGATGTGGTACCCCTCATTTCATCAACAAAACTTAACTACTCGTGAAGGAGAAGATGCCCGAATGGCCGACCGGGAACTGCATGATCTCCACGCGCCACCGCGCATGAACGTTAAAACCGACACCGCCGCCGACTTCACTTTCACAACCATTTTCTTCAGTTTCCGACTTTTCATGAACTTCCCTCTGGAACTAATCGAACCCAACTTGTACGTTTGCAGAAAAATCTGCCTTTTTCTAGCCCTGTCACGCCTATAGCTCAAAGAACTCATCATATGGTTGAGATTTTGGCTGCTCCGCCGTGTCGAAAAAATCCTCCAGCCGTGATTTTGATGGCCTTCTCTTCTTGATTCAGCCTCATAGCTATACTCCTCAGCTTTCCTGCTAAAACGAACTGTAGGGTTTCTTGAAACTGTGTCCATGGCTGGCTGCTCCACTTCAGAAAATAAACCCTTTAAAAGTATGGAAAGAAAGTAGAAGATTTGCCTTTATATAAGTTGAGATGTATACAGACGTGGATGATATAATCTTCATGTGTTTAAACTGTGTTTTGACTGTATTTACTCTGTTTTTCTAAGATGGCGGGCGGGAGGAAGTCTAACTTCAACTGTAATTATAATAAATGTTTTGGTACCATTTTATATTACTACTAGTAGTCAACATCTGAACATTCTACGAAAATACATCACAAAGGTACTTCGGACATTCCGTCCAATGGAATTTAAATTTGTACCAAAAATTTCAATTCAATTTTTAGTTTTTTATTTTTAAAATTTTTAATTTTTGGTTTGATTTCTTATTACGTTGATCGATCTGAATCAAATATCGACTTATAATTTTTATATATTTAAATATTTTTTGGTATAGTTTTTTAAATTATTATTTATTTTTATACTATTTTCTTTATTATCTAATTTTCTTATCTATTTTTTATTTTTTAATTTTTTAAAAGTTGAGTAAAAAATAATAAAGAAAATAGTATAAAAATAAATAATAATTATAAAATACTATACAAAAAATATTTAAAAATATATATTTATAATTTTATTATTTAATTTTCTTATCTATTTTTTATTTTATTTTATTTTTTTGAAAAAAATCGATCAATCGAAAACCATATTAAAAAACCAACAAAAAATTCAATTATAATCGAAGCTATTAATTCGATTTGATATTCAATTTATGATTTTGACCAACCTAAATTTTCATTCAATTTGACCGAATGAGTACCTCTATCACAAAGAGAGCATGTCTAACAAATAGAAATCTGTAGATCGGTATATAGATTGCAAATTCTTGAGTATTCTTTATTTTAATTTAATCGTTAACTTATATTTTATGTTGTATTTTGAAATATATATTTAATTGAGAATTACATATATTTAAATACATTAGTGAAGTAAAATATAAAATAAAATATAAACTAATCACAATATAAAACGATTTGAGATCACCTTATTAGGGAATTTTCAGCGAATGCCATTAATTTGAAATATTTTAAACCTGGAATTAATCAATATGGATGATTTGATTCTCTGATTTATATCAAGATTGGTTTGTGAGGAACTTCATACGAATTTGGCCCATCAGACCAGATACATGACAATATTCGGATTCATGTGGAGCCCACATGAGTCCGATGTTGATCCGATATAATCTCAAAGGTATAATGAGTCCGGACTTTCAAAATAATTCATTGGTTTGGAGCTTGGTGTTTGGTAGACGAGAAGTAGGGTAAAATTTGTTCAGCAGCCTACTAGGTTAAGCAAAGTAATGAAATTATTTAATTTGGTCTTAAGCAGCCAATTTTTGACTGTGGACCAGCAATGCTTACCAATTGTACTAATTTATTAGTCAATGTAAATTGAAATAACATTTTATCCACATGAAAGTCTTATACAAAAGTAGTTTGTCAGATTGAGTATACAAATAATTATAGACAAGTAGAATGATTATTTTTTTATTTTTTAAACAAACGTGCCATAGGCCCAAGATTATTTACTCATGTAGAGCATGTGAGTATGGTTGTTATATACTATAATCCACATTTACGATATGAATAATAAAGAGGTGGCTATCGTATCTCACACACCAACATGTACCTAAATATAATTGTAAATTCTCACACGTTGGACAAATCAATAATAAATCGTTAATGTACTTGCTAGTTTCGTCCTTGTCTTATTTACTATTTTTCTGGTTAATGTTTAGTTTTAATTTTACTTTATCTCATCTGATTATTTTATTTTTTTATTTTTAATTATTTTATTTTATTCTTTTATATTTTTATTATATATTATTTTATCCTCTTGTATTCTATTTGTCTCACTTTACCATAACGTACTTTTGAAAAGTTAGTCAAATTATTCTTATCTATTACTTATAGTAATATTCTTTTAAATTATTTTAAGTTTAATATATTTGTATTTAAATAATAATATTTTTTCCATCTTAATTAATCATTACTTAATATTTTATTGTACTTATTTTAATGATTATTCTTTTATTAACATAGGTCCTATTAAATTTTTATGTTGTAGGATTTTTTTATTAGTTAATACATTTTACCTATAAATTTATTACTTATCATAAATATAAAAAATGTATGATATATTTCCAAAAACATATTTTGTTAAATAAGTAAAATAAAAGTAATATTTTTTTTTATTAATGGAATTATCAAAATTTCATAGAAACAATGTTAAATACAAAAAAGTCATTTTTAGATTTACTTTAATACTATTAAATAAGTTATAAATAGTCAAATTATCTTAATTTGATGAATACTATATTAAATTTAAAATAATTTAATGAATACTTTCCTAAATTTAAAAATATAGTCATTTTAGAAATTAATTTTATTGTTATTACTTAATTATAATTGTTATGTTTGAATTTAACATAGTTTCTATGAACTTATGATAATTTTATTAATAATAAAAAATATTGCTAATATTTTATTTATTTAATAAAAATTTTAAAAAAAAATTATAGTCAGTAGAAAATTCATAAGCAAAAATATATTAGATAATAAAAAATATCCTACTATATACTAATTTAATAGGAATTATATTATATTATAAAATATCCATTAAAATTTTAAATAAATTTAATATTAAGTATTAATTAATCAAGTTGAAAAATTATTAAAGCATAAATACAAATATATTAATATTTTAAAGTAATTTACTAAAAATAATAGATAAGAGCAATTTAATTATTTTTTTACGAGTTGAGTGAGATAAAATGAGATAATAAGAATACAAGGGGGTAAAGTAAGAAAACTGAAAGCACAAGAGAGTAAAGTGATACTTAATAAGAGTATATGTGGATAAATTGAGATAATGAGTATACAAAAAGTGAAACAAAATGAGAGTACAAGAAGGTAAAGTAAGAAAATTGAAAGCACAAAAGAGTAAAGTGATACTTAATAAGAGTAGATAGATGATAAAGTGATATTAACCTTTATACTTAATCCTTTCAAGTTGTCTTGATTTGGGCAACAAATGGCACTTCGTAATGGTTTATCTAGAGTTCGATAGTATTCAAAGGTTTAGGGATGATAATGGGATCGGTTCAAATTAGAACTGTTTCATTTAATTTTTTTTATTTTTTATTTTAATTTATATGTATTTATGTAATATTATTTTTTAAAATTATATTTAAAAAAAATAACTGTGTTATCTTAAAAAAAATTATTTTTTTTAATTAATTTTAAAATTATAAAGTGGGCTAGGCTTTAAGTCGAACCGGGTCTAAATCATTAAAATTTTTGACGGGACGAATATCATATTTTAACAAATCCACATCAAGTCACCTTATTGTCATCTATATTTAATAGAGTTCACCAATTACCTAACAACCAAAACATTGTGAAGGATTTGGTGAACATGTGTCTTATCATCACCATGTAACTAAAGAAACTCCTTCACGTCTAAAAAAAGAGTAAGTCTTCCACAGCAGTAGGAGAAGACTTGACCTGAGACGTGAAAAAAAAAGTGCTCTTATTTTCTTGCTTGAATAGATTATTTGCTTGACTGTTGATCCTATGCTATTTATTTGTATTATAGCTCGATGAGTTTGAGTTGCTCTCGTAGAAAAAGATGATCTAGGCTAACCGCTCGTTTGCTAAAGCACAGTAAGCTTTGTAAATTTTAATATAATTTGTGGTTGACAATATCACTTTATTATTTTAAATGACAAAATATATTTTGCAAGACAATTTTTATTCTAAAAAATGAATCAATTTTTAGTTGTGCTTTATTTTGTCAATCTATGCCTTTTTTTAATCATAAAGTGCGAAGTGCAAATCCAAAAAACTAACATCATTTTTCGCTTTTGTTGATTAAATTAACTCTAACAACGTTCAAGACGGAGGAATGCAATTCGTTCTGTGTTAGCATAGGGAGTAATAATATTAACTTTTTTCAGTTATCTCTATGGCTTTGAATTTAAAAAAATACTCTGTTTTTTTTTCGTTTATAGAAAAATCTAGTAAATTTTGTACCTTTTTTTTTTATGAATTATGGAATTTTGTGCTTGTTACACTCAAACGGATGCCAGGTGTTAATGAAACTGTTAGACCACCCCAAACGGATTGACCCTCTTCAAACCGCACTTAAATATTGACTGGTTGGATTTGGGCTAATTAGAAAATTCATAATTTTGCTCGGTTTATATTTAGAGACTGCAATAACCACACCCAAGCCAATAAAACCTCTATAAGTGAATATTATTAAGATTAGAAAAAAATATTATTTTAAAAAAAAATATTTATCGATAAATAAATAATTTATTAATCTATTAAAAGTTTTATGTTTTAATTACTTTTGTACATGTACTTTTTTTAAAACTAAGATTCATGTATGAGTTATAAATTAAAAAAATAGTAGTTTGTAGTCAAAAATTAATATCCCGATAACACTTGTGAAATCTAAAAGATTTAATGTGGCAATTTTGCATAATTATTTCATAAATGTTATTTTTGTTCATTTTTGTATTTCTTGATGTATTTTCATACCACTTATTGAAAAGATTCACCAAAATAAAAAATAAAAAATAAAAAAATCCACAAATGAAAAGAAACAAATAAATAGTTTCTTAACATATATTGTTTCCTATCTTTTATGGATAGACTTTAATATTTTTGTCATAACTTTTGCTACAAATATCGAAACGATATTATTCTTGATGCTATGGAAAGTTAAGACAATGGACTACAACTTTTTGAAAATAAGTAGATCTGAAGGAGTAAAATTCATATCAATATTATGAGTTTATATATATATATATATATATATATATATTTTGCCAATTATTAATTTATATTTTTGTTAGGCACTAAAGAATTTGAAAAAAATTATGATTTTATGAATTTAAAGGGATTATTAATTTAGTACATTGGCCCAAGTTATAACTGAAAAAAATTTATTATTTAAGCGAAGTTATTAATTTATTAAATATTTATTTATCGATGTTTTACTATATATAAATATATATGTGTATTTTGTGTTACATCCATACACAAGATTAATTTGTCATATCTACAGTTTACTGGCCTCTATTTTTAAGGCCTGATCTGTTATTCTTTCTATTGAAGCGATCCCTTAATTAGCATATTAGTGAACCATCTCCATACAATGCCTGTTGTGTGGCTAGTTTTTTTTTTTTTTAATTGCCCCCAAAATTAATTACAATTTAATTTGATATGCTAAGTATGTTATGCAATTAAGAGTTGTTTGGTGCCATGAATTTTCTTGATATTTTAGTACTTTCTTTTACTTTTGAAAGCAACAAATTTGTTACTTTTATTTGTTATTTGCTGCCATTACAAATTGAAGTTATTATTTTGTAAAGATATTTTTTGAGCCAATATTTTAAATACTTCAATCATGACTGTGTAAAATATATAGAATCTAATCTTAAATATTAAAATATCGGAAATAATTATATTGAGTTTCAAATAATTATAGTTTGATTTACCATTTGAGTAATGGTAAAATAAAATTAAAATTTGAAATAAAAATAACCGTCCCATCCCATACTAACCCAAATGTACCAAAAAATGTAATTTGAATTCTTATTGGACTGAAATTGGAATATTAGTATTTTAAATACTTTTAGACCCAAAAACTTAGTAACTGTCCCCAGTTTTTTAGTGGGCTTGGCTGATCGTAATTTTGGCCCAGATGCTAAAGACGACCATTTTTGTTTAAGAAATGAATTTCTTGTTAACTTTTAGAATTATAAAACAAAATCAGAAAAAGCACGTCAATAAAACCTAACTCAAGTGGTAAAATTGAGACTACTGTAAGAAATTAAGTAGAAAATACCTCTAGCCATGATTGTTGGCTGTAATTTTTGAGCAACAACATTATTTTTACCCTAACTTTGAGGTTATGTTTAAATTCCACTAGATTAGTGAGTATTAGTCTACTTTTATAGTAATTAGTTTTTAATAATTGTACTTATAAATTATTAATCAATTATAATTAATTTGATATTAGTTGTTATACGACGTATTTATCAATTCCAAAAAAAATATTATCAGAAAAACACGTCAGTAATACCTAGCTCAAGTGGTAAAATTGATATTATATTAACCATGATTATTGGCTAGTAAATATTTTAGCTAGTATGAATATTGGTCTAGTTTTATAGTAGTTCTTATTGGTAATTGTTATTTGGAATTTATATTAGTTGATATATGAATGTATTCATCGATCACCATAGAAAAATATGAAGAAAAATAAAAGCACAAAACAAGAATTCCCTCAAAGTTCTGACGCCAACTAACTCCATCAACTATAGTTAACATATCAAGTGTAATTCTACATAATTTGTAGAATTACATATCAACTATAGTCACTCGCCTTCAAAATTAACCAATCACATGAAAATGTAAATATGGTGAGCTAATGGGCCAGCCCGTTAGCACCAGCAGGTTATCAATACAAATACAATTGCATCCGTCAAAGGCCCGTTGCACCGCTAAATTGTTAACAAGTAGCATTTGATCGTAGTAATTGGAAGGAAAATCTGGTAGTAATTTGCTTAAAAAAAATTGTATTTGATCGTTTATTTTGAATTTTAAAGAAAAATTATATATATATATATATATATATATATATATAGGACAAGAATCTCGTAGTCATTTGTATATTTAATCAACAGAAAATTCAACTATTAATTAATTTGAGATATTTTGGTATTTTACCTTAAAAATTCGATAGCTAATATTAATTTCTGTTCCTTTGGATTTTGGTTATACAAAGAACTATGGAAGCATTCTATTTTGGACTTCGAAGAAACCAAAAATTGTTATGGACTTCATAAAAATAAAAAATAAAAAAATTGATGGAATTGGAGTTATAAATACGAAACATTTATGGAGATGTGGTTGAAAAATTAAAGGCCCATTTGGTTAGTTCATATTTTTAGATATTTTCCAAAACATTATTTTTTTTTAATGCTCTGTGTGGGCTTTTATGTCTGTTTTTAAGGGCACCCACCTCCATTTCTAAGAGCATTTTATTGTGAGGAATGAAAAAGGCAAAGATGGAGAAGTAAAAAGCCAATTTTTTTAAAAACAAAATTAAAAATTGGAAATTTATAAATTTTTTAAGACAATGGATGTGAATTTGATTAGAAGATATTGGTGTAATCATATATAGCATATAATATTTTTCGGATCGCAATGAATATTTTTGGAAAATCGACACATTTTCTACATAAAGACCCTCAGTAATTGCTCATTTTGAAAAATTATTCTTAAAAATACCAAAAAATCATTTTGGAGTTATGATTTGGCATAACATAATTGAATGAGGAGGTAATATTCATGCTACACCAGTATACTTTGTGTATAAATGAATATCAAATATCTTATTTTACAAAAAGTAAAACACTTGAATAATGGATTTATACCAAGTGTATATAGACTAGATATAGTATATATAATACCAATGAGCCCTAAATAACTTGTACGAGGAATATAATTGTGTATTTGTATTTGACTAATTAATATGTGAATCGTATAAGTAGAAATGACAATGAGGTGGGTTCAAACCTGAATCCATTCCACTTGGGCGCGAGTTTTTTATTACTACAAACGGATTCAGGTGAATTTTGAATTTTTATTTTCAAATTTGTTCCACCTCGAACCCGCCCATTTATTTTTTTTTAAAATTATATATATTTATGTAATATGTTTTTAGAAATTTTTAGTGTATTACAATTTTTAGTATTTTTAAAATAATAAAATAGATCCAATTGGTTTAACGGGTCTAACCCATCAAATTTGGGGAGGATCTGAATTCTAAAAATTATTAGCAAGGTGGGTTTTGGGTTTGGCCAAATCTATCCCAAACCCTTCTCAATCTCATCCTATTACCATCTCTAAATAAGAGAGATAAAAGAAAGAAGAGTTGATATTTGAACTGTACTTTAATTTTATTTTTAAGCAATTAACAAAATTGTCCATTAATTAACTGGAGAATATAGTTGTATTTTTCTGTAACTAATATACCCTTAATTTCTCATGTTCACAACTATGATGGAAATATCTGAGTTAAAATATATATTTTTCAACTTAGGGTGCAATGCCATAAATCAAATGCAAAGATCTTTCTTTAATTGCCCATATCTCTTCTTTTATTTCCATAATACTTTAAGCAATTGTTTAAAATATTCTTTATTTCCCTTTGATTGTTCTACCAATTTTAGTTAGGACATCAAATGTACCAATTTTTATTTTGTTATTCTTTCTTTAAATATTTTTTTGGACAGTACTATTTGTTGTGTTCAATTATTTGTAGGATATATGTATGAAGTAGATGCATGACACAATACAAATTATGCACTTAAAAATTAACAGCTTATTAAGGAGTTCAATTTTAGTTCATTTTCATTAAAACATATCACTATTAATTTGAATCTTATTTTTTTAGACACAATCATAGTGATTTTTATCTTGTATTTTTACTTTTCAATTTACTCAATTAGATAGTACAAGCCAAAGGTGATTTACTTTTGTAAATTGGTTTTAACTTGACATTTTAGAGCATGCCCTTGTATCTCTTTCTCTTGTTTGATAAATCTAATTTGAAAATTTTGTTAAAGTGACATATTAATTATAAGAACAGTATTTGCTTTAAACATTATTCGGCAATATTACATTTAAAGTGAATTAATTTTATAAGTATGAATCAATATTATGGTGTTTTGATTCTCATACAAGATAATTGATTAAGTAATATTTAAAATCAATATATTAAAAATTGGATCGAATCGGTCGTTCAACTAATTCAACTGATAATCAGTAGTTAATCTAATTCACTTGGGTGAAAATAATCAAAAATCCGATCAAAATGGTCAAAAATCAATTGAACCGATCGATACGGCTAAAAAACAGATTGAACCGATAAAAAAAAAAAATGGTCAAATTTTTATTTTTTATTTTTTAAAAATTTTAAACTTCGTATTTTGTTATATGTATGTGATTAATTTTGATATTTGTTAAATGTGATTTTTAATTGATTTTTTTTCTTATCTTTTTTACCTTGCGTATAACAATTAATTTATGATATTGACATTTTATATAATACAATAAAAAAATATGACCATTTTTAATAGGTCGGTTCCATCCAAGGTTGAACTGGTTCAATTCGATAGTAAAATTAATTTGATCACTGTCCGTCTATAAAAATACTGATAATAATATAAAATATGAATCCATATGGCCACATTATCCTTGTTTTATTTTTATTATGATAATTCATTGGAAAAGAATGAATTAACGGGGAATGTTGTAAATTGTGTAAATGTACAAGAATGATTTCCCAAAAAATAATGGTTATTTAGTCCATCACTGAAGATAATTAAAGGGTATATTTATTCACAAAAAAACAAAACTATTCTCTTCTTAAATAACGAACAATCTTGTCAAATGTTCGAAAATAAAATTAAAATAAAGTATGAATATTAAATTTTGGAATGTATATGTCAACTCCCTTTCAACAGAAGGCCGGGGTGACTAATTCCTAAAAGTTTCAAAAATAAATACATCCCTCGACATTGTGAGCCCTACATGAAAACATTAATGGCTGTCACATTAGATTCAGTATACAATATTTACTACCCTTCAAACTTTTGTCTTTTTATAGAAAAAATAAATAAATAAATAAAAATTCAGAATCCACCATCATAAGTCGCATTTAATGCTCACACTCAGAATTGGCCTCTCAATTCAATTACACTGATCACACGTAAAAGCAGCACTATGCCTGCTCAGTAAATTCTTCATTATAACCATTCTTTCCAAAAGTGTGATTTCCAAATGCACCATTGGCTCAAAAGGGTTCAACCCCTGTGATATATCTACTTCTTTTCATGTGACCCTTTCACATCTCGTACTCTTGCCTGTGACTTGCTTCAATACTATTTTTTCCTCCCCTTCCCTTTATATACATGTCAATATGTGTCTAATTTTCTCCATCTTCCCCCACAAGGTTTTCACAAAGATCGATCGAGTAAGTCAAAACAAGGGGCAACAAAGAAAGAAACGAAGAACGAACGAAGTATATGATGATGAAGAGCCTTGCTTGCAAATCAAGATTTGTGCTTGTTGTTTTGATTTTGCTTCCCGTGGTCATGCATGCAAGGAACATTGGCAAGCTACATCCACGTACAATTTTATATTTTTTTTTTCGTTCATATAATTTTATTTTATTTTTAAAAAAATTATGACGTGAATATTGTTGCATATCATATGCAAGACATACATGCAAGCTACATTTAAATATATATTTTTTTTTTATTTCTTTTTTGTGATAAAATTATGATGCAAATATTATAATTACGTCTTATTGTAATTGAGAAGTTCGTGATAATATAGGTATGGATACGTACATATGGAAACAATTATACGCAAATTAGCAATTATGCCCTAAACTTTTTTGGCATGCATGATTATGCCCTTGTAATCAATTATACGATAATATATTACACTATTTTCTTTAAATAATCAGTTAGTTTAATCATTTTCGTACAATTGTCTATATTAGATTTCAAGATTAATCATAACAAAACTCCTGATTATTAACTAATTTTTGGTATTTTTCTTTTAACAGATCATGGCCATCACCACCAACCACAGTACACTAAAAAGGATTCTATGGTGAAACCCGAATTCTACCGGGTCGATATGAAGCCATCGATGCATAAAAGAGCTGATACACTGCAGGTTGCCGGGTCACGCTTACCAGATTGTACCCACGCCTGTGGTTCTTGTACCCCATGCCGATTGGTCATGGTTAGCTTTGTTTGCTCATCCCTTGAAGAGGCTGAGACCTGCCCTATGGCTTATAAATGCATGTGCAACAATAAATCCTATCCTGTTCCATGATACCATAAATTAATCAAATTTTATACTATCTAATGTTAAATTTATTTCATTTCTCTGTCGCGTATATAAGTCGTCATTTAATATTTTGTTGTTTTTTTCTTTAGTTTCTTGCATGGATTTCTAGTTTCTTTCTTTGAATGTACACTAGGCTTCCTATGTGTAGCAAAGAGCTTCTAGCTAGATCAAGCAATTTTCATTTATAAATCTTTTAATAGAAATTGTTTATTTGTTCGATTTTGAGTTTCGGTTAATATTACATATTCTTTTAGCTTTTTACGCACTTTTTTTTGGCTTTTAAATAGTTTTTTATAAATAAAACATATATTATAATATTAAAAATGTCAATCAAACATTACTAACAACCAACAATCAACTAAACTAATCGATAATTCGAGAGCAGAGAAAAGTTTATACTTTTGATTAAATTTGAAAACTCAAAACCTCATCATCTTAAAGTCATAAATAAAATTGTCAATTTAATCATGAATAGTTACTTTATAGTAATCAAACCATTAATACATATATTATTAGCAACGAGTAATTCTTAAAATATCCCAAGACTTAAAATCTCAAATAATTATATCTATCCGTATAAAATAAACCTCATGTATACTCTATCATATGAATAACTATAATTAATTAATTATAGATGTATGGAAAACTACACCAGACCAGATGTTCTGGTGGGTGCTTTTTGCCCTGAATATTGAAGACACTGAGTGGTTAATTTGTCTCACAAAAGGGTATCTCTCCTTTTTGTTGGGTTCGCTATAATCGTAGGAGAATACGCAGTGGAAAATTAAAATTTTTATCAAACATAAATTTAACCCCTTTGATTCGAAAGCGATTTTAACGATCGCGCTTATTCAAGTGAATATATAAATAAATATAAAATCGGATTATACCTTTCGTGCACTCCGGTTGTTGTAGGGAATGAAGCAATCAATTGCTTATCCTGGACTATCAGAACTCGCAGGGATCCAAGTGTCTCCCCTCTATCAGGTCCACTATACGAAAAGCAACACCAATCAAAAGGATTCGCTAGTATCCTTTTAATTGTTTACTAATCTAGAACCGGAGTATATTTTCAAGAACAATAAAGATTGATTCTTTAAGTTCTTGAAACAATAATATGAAGAAAATAACAAGAAACTGATTTTCTTTTTCTTTCTTTTCTTTTCTTGAAGAGTAAAAATAGAAGACTTTAAACAAAATATTTTTTGCTCAAAATTTTTTGAATTGAATTATGTAATTTTCATCCCTCATATATATAGGGTTGAAAATTTTAATCCTTTTCCAACTCTTGGAAAGTTTTTCTATTTTGAACTACTTCAAAACCTTATCTTGGAAGGATTCCAAATCTTTCAAGAACTCTTCTTTTTTTCACTCTTCTATTGTATGTGGACTAATTTGAGACTACATTAATCATCAAAACTGTCTACATATATTGTTGATATTAATTTGAACTCTTCAAATAATATCAAGATAGATATATATATCATATATATATACTATAATTATATTTATACATAAATTAAATCTTAGTGGCCTATTTTATCCTATAAAATTGACCACTTTATTTATTTATCTATAAATATGTTAATTAAATAAATCATATTTATTTAATTTATTCTCTTCATACTTTAGTGGGCTTCTTAAGTGATCCACATTTATTTTGGGCTTGGACTCAAAAATCCCCAAATCAATTCAATTGATTCAATCCCAATTTAATCAATCCAATTGATTAATTTAATTTACTCCAATTGGGCTTCCTAATCAAATTAGGTCCAATTAAATAATCCAATTACTTAATTGAATAATTTAATTTAACTATTAAATTAAATAGACCCTTAATTAATTAATTGATCAGTATTAATTAATTAATTTCCAACCATTGAATAAAATCTAAAATTAAAAATATTACTTTTCATAAAGATGTGTGACCCTCTTAGGTTCACTACTAAGCTAGTAGTGGGTTTGCAACATTTACAACTTATGAATAACAATTATTCCAATTAATTAATCCAATTAATTAATCCGCTTGGAATCAACTCCTTAATTTCAAGAACCTCACTATCCATGAAAACACCTAGCAAGTAATCATGGCAAACTAGTCTTAGGTGAAATAGCGAGTAAACCTATTTCAGTTGCGAGTACCATACACGTACGGTCCTTTCGACAGCTAATCTCCTGATTGAATCTAAGGCATGGATTATAAGTCGAAACCCTAAATGATTCAATTGCTGTGATCCCATTTCAAGTTCCAATGATTCTTGATGAATCATAATTCATTCTGCCTTGGCCAAGGTCTTTGAATCACGAACTATGAAAACACAGGAGATTCCCTTGTTTAAAAAAAAAACAAAACAAGTGTCGAATTCTATGTTGGCCACTGACAAACCTCCATGCACACCATTGCAACACCCAACATACCCCATTTGTGATTGTCAAGCAATCAGAAGATATATCAAAGTGCTGTAGGATGCACACAAGGCTACCATCGTGCCTCAAGTCTAAGGACTAGTCGTGTACTATCGCAACACAGAAATTCTTATTTCGACGGGCAAAGCCTCCAACTAAGAATTTCTTACGGGTCATATTCGGTGTACTTGTTCCCTAACAAGCACCCACATATATGCACTTACGTCTCTACGCTAATGCCAATGGAATGTGACATCCTCGTCTCACGAGCATGCATTATATGTACGAGTCTTACTGAGCTATTTGATATCCCATCTCAAAAAACTCTCGACTCGGAACTTATTTAAAACCAAAGCCTTAGAGGCATGTTCCATGATCGCCATCATATGCGCGACCATGCCCCGTAGCTAAATTTGGTCTAAGGACTTTATCTAATGTGCAGAAATAAAAAATACAAGACATAAGATAAAGAAAATGCCATTTTATTAATATGATTCCCAATAAGATTGTCTTTACAAAAGCAAAAGAGTATAATACACCCAATCTAATTGGGGCGTTGGGCATCCTACTCTAACAATCTCCCACTTGCCCTAGCTCCAATTGCCCATGTATCTAAGGCCCATCTTCTCAAGATGTCCGTCGAATATCTTCTGTGCTAAGGGCTTAGTAAGTGGGTCTGCTACATTTTCTGCTGAGGCAACTCGATCCACAATGACGTTGCCTCTACCAATGATCTCTCTGATCAAGTGATATCGTCTCATTATGTGCTTGGATCTTTGATGAGATCTTGGCTCTTTTGCTTGCGCAATAGCTCCATTATTATCACAGTAAATCATAACTGGATCAACAATGGATGGAATTACATCCAACCCTTGGATGAAATTTCTAATCCAAACAGCTTCTTTTGCTGCATCTGATGCAGCAATATATTCAGCTTCGGTGGTAGAGTCTGCAGTCGTCTCTTGCTTGGAACTCTTCCAACTGACCGCACCACCATTCAAGGTGAATATGTATCCGGACATGGACTTTGAGTCATCTATATCGGACTGAAAACTAGAGTCTGTATATCCCTCCAGTTTTAGTTCTCTATTGCCGTATATCAGAAAGATATCCTTAGTCCTTCTCAAGTACTTGAGGATCATTTTAACGGCTTTCCAGTGTTCTTCTCCTGGATTGGACTGATATCTGCTTGTGACACTCAGAGCATGTGCTATATCAGGCCTTGTACATAACATTGCATACATTATGCTCCCTATTGCAGAAGCATAAGGTATGCGAGCCATCTTTTCTCTCTCTTCAGGTGTCTTAGGAGACATAACTTTAGAGAGTGAAACCCCATGACTCATAGGCAGAAATCCTCTCTTGGATTCCTCCATGCTAAACCTTTTTAGCACTTTGTCTATGTACATGGACTGGGATAGTCCGATCATCCTTCCGGATCTATCTCTATAGATCTTTATCCCTAGGATAAAAGATGCATCTCCCAAGTCTTTCATGGAAAACTGATTAGATAACCAAGTCCTCGTTGACTGTAACATCCCTACATCATTCCCAATGAGTAGGATGTCATCAACGTAGAGCACAACAAATGTAACTGCACTCCCACTAACCTTCTTATAGACACATGGTTCATCCGGGTTCTTATGAAAGTCAAACATTTTGATCGTTTCATCAAACCGGATGTTCCAACTCCTCGAAGCTTGTTTGAGTCCATAAATGGATCTCTGGAGCTTGCAAACCTTTTGCTCGCTCCCGCTGGATATGAAGCCTTCTGGCTGCTTCATGTAGATCTCTTCCTTAATGTTTCCATTAAGGAAAGCGGTCTTCACATCCATTTGCCATATCTCATAGTCATAATATGTAGATATGGCTAACAGTATCCGTATGGATTTAAGCATCGCTATTGGTGAAAAAGTTTCCTCATAATCAATTCCTTACTTCTGAGTATAACCTTTTGCTACCAATCGTGCCTTATAGGTTGCTACCTCTCCATCTACTCCAAGCTTCCACTTGTAGACCCATTTGCAGCCAATGGGAACAATTCCCTGTGGTGGGTCCACCAAAGTCCATACCTTGTTGGAGTACATAGAGTCCATTTCGGACTGCATAGCTTCTTGCCCCTTCTTCGAGTCGATGTCAGACATCGCCTCTCCATAGCTTCTTGGATCATTATCCAAGGGGAGTCCCTCTTCTTTGTTCTCTAACAACAAGTTGTACCTCTTAGGTACCATTGAGACCCTTTCGGATCTTCGAAGAGATTGTGCCTTAGAGGGTCCAGCATCAGCTGGTATACCATTTACTGCGTCAGTTGGGGTGTTCTGTGGTTCTTGAACCTCTTCAAGTTCTACGACATTGTCACTTCCATCTGAAAGAAATTCTTCTTCAAGGAAGGTAGCATTCCTCGAAACAAACACCCTTTGTTCCGTGGCATCATAGAAATAGTATCCAATAGACTCCTTTGGATACCCCACAAACTTGCATAAGCTGGATCTCATATCCAACTTATCTCCCACTAGCTGCTTCACATAAGCAGCACACCCCCATACCCTAAGGTATTTATAGGAAGGTGTCTTTCCATACCACATCTCATATGGTATTTTAGGGACGGCTTTAGATGGCACCCTGTTTAATAGGTATGCCGCCGTTTCTAAGGCATAGCCCCAGAATGAAAGAGGTAATGAAGTGAAGCTCATCATAGATCTAACCATGTCCAACAAGGTTCGATTCCTGCGTTCCGCAACTCCGTTGAGTTGGGGAGTAGCAGGAGGAGTCCACTGTGAGAGAATCCCATTCTCTTTTAGATAATCTAAAAATTCTGTGCTTAAGTATTCACCTCCTCGATTAGATCGAAGAGTTTTTATACTTAATCCAGTTTGTTTCTCTACTTCAGTTCTGAATTCTTTGAACTTTTCAAATACTTCAGACTTGTACCTTAAAAGGTACACATAACCATACCTAGAGAAGTCATCGGTAAAGGTTAAGAAGTAGTTATAGTTTCCACGGGCACTAACATTTAGTGGCCCACATACATCTGTATGGATCAAATCCAATAGATGCTTGGCTCGCTCCACTTGTCCAACAAATGGAGATTTGGTCATCTTTCCTTTGAGACAGGATTCACAAGTTGGTAGTTCTTGCTCTCTCGTTAGATCAAGCAATTGTGCCAATTTGTTAATTCTCTTCTCAGAAATATGTCCTAATCTTGCGTGCCACAGGCTCATTGAACTATGATTATCTAATTTTCTTTTATGTTGTTGAATTGTGAAAATGGGGTTATGGGGAGTAATAGTATATAAACAATTCGTCAAAGAACCAGAATATATAAAATCAGAACGTTTGAAAATGGAACAATTTCCATTCTCAATGGTAAATCTAAAACCTTCTCTATCCAAAACTAGAATAGAGATAATGTTCTTAATAATATTTGGAACAAAAAGACAATTATTTAAAACTATTACATAACCATTCTCTAAAGCCAGATTAACGGTCCCTATAGCTAATGCAGCAACTCTTGCTCCATTTCCCATCCTAAGAACCGTTTCTCCTCCATCCAGCTTCCTACTTCTTGCCATCATCTGCAAATCATTGCAAATATGTGAGCCACAACCGGTATCTAATACCCAAGAAGTATTGTTAACCGACAAGTTAACTTCAACAAAATATATACCTGAACTCTTCAGGCTTGCAAGATACTCCTTGCAATTCCTCTTCCAGTGCCCTGGTTTGCCGCAGTAATGGCACTTGTCATTGGCTTGAGAAGAAACCTTTTTGACACCGCCCTTAGCTTTCAGCTTGTTGGGTTTAGAGGAACCCTTTCCCTTCTTCTTTCCTTTCTTGGGCTTTTTAGCATTTGATCCGGAAGAAGATCCAACAAGCAGAACCGGCTTGTCCTTTTTCATGGTGGACTCAGCCGTCTTTAACATGTTCACAAGCTCAGCGAGACTAGTCTCCATGTTGTGCATGTTAAAGTTGACAACAAAGGTGTTAAATGATGGAGGCAGAGACTGCAGCAGAAGGTCCGTATAGAGTTCGTTCTCCATAACGACTCCAAGGGACGCCAGCCTTTCAATAAGGGCTATCATCTTCAATCCATGATCATGGACTGAAGAGCCCTCAGTCATACGACATTTGAAAAGCTCTTTTGAGATCTGATATCTCGTCTGCCGAGTTCTTTCACTATACAACTCTTGTAGGTGAATGAGGATCCCATATGCAGTATCTTGATCCTCATTCTGCCTCTGCAGCTCATTTGACATCGATGCCAGCATGTATCATCGAGCCTGCAGATTGTCATCAACATGACGTAAATAACCTGCATAATCCTCTGAAGTAATATCCTCCGGCGGTACCAAAGGAGGCGCAGTGTCGAGGACATATGCCCTCTTCTCTGACTGAAGAACTATCTTCAGGTTTCTTAGCCAATCGACAAAATTAGGTCCAGTTAATTTGTTTTGTTCAATGATTGTTGCAAGTGGATTCTTTGCCATTTTAGTAGAATAATCTACAAAATATGCAAGAAGCAGAAAATGAGTAAACTATGGGAAAAACATATTCATTTAATATAAGGTCTTTAATACTAAATGTCTCCCACTATTTTCTTCGAATTCCATCACCCCTAATGGAATTTCGGGAAATCAAATTTCCTAGTGAGCTTGAGGTCCAATGGAAATATTTCACACCCCAATTTTATGAGCCCATGAAATATTTTTATCGGTAGTCAACTCTTTGACGATTGTATCACTATACAACCCTCAAGTTTGTTTTGCCTCACCTCTTCTCATATACCCCAATTTTATGAGCCCATATGAAACAAGTGTCGAATTCTATGTTGGCCACTGACAAACCTCCATGCACACCATTGCAACACCCAACATACCCCCTTTGTGATTGTCAAGCAATCAGAAGATATATCAAAGTGCTGTAGGATGCACACAAGGCTACCATCGTGCCTCAAGTCTAAGGACTAGTCGTGTACTATCGCAACACAGAAATTCTTATTTCGACGGGCAAAGCCTCCAACTAAGAATTTTTTACGGGTCATATTCGGTGTACTTGTTCCCTAACAAGCACCCACATATATGCACTTACGTCTCTACGCTAATGCCAATGGAATGTGACATCCTCGTCTCACGAGCATGCATTATATGTACGAGTCTTACTGAGCTATTTGATATCCCATCTCAAAAAACTCTCGACTCGAAACTTATTTAAAACCAAAGCTTTAGAGGCATGTTCCATGATCGCCATCATATGCGCGACCATGCCCCGTAGCTAAATTTGGTCTAAGGACTTTATCTAATGTGCAGAAATAAAAAATGCAAGACATAAGATAAAGAAAATGTCATTTTATTAATATGATTCCCAATAAGATTGTCTTTACAAAAGCAAAAAAGTATAATACACCCAATCTAATTGGGGCGTTGGGCATCCTACTCTAACACTTTTAGCGTTTCAAATTTCAATAGGGGTTTGGCACGCACTTTGCCCTATTGTTATGCAAACAATTTAGCTTCTCTTTTCTACTAGTAACACTTTGAAATTTAAATAGGAATTTTGTTCTTTATAGGATCCAGTGATTTGGTAAAAAGAAATTCAGCTTATAAAGTATTTAGGAATAAAGTATTTATTATCTAAAATAAGAGGATTTTTCATAGTTTAACTTAGTGTTTTCATAATTAAATCGGTGATCAAAGTAGTCTTATTATTAATTAGTGGTTCAACTGGTCGGGTCGGTTCAATTGTTGGTCGGATCGATTTAATAAAAATTGATTATATTTTTTTATTATATAATATAAAATAATAATATAGTGAACTAATTATCATATAATATATTTTAAATATATAAAAAAAGATAACTACCTAATTTTTTTTTAACAAAACACAAAATTTAAATAAATATATAAATGTAACAACATATCAAATTTATTTTTTTTTAAAAATAAAAAAATAAAAAAATAAAAAAATAAAAACTACTCAAATCAATTTGACCGATTTTGACCGATCAAACCGATAATTTAATTTTATATGACTAATCAGACCTCCGATTCTCAGTTGGACAAATTGAACGGACCGAATCCAATTTTAAAAACATGGGTTTAACTAGTGTTGGATAGCTAAGGTCTTGTATATGATTGTGTTTTTAGTGAAATTTTTCATTTTTAGTATTTTATTAAAAATTTAATTTTATATTGATTTTCATATGAGAAGTAACAATTATGTTTGGATGAACGAATGAAAATTAGATTTTATATAAGTTTGGAAATAAGAATATATTTGGCTAAGTAGTTTTGAAGGATTTTAAACACGAAAATACGTGATAAAAATAAAATTATATTTGTTTGTATGTTTTATAGTATCATTTTCAAAATTTTGTGTATGTAATTTGTAAATATAATAGTGGTGGGATCCACTTTAAATTTTAATTAAAATATAATAATTTATTAGAATAATTTGAAAAATATTAAATTTCATTATAATGATGTAATTGAAAATAATAATATATAAGTTAGATGAAATTAATAATGGTGGGGTCTATTTTGAATATTTAATTTGAATATGATATTTTATTTATAGGATTTGTAGGTGTTGAGTTTCGTTAGAATAATATAGTTTGAAAATAGTAATATATTAAGTAGATATAATTAAATTGAAATTGTGAAAATCGTGATTGACTACTACTTAAATATTGAATTTATAGCTTTAAGAGGTTATTTTTTTGTGAAAAAATGAAAAGATAAAATAGATATTTTTATTAAAAATAGATAAACAAATATGATTTTGGATTTTGAAATAATATAAAATGAGCAAGTATGTTTTGCAAATGAGAACATACCTATAATTCCATTGTATCATGGTTAATTTGAAGCCACCCACTTAAACAGTGTACAAGTGAACACAAATATGAATTGCCTTACTTTTTAAGTCAATCTTTCTATCATTTTTTTTATCTCTCGAACTCAAATCCCATTACTACCCTCTTCTTTCTTTCTTTTCCTCACTTAGCATCCGTCGGCTATGCATAATTTATTTTGAAAAATAATCCAAATATAAAATTAGACTACGACACGAACGACATGAAAATTATTAATTTACAGAGTTATTTAACATTCTAAAAATTAAGGTAACAAGGAAAAAAATATTAATTTTTTATAAAAATATTCATCATAAATACGAAAAGATGAAGTCATTGGAAGAACTCAATTTGAATAAAACTGAAGCACAATATTAGCAAGAAACTAATCTTAAATATAATTTACCATTAAATTAATTGATATTATAGCAAAGGGTAAATTTTGTCAAATTTTGCATCATAATGCCACATCAGTAAAAATTTAACTATCAGTGTAAAGCAATACTAACAAAGAGGGTAAATGAGTGTTGAAGTACAAATGAGTGAGTGCTACATATTTTACCATAGCTGAAGTGGGTAAAATATTTTTAAACATTTTTTTTTATTGGTAGTAAAATGTAGTTTATCATATTTATATTTGCAAGTATAATTTTGACCAAGTGCTGAGGCGATTTAGCTCTCAAAAGTTGTTTGGCTCGTTTAAGCTTTTGCTTATAGCAAATCTTATTAATTTATAAGCTTGCTTTAGAGGTATTCTGTTTTCATAACACGGTTTACTTAACTATATTCTAGTTAAATACGGAATGAAAAAAATTAAATATTTATCACGTACAATATATTACGAATTTTTATTAGAAATTATAAAAAAAAAATTGATCAAAAAGTACAAAAATAGATAATATATGAATGTGTAAATGTACGGATAAAATACGAATGTAAAATAATTGTTCAGACAAAAAATACAGCATAATATTATTTGTATTTGTAATTATTTTTTAATTATGTGAAAATTATTTTATATGTATTCTATATTATTTAACTTATAAGTATGATACAAAGTAAAGATAATTATCTAATCATAATTAGTATATTTATGAATCATTAGAATTTTTTATTTATATGATATTCTAATAATATTTATAAATAATTATTAATTATATCTAATATTATAAATATTTATAAAATAAAGTATTATATGGAGTAAGTATAATACGTCTGCTAAGTGGTTCAATTCAAAAGTACGAAATATTATTCGCAGTTCAGAAAGTATATAGAAATTAGAAGTATTTTTTAATTATTCTATGTATAATATATGAATATAATACGAATTTTAACTAATAAAAGTTTACATATATACTTATATCAACATATTCAATTTTAATAATTAATTAATAATCACAATTAACTTTAACAATTTCTAATTATCAACTACCGTAAAAATACACAAAAACCCACATTTTTTCTTTAGAGGTAAAGGATCTTACGAAGAGTTACGAAAGGATGCTTGGTGCACCTACATATTTAATATTTCATTTGTCCAAGTGAAATTACTATTTGCTAAATATGAATTTAAACTGTTTAATCTTTTAGCAACTTATCAGATTAATTTCTTAAAAATTTGATATTGTAAAACCTTTTTTTTTTTTGGTTATGTTATTAATGGTGTGCAAGTTTTTTAAAAATAAATTCAAAATCCATAATTAATTAAGTTTAAAAAACTAGTTAAATTGGTTTGCAGTACGAATAAAAAACTAATATAGAGAGAAAGGTAATAGTTAAATGTCAAAAGTCATATTTCATGAGTGTTTACAGTTTGACCTCAAAAGCACTAATTAAAATTAGTACCAGTCACATCATTTCTATTTAGAAATTAAATTTGTATTTAAGGAAATAAACATTTACTAAACATAGTAAAGTACGACATGCGAAAAATTTGATATCTTACTTCATGCATATGAATAAATTATAAATCTTTTCTAAAAATTATGCTGAGAAAATTGGTTAAAAAATATAGAAATAAATAATATATGCTTAGGATAGACATATGTCAAAAAACGTAAATGTTGATAAATTGTTCAAGAATAAAAATGCGACCCACTGGTATAGTTTTATTTTGTATATAACTGTATTTACTTTTCGATTATGAAATATTATTTAGCACAATCAGTAGATAAATTAGTTAAAAATCATGCCACAATATAGAGATAATTATTTAAAAATAGTTAATATTTTAATGAATGACTAAGATTTAAAATTTTTAATTGTATAACATTTAATTAAAATTTATTTACAAATTTAATATAATATCAAGTTTTTAAATAGAAATTACAAATTTTACTACTTCCATACCAAATTTCTTCAGTAGTTGGTCAATAATAACTAATTTTTTAATTACAAATACTCTAGTCATTTTTTTAAGAGGTAATTCAACAATATAAAATAACATACCAAATATTATGATTTAAAAGTCTAGAAAAATGTTAAAATTATTAAATAATCAATATTGCAAGTTAGTCAAAAGATTAATTAGTTTTACTTCATACTATAGCAAATGAAATAATTATTTTGGGACAAAAGGGTATATTTATAATGAAAAAATAAATTTAAGTGAGTAAGAATTTTAAAGAGCATAATAACTTTCACATATTTAAAGAAAAAGATTTATAAAGCTTAATATTCATCAAAATGAGAACTCGTTTAGATAAAAACAACTTAACTTCTACAAGTTTAAATATAAGTGACTTTACAAAATTATTATTATCCAAAATGACAATTTTATAGGAAAAAACACAATAAATTAACTTCAACATAATTAAAGATAAGAGTTTTTCAAATATAGATTTTAGTGAAGTGACAAATTTTCTGAAAATGAGAAAAATGGCTTAAGAGATATGAACTTTTTACATATATAAACACATCAAATTTATATATTTAAGAGATCATAGAAATTTATTTATTATACATTTATTATTTTACATAGAATTATATCTATATTGCCGTGACTTGTACCATTATATTTTATCATACATTCTACCAAATTTGTTGAGTTCTAAATTTTATGAAAATGTAAGCATAACATGAAAAATAATCAATTTATGTAAGTGATTGATTATTTATACTAAAATCTTAAGTAATATTCTATTTGTAAAAAGGTAAAAATATTTTTCAATCATTACAAAAAAATTAAAAAATTTGAATGTAAAACAAAAAAAATGTCCATATAAAAATTATGCTCAATAAGTAAAAACCAAATTAAAGTAGCTCATAGTATTCATATAACAATTACTTTGCCCTACCATAATTTGTAAAATATAAAGAAAAACTATTATATCTTTGTATTATTAATTATACACAGAAAAACTGGCACCAAAACAAACTTTATAAGGAAAGCATACAATTTTACATTGAACTTAATAGAAAAATACCAAAACATATTCTTATTTTAATTTTCTTTTCATTCATTTTTCCTTTTTCTTTTCTTGCAATACAAAGGAAAGACTTGGAATTTTGTTTTTCAAATGGAATCTTATGTTTATTTGAAAGTAGTATACAAGCAGAAATAAAAAAAAATGTAGTTTTCTATACAATATTATCATTTTAATAATAAACTTTAATAGTAACCTCTCCCTAAATATGTAAAAATTATTGTGCTTTTTATAATTTCAAAAGTTCCTACTCCCTTAACCCTAATTTTATTTTGTAATAAATAATATATTTTCCCTCAAGTATAATGCAAGACATTTTTCATACATGTACTCCTTCTATCCTAAATTTATTATTTACATTGAGACATCTCAAAATATTTTTTTTCCTACATTAATATTTTTTCATAAAAAATACCCTCGTATAAAATTAATAATGTGATATATTTCAGAAACTACTTTAGCCCTAATAACATAAAATTAAATTTTTTATTTTTAAAAATTTGTCTAAAATATCATCTTTGGTCAAACTATACTAGGGGGTTGAGGAAGCATTAGTAAATCAACTTAAAAGTATGAATATAATTCGTTAAGCACATAAGGCTATAAGAAACAAAAATATTTTTTATTTACATATTTATACTATATGGAAATAATACATTTTTATTAAACAAATTATTTAATTTTAAAGCAACACATTCTGTTTTCATTTCAATAACATAAAGAAATTAATCACCACTCTTTAAAACATTGCACTAAGTCATAATGAAATATTCAACTTATCAAACAAAATAAATAATGAAATTTTTTAAAACATCTTAAGACTTTATAGATATATATTTGATAAATCTAATAACATAATATTTTTTGTCTTTTTTCCTTTTTCTTTTTTTTTTTCTCCAAATACAAAATTTGTCATACTTGCAAACATAAACTACGAATTGGGCGGTGTTCTAGCAACATGGCTGGTTTTGGAATGCTTTGTCCTCCATATCACATCAGCTGCCTTCTTTCTTCTTCCCTTTTCTCCCTGTCTCTCTTGCAATTCAGGAGCCAGAGTTTCCTCTAACTGGGCTTCCCCATTTGACAAAACCAACAAGATCAAGAATTTTGTTTTCACTTCTCACACGATATAACACCAGGTACTTCAATTTCTTTATGCTTTGCGTGTGTGTTTATTTCTTGTATATATTCTTTTTGTCTTAATTCTGTCATGCAAATATGGTAACATAATGTGCATGTCTTTCTCTTTCCTTTTTGGAGAACTTTTTGTCCACTCTTTTTTCACACAATGCATCTCAATAGATGAAACCCATCATTTCTTTTCCCATAATAAAGTGAACCCACCAAAAAGTGCCCTTTGATTGCGCTATTAATCTTCCCTTTTGCATGTGACAGCCCAAAAAAATTTAATCTTTTCTTTTTTTCCCCTCTTTGGGTTCCAAGAATTCTTGACACTGGTTTCAGGGAGTGGGAAATTTAAATGGTTGTATTTAAGAGAGAAAAAATAGATTATTGGGTTTTCGGAATGATGAGAGGTTGAATTAGAGGAGCCAAGCATGGGTTGGTGTAATTATTGGGTTAACTTTGCATTGTCAAATTGCTTTTCCTTTTCTTTCTGGTTTGAAAGGGTGGAGGAATCTGATCTCTCACATTTTTGTCTCTGATGAAATTAAGGCGCAGAAAATGTATACCTTCTTGTGCCTCTCACCAAAGAGTAAGCTGCTGATTCCTCTGTTTTAACCTACACAATCTTTTTATGCTGATTTTTGGTTCCAAAATATTGATATGTTGATTGAATGGGAGATCAAAACAAAGAAGTTTTATGCTGAACAAAGCTAGTAGCTTCTCATCTTGAATTTTAAGATTCCTTTTTTCTATTGGTTTTTCACCTTCCGAATGAGTGTTTTTGTTTTCTGATAAGTGCACTTTGTACAGACAAGTTAATGAATTTATGGTCGATGATCTTAGGATGTTTAAGGATGTGTGAATTGTGTGGGACAAAATCTCAAGAGTGTCGCACAAAATATTTTTTTCTCCTGAAGCATCAAGTTGTATTTTGTTTCACATGTACAATGTACTCTCAGAGTCTATCTGCTTCCTTTGGTCACTGATATTAATCCTCTGCTGGCATAAACTTTCGGAGTTTTTTTGTGCAGAAGTTGTGTTATATGTGAGAGCCGAACTAATCATAAGAATTTTCAGTGTTTTCTTGAGCTTTAATGCTGTTTTGCATTATCAAACCTTTGTTTCAAGTTATTCTGTTTGCTTGAGTTTCATATCTATTACCTATTATTTCTCTCGCACTCTCTCTCTCTCTCTCTCTCTCTCTCTCTCTCTCTTTTTTTTTTTTTTTTTTTCTCTTTTGTAACTTGTACTAGTTTCTGACTTTTTTCCCCTGACTGATTAGTTTCGATATCCAGAACTAAATATTAGAAATAATAACTGATGACTAAGCTTATAGAATTATGTGATTTAAAAGGCAAGATTCTACTAACTTCATCAGTTTTAAGAGATTTGGTTATTAGATCAATAAACTACTGCTGCTCTGATTGAATTGGTTCTTGTTGTGCTAATATTTATTGTTGTTGTTTTTCACTTTCCCCATATTCTTCTCCTCTTCTCATAATTATTAATCAAATCTTTGGTACTTCTTAAACACAGTTTTTAAAATCACTCCACTCTATGACTCTGTTGGATCTTTTATACTCTCCTGAGGTGATCTACTTTAGCTTGCTTCCTGATAATGCTGGAAGATGTTTTCTGCTCATGGTCCATATGGAAAGAAGGGATAGCCCTGATATTGTTTAGTTTCTCATACCATATTAAATGTGGCAAACTAGTTAAGACTTTTATGTTGTGCTTAAAGATGTTTGTGTTCAGGTTGATGAAGATGAACTATACTGGGATGGAAAGAAGCGAGAGGAAGAATCGACATGGTCGCATAATTCTGCTCACGTAATATCACAGTTAGCTCAGTGCTTTAGTGAGTAGAAATTATTTACTCTGTTTTGCAGCACTGCTTCTATCGCTTAATTTTCTCACTCCTTCCCTCTGTCTTGCCAAAAAGAGAAAGCACATACTCACAATTTAGTGCATTTGTGTTACCTCTGTGTTTGTATTCATGTTTATTCTTCTCAGTTTTACATTATAACAGGAAAATTCTTTTCTGTGCTAAACTTCGTAGAGTGTGCTTTTTCTTTCCTACCTCCTATCAATACCATGCTATCTATGTTTATTCTATCATAAGATGTTAGATAATGTCATTGATTGACCTCAAGGAAAAATGAACAAAAGAGAATGAAGCCTGCTCCCATAAGCAAAAATAATGGTTTCTATGCATCCTTTCCCATATTATATTAAAAAATTGAATTCAAAACCAATTGATTATGACTAATGGGGTCACAGGATGTATTCTTAGAGTCATTAACCATCAAACTTTGGATGATGTCTAGCACTTACCTCTTCAGGGAACCTGATATACGTGCAGACACAAGTGCAAGGATACTAAAAGTATTAAACTTATCTATATAAAACATAACGTAGCAGGTAAGCAAGAATGTCAAATCTGCATCCCCAAGGTGTAATGGCAAACATGTTGAGGTGTGTTGAGGTAATAGTAAGTAAGATAGACGGCAAACATGTTGAGGTGTGTTGAGGTAATAGTAAGTAAGATAGACTGAACTTATCCATGGACTAACACCACCAAGCTACAATAACTGCAGATGAAAAAACAGAAGCAAAAACTAGCACAAACAATTGCAAAGACCTACTTTTAAATTTCTGTTAATGGAGAGGGCCACTGGTTTCAGTGCAGTTATGGAGGCTTTACAATATTGATGCAGGATGATCCTTCAATGATAAGAAATTAGATGCTGAGATCACTGAATCATCTTTTAGATTAAATATTTTGATTGCAATGGACTGATTATCAGTTGATATGGAGATTAGAGTCATTGGGTCTGTTACCATTTTTCATTTTTATGATGTCACCATTCTGCAGTATCAAGCGGTGATTGCAGAAAGACTAAAGCACTTTGCATCTAAGTTATTTACAAGATACATCAGTGCATCCTACTCAGTAATCAAAAACTGATCAATATCTTTGGGATTAAGATCTTTCAAATGAACTCACCATTGTCAATATTGTTGTACAAACAGAGTAGTTAGCAGATGGTACCACCTCGTCTGATGCATCAATGTTCATGACATTCAGTCAACGAGAGAATATTTCCAGATATTTTAGCTTGTGAATGAAATCGTCTGTTCATATGAATATAATGGGGTCGTTTCAAGTTCAAGAGTAATATTTTCCTGAGTTCTGCCTCCTCTCTCTCCTCTCTGACGGAAGTTAAAAAGAAAGAAAAAGGGATAGTGTGGATTTTGTTGATTTGAGTAGTTTCAGACTTTTAGTTGATCAAGAATCTGCATTGGAATTTTTCTTGCCTTAATTTCATTCAGTTAGTCTGTTTCTCTTTTTGTCCTCTTCTTCTTGTATATATTTTTGTAGTGTGTGGAGGGGCAGGGTGGGGGATGAGTAAGTTTGTAGTATCAATTCTTAGCTATCTACTCAGTAAGTTTATATAGTCTATTTATTATTTCCTGATCAGCTTTTGTTGTTTGTAGCTAATGCTATGGTTGGACCACGAGCATGGATAGGAGGATTCTTTAGCCGCTCAAACAATAAAAAATTTGGAAGTGACAAATATCTTAACTACACTTTAACTCCTATTCAGGTGATTAAAATCTCTGTCCCTTAATTACATTTCTTGTAATGTTTCTTGCACTAAAGAAACAATAGTGCTGCTTATGTCTGTAGCCGGCTCCTAGAATACGTGTTCCTTTTAATCATACAGATTGTGATTTTTGTTCATATCTTTTGGAAAGCTTCTTTTGGCCCCTTATGGGATGAGACTTTCTTTGGTTATTTGCTATGTATGAAGATGAAGATTGTACAATCTCAATAGTGTAGATTTTCACTGTGTTCTGTGATAATTTTTGAACTTTATTGACATAACTCACATATTCTGAATTCTTCCAGGAACAAAGACTGCAAAGACTTCAAGAACGATTAGGAGTACCTTTTGATGAGACACGGATTGATCATCAAGTACATTTTTCACACTTGTTCCTTCTTCTTCCCATAATCAATCAAGTTACAGAAAAGGGGAAAAAAAAGGAAAAGAGAATAACTTAAGTTCCTTAAAACTAGCGAAATATAAGTGAAGGTGTTGAGGCTCCAAGAAGATTGTTATAGCATTGACATTGGGTTTGTATGATATGATGATTGTTATGAAATTAGCTAATGCTCATCTTGCTCCACCTTATGTTCTGTATGTAAAGATTTCTTTCTCCAAGTACATCTGATATGTAGGTGGGGCGATTTTAACTACATAACGGTAGTTTCAAGTTGTTTAATGACATGATAGTCCATCTCCATTACCAGGAAGCTCTCCAAGCCTTGTGGAATGCTGCCTTTCCAGATGTTAAGCTTAAAGGATTGATCTCTGAGCAGTGGAAAGATATGGGCTGGCAAGGAGCTAATCCGTCAACTGACTTCAGGTGCAGTTCCATATCTAGTTTTTTCATCCCCTCTGAAAGGCCAGTAGCCTTCGGGTGGTAATATGCTGGAAAATTTGGATTAACAAGTAAAAAGATAATGTTTTGTAGTTCTCAATGCTACTGAGATGAGTTAAGCTGGCAATTTCATCTGCACAATTCTTACTAGAAGTCTCATTTTGTGTCAGTAAATACTCAGATGTCACAGGGATGGAGGAACATGTAGGTTTCACATTCATAAGTAGCAACCTAGCTGCTGTTTATCTTAAGTAGTAAAGACATTAAATCTTGCTAAACAAAAGCAGAATACTCAGTTGCATCTGCTCATATGCTATATGCAAATCTATTCTGGGATTTTTTCTCGTTCCTTTTGAATACTACAGACCATGTTATGTTCCTTATGTAATGAACTTCATTTCAAAATTTCAAATTATTGTCTCATTATGCTTCCTTATTGGCCTTAGGGGCTGTGGCTTCCTTTCGCTTGAGAACTTGCTATTTTTCGCCAGAACTTATCCGGTATGGTTGATCAGCTGCTGCTTCCAAGAGCAAATAATCTGTATGATAATTTTCTGCAGTTCTGTATAATTTGAATTGCAAGATGGTTTTTCACTAATAGGGAATATTTGAAGGTTACTTTTCATAGGTTACTTCTAAAGCAAGGTGGAAAGCGTGCTAAATGGGAGTACCCCTTTGCTGTCGCTGGCATTAATGTTTCTTTTATGCTGATTCAGATGCTGGACTTACACTCAGGTGTGTCAAATGATACACTTTCACCTGAAGAGTTTAGGTTTATATCCGCTTTGCATACACTAGAACATGAAGTGTTTAGCGGCCACTCAAAGACGTTTCCCATATAGACTAGTTTTTGGTTGATTGGGGATAATTATACGATATTCTCTCTTTTATCAACTGATATGAATTCTAATTGATTATTTTCCAATTTTATAAAATCTTTAAGTTTGTGTCTTTCTTGAAGTCTTGCATCACTTTCAATAAGGATTTTTTTACCATGAATGGTCTAATGATTCTAAAATTTACACAATCTGGTGCGCAATTGCAACAATTTAGCAGTGTAATTTTCAGGTGTTCATGTCCCAATAGTTGTTTTTACAGTCCTCTTCGCTCTATTAAGTGTTCTCATGATGAGATGAATGATAAGAATGGTCAAAGCTGTATTGGTCTTACTTCTCTCTACTAACATTTGGTCACCTTTTTGGATTTGTTTTTCTCTTTCAATATATCAAAATGGCAAAATTAGCGACAATTAAACAGTGATCTGACTATCTTCATTTTCTTTACAGAAAAACCGAAATGTCTTCCCGGACTTAACTTTGTTAAATTATTAGGAGGTAAAGCTACAAAGAATCTCCACTTTCGCTCTGTTAATTTTTCCTTTTTATTTTTTTCACCCTTTGATGTTACTGAATGAGAAATTTGCTTCGCACAACTGCAGAAGATGAAGAGGCATTTGATGTCCTCTATTGTATATCATTTGCAATGATGGACGCTCAGTGGCTTGCCATGCATGCTTCATATATGGAGTTCAATGTACCCTCTCCCTCTCTTTCTCTATGTGTTTGTATGTGTATACAAATACGTTTCCACAGCTCTATACACGTATACAAACACACAGAAATAGACATGACTAAAATTTTATTGCTTTACGAAACTGGTGGTGAACATCTCGCTCAAATATTGTGCAATCAATTTCTCCATCTTATGTTTCCAGCATTGAACAAATAAAACATACATTCATGATAAGCAACAATAGAGTGATTCTCTTTACAGTTGCTAGGTAGCTGTCAGGCAATTAGTATAAGTTTGAAGTTAAAAACATAAGGTACTTGATGTGCTTCTCTGGTTAGTGTTCTTGTGGAAGTAATATGGGTTTTATACTGGGAGGTTTGCTTGAGATTTACTCCCAAAAATATCGGTTGTATCTAAGTTAAATGATACAATTATGCACGGGTTATTCTTAAGAAGTTGTAAGTAATAATGGACATTTCAGTGCATTTTTCTCTATCCATTAAAATTGAGATTTGAAAATTACATGTACTAGTTCTAACAGAAGCTAGCTGTTATGAATGTTGAAAACCATCTTATTTCTCTTTAGCTCGTCACAGTTCTCATTATCCTACTGGACAACTGTATCTAGAAGCCAAGCAAGTTAATAGAAAACTTTTGAACTCTGGTTGTTTTACTGTTCCAACCACAAGGTATAATATGTCGATTTTCCATTTCATTTGTTCAGGAGGTTCTACAAGTAACAAGGACACAATTAGAGAGAGAATTGTCTTTAGAAGATGTTCACAGGATACAGGACCTGCCGGCTTATAACATGTTGTATCAGTAGTTATGCTTAGTCCAAAATTTAGAAGCACTGCAGTTCTGCAACGTAAATTATCCATGTACTTGCTCAGTTTTGCAATGAGCGCAGCAGTTCAGGAGGAATACTGTTCACATGATGAGTCAACTTAGGAGTCTAAGAGCAGATCTTTCCAAGCATGACTAGCCTCGGCAAATGTTGATACATCTCTCTCTCTCTCTCTCAAGGGCCCAGCAGCCTGGAATCACATTAAAGATTTCTTGCTAGATTTGTTAGATAATGCATTATCAATTTTGCTGTTTGGGGCAACAGATTCACGGTATATAGCATTTTATTCTTGTACACTAGCTACTACTTTGGTCTATGCAGCAGTAATCCATCCATATTTCTTGTTTTCTGCTCATGATTTTTGAAGTGCCAATTTTTTGTAATTTCATTTTAGGGAAATTCTTGTTCTTGAATTTGACAGGAGGAAGACTTTTATGCAATGAACAACCAACCCTTTTGGGAGAGGGATTGATTGCCAGTAGGCCCTTGCACTGTTATCCCAAGGGTTCTTCAACAGATTGTTGGGAATGGGGACCTCTGCTTAGTTTGATTTTCGGATCTCATTTAATGCATTAAGTTTGTTTTGGGTGTTTTGGAGAAGTGTTTTGGGAGAATGAATTGAGAATAAATGTATTGGGAATGTGTTGTATTAGGAGGGAAATGTATTGAAAAACGTGATCTCTCTTTGGATGTGTTTTGAGAGAATAAATTGAGAATGAGATTGTTTTGGGAAAATATAACCAAACATATGGATTTTTTCAAGTTCTTCAAGAGATTTTTGTTTTGAGTTAATGCAAACAAAAAAGAAGAAAAAGTTGTAGTAAAGACATAATTTGGTTGAACTCAAATAATCACATGAAAAGTGTAATTATAATTGTTTTGTAATTAATTACTTTGAACTATATTCACTTACTTCATAATTGATTTGAGCAACTTGAGTTCCATCAAAGTGAGTTTAAATTAAAATTTTACTGGCATCTAGATGATGTTAGAATGGCCCAAGAATTGGTTCTTGGGCCAAGGGACTATCATTTCTACACATTTCAATTCGCTCAAGTGACAAATCTTTTCCTATTTCTACACCAACACAAATTGTGTGATTATTACAAGTCCTATAATTCGCTTACCGATCATATTCAAAAACATGGATGTAATAATATAGGAACAAATTACACAGCCCTCTAATAGGTGTAATTCCCAACATTTATCTTCTTAGTTTTATAAGTACAAATACCCTCCTTTAACTAATGGATATTAGTAAAACGTGACAAAAGTTGGTGAAAAAACGAGTTTACCCTAAATTTTAAAGCTGCATCAAAAACAAAACAAAACAAAAAAAGAAATAAAAATATTCTTTTTGAAAAGACAAAAAAGACCTTCTGCAACTCAACCATGTGGATCACCTTATGCTAAGCCTGCTGCTGCTGCTGCTGCTGTTCCATCGGTTTTCTTACCCTCGTCAGTTTTCTATTTCTTTTTTTCAAAAACTTCAAAACCTTGAAACACGAACAAGAAGGAGAAGGACAAAATTCGAAATTTAACCTCATCTATAAAAGGTGAAATCACATACCACCGTTAGAGTATTGAGTCCTTGCTGCATCGAATGGACAAGTTGATGCTAATAGTTTCTCAATGATCAGTTTCTAATTAATTTGACTAACCAGTTATCGAACAATTAATCGACATGATTTGAAGTGATGTGCCCACATTATTTTTTAGTCAATTGAGTATATGTACGAAGGATAAGTACTTTAGTAGTTACATTGGTAATTGGTATGTTTTGGCTTTTGACTGGTTAGTGTTGGTTGATTAACTGGATGTATTGGTTAAGTATGGTTTTGTTTAGTAAGTATGAGGGTAATTGGTATAGTCTTTTCAAATGTATAAGAACTATTTTAAAACATTTTGAAGTTGGTTGAATATATATGTATCGATTTTTCGGTACTTATACAATTTGCATGATTAATCTAAGTTTATTTTTTTTGGTTGCGAAATATATTACTAAATTATGATCATATAAAAATATGTTGTTCGTATTACATCACAAACATAACTATTATTTGTTCAACATTTATATACCACAATATTGCTTTGATGCCAAATTAATGTTCTACATGACGGTCTCTATATGCTGCTCCCCTATAGTCACATTAACTTCATATTATATTTCATAAATTGCAATGTCGCCAACCTGAAAATAAAATATAAGGTTAGGAAATCTCAAACTGAAATTTAACAATTTTTTTTATAAATTGTACCATTTTAAGTTTTTTAAACTACATATGTTCCTCAAGGATATTTTAGTCAACAAAAACGCAACATAACTAAGTGAAGGCATATTAGGGGAGACTGGTGTAATTAACCTTAATGCAAGAAAGTTACCAACGTCTTGAAATTACATAAATAGATATTCAAGATAAATCATCAACATTGTTATATGATGTCCACCACACTCCACCCACCACCCCAGCCCTAGTTTAGGGGTGTTCATTAGGTAAAATTTGTTTGAATCTAACCAAAATTGGATAAATGAAAATGATATATCAAATACTGAACTAAATTACACAGTTCATTTCAGTTACTAACTATTTTTTTTTTCAGTACACAGTTCATTTCAGTTACTAACTATTTTTTTTTTCAGTTTTTAGGTACGTAACTTTGTTAACCACTTTTTATTGAAATATAGTAAATAATTTAAAAATTAAACAATTAAAAAAGCATATTTTCATAATTATTTATTATTTGTAGTTTTCATAACTAAAAAATAAGAACATATCACACATTAAATAATAAATATTAAAATATATACATAAAATTAAAGATAAAAATATTATAAAATAATAATTTGATATTTGATACTACTCAATAAACAATACCAAAATTTTACAAAAGTAAAAAATCAAATATCAAAAAAAATATTGGCTTTGATTTCGATGAATATTGAAAATTTTATTTCGACTCGATCCGATGGTTATGAAAGTTTGAACAATCTACCCTAACCTTCGGCCGTCCTCTAGAAAGTATGTTAATTACATCAATCCAAAATGACAAGTCATGCATTATCTAAACAAATACTTTATATGAGCAAAAAATTAAAAAAAAAAAAACATAAAAATGTGTAGTTATAGAATTTTGTTTTAGGTGGTGTGCTCATATTATTTTACGATGCAATATATCACTTTGTTATGTTACTGAAATTATCTTTCGTGCACTCAGTACAAATTTTTAAAACAACATTGTACGAAATTTAAAGGTTGAGAGCCTCATAAGATTAGGTAGTCCACACATCCTATATCTTTAGTACATACCATCTTGTAATAGACCACATTCATGGACATATATGTTTAGGTTTGTCAGATTCCAATGTCTTGGAAATTCGTCTACATGCTATGTTTTTATTTTTTATTTTTTTTCATTTTAAATTTTACTTTAGATTTTTTGAGATCAAACTTACCCACACCTAAACAACTTCACCTTTCCGATTTGATCAAAGTAGATATAATTCTAAGTTCGAATTTTATATTGCAATTAGTATTATATCTCATATTATATTTAAAAAACACCATAAAATATAAAAGGTTTAATAAAAAATTAAAATAGTAATACAATACACTTAAATATTATGTACTTTTATAACTGTTCATTTTTCTCCATCAAGAGGTTCACCCTTTATATTCAACTAAAATAAATTTAGAAAGACATAATAAAAGTAGAAAAGACTAAAAATAGAAGAGAAACTAGAAAATACATTTTCATTACTACTATAAAACTTACATTACTACTATAAAATTTAGCCTCAATAAAGACGACAATAAAATTTTCTTTTCACCTCTAAGGATTTTTTGTGTCTTGAATGTCATCTAAGAACTTCTACTTATAGTAGAAGACTGCCTAATTGACATATCCAAATTCACTCCAAATGCACTCCAAATTAACTTCAAATATGCTTTAAATTCATATATTATTTTTAAATTTGAATTTTATCATATATTTTTCTCCATGCAATAAGCTGATTTTGAAAAGGGATTAATATAAAAGTTGTAGATTTGTTTGTTAACTTTATTTTTCAACTTGAATCATCTAATTCCACTAGAGAGAAAGTTATGTTTGATTTAAGGAAATGTGTCAGCATAGATAGATTCTTTCCAATACACACATTTGTACAAATTTTCTGCTATAATCAAGGCAGAATTGAGCTGAACTTCCAACAATAAAGTTGTAGTTCTATCTCTCAAAATTCAAATGAAGTAAGATTTAGATCCATAGGGATTTTGAACATGGAGTTACACCTAAAATATAAAAACTGCTCAAGTTTGGAAACTGAATTTAATGCAAGCCTATAAAAACTGTCCAACAATTACTTGCAAAGTTCAAGTGATTTCGTACATATGTTTTGATTTACACATGATAGATTTAGGCAAAAATGACCATTTTACTCTAATTGTGATGCTTTTTTTATCCAATAAAATATTATCTTCCAACTTATTCACGAAACGTGTTGTATTCTTTGGTTTCATTTTGACTCTTTTGGATCTCTTCTTGTTCATTGATTCCCTAACACAAAACATTAATAAAACTATAATATTAATAATAATAAAACAAGAAAAATATAAAGAATTTAATACAAAAATATGTTAAAATATGCACTTATCAAATTCCCTCACACTTAACCATTGTTCGTTCTCGAGCAAGCCTAAAACAAATCTAAACTAATCCACTTTATTAGGAAATCATGTTTGCATTTAGAAACTGCTCAAGTTTGGAAACTGAATTTAATGCAAGGCCAACAATCACTTACAAAGTTCAAGTGATTTCTTGCATATATTTGGATTTACACATGATGGACTTAGATAAAAATGACCATTTTTTTTCTAATTGTGATACTTCTTTGATCCAATAAAATATTATCTCCCAACTTACTCAAGAAACGTGCTGTCTTGTTTGGTTTTATTTTGACTTTTTTTTTTATCTCTTTTTGTTTATTGATTCCCTAACACAAAAAATTAATAAAACTATAATATTAACATGAATAAAACAAGGAAAGTATAAAGAATTTGATACAAAAATATGTCAAAATATGCACTTATCAAATTACCCCACAGTTAACCCTTGCTCGTTCTCGAGCAAGCCTAAAAAAAATCTAAACTAATCCACTTTTTTTAGGAAATTATAATTGCATTTAGTATATGCAACAAGCCTTTAAACCCCTAGGTAGCCCATAGATGATGAGTTATAGTCTCGTTAGGGTTTCAAGCGGTGATACACACAAACACCAATGATAACTAATTTCCATCTATTATTTTTAGGAAGCAACAAAATAATATAGAAATGAAATCAAAACAAGTGTTTAATTTAATCCATAGTCATTCAAAAGTCAATACATTTCCATAATAAGCAACTCAAGTGTGTGTGAATAGTTAATATCAATAGTGATGAGACCATGCATGCTTAAAAAAAGTAAATTCTCATATTTTACGAATTTCAACACCGGGGCCTATTGTTATTGAATTGGACCCATCTTTATCATTTTTATTAATTTTGCAACATCCTATTTTTAGTTGCAACTCACAATATTTTTAACACTTTGCGATTTTTTTTTAAAGGAGAGAAATTCCCCCATACTTATCTTCTAGTCCAACCCAAATTTCTTTTACAAGTTTATCTTGTCAATGGAATGACTCTTTAAGCTCCAAATCATTTTTAGAACAAGGGTAGGATAATAGTGTATTTAGGCTACGTAAGAAAATATGGTTACACAGAAAAAAAAAGCTTATTTATTAAAAGACTTAAAGTGGCTTACTATGGGGGATGTTCTCTTGGAATATCACATGGGGAACAAACTAATTTGGCTATGATGCTAGAAAGTCTAATGCCTTAATCATTTTTCAAGTGGTGTTCAATCAGTTGTTCGTCTCGACAGACCAAATAAAATTTTTTTAATACTTAACCTCTATATGTCTAAAATCCAAATGATGATTAAAGCGAGGGCATAAGAGCTTTCTATTTTGACATGCTTGTCTCCACACCAAATAACATAACTATTTGTGCAAAAAAATTTGAGTATAATTATCACAAAAATATATTAGCCAAAGAACAACATCAAAGTCCAAAACAACACCCATCATTAATCAAACCATATTACTTGTACTCAATTTTAATCATTGAATTTGGAAAAACATCTTTGACTTAAAATTTTTTGTTAAAAACTTCACAAACTTGCCATGTTATGCAAAAAAATAAGGGTACATGTTAAGAGTGTTATAGTTACTCTTTACTCTACCATATTTTTTCATGATTTTAACGGACCCAAAAGAAAACACGCTTGAAAAAAAAAGTAAAAATAAAAAAACACACATTGAACACACAAGACATGATATCAACTATCCTCTCGCCCAACCTAATCGAAACATTGTCCCCAATATCGAAAATATAAAGGAAAGTAGAGTTTAGAAGATATTACCTGAAATGTGACTTATTGAAAAATAAAGCTGAAACAACACAATATATACATTATTAGTTGAAACCATTAAGGATAAATTTCACAGGCTAAGAGTCAAATTAATTTTGTATTTTCGACCATTTTCCATGTTGGGCCAATCCACATGAACCAAGGTTGGATCAGGTTCTGGCATATATGTTAGAAGTTGACCAATCAGATGATCAGGTGTTGGAGCAGAAATGAGAATTCATATCGCAGACGGTGAAATAAATTTTTTTTCTACAACATGATCTACAAATGATAGCAAACCATAAAAAAAATCATTAACATTAAGAATACCTACAGGTTTTTGGTGAATGTTAAGTTGTGCCCAAAAGACAACTTGGAATAATTCCTCCAGTATACCAAAACTACCAGGTAGAGTGATGAATGCATCCGTATTATTTAACATGTTAGATATTTTTCCTGAATATGTGACACTTTTAACTCATCTCCGATGGCCATACCTGTAATATTCTGTATTATTTGAGGTTTTGGGATAACTTCTAAAACTTTGACTTCTCCTATATGAGTAGAAGTAGCAACACTCCATATTAACCATAGACTCTCTCCCCCATACATTAAATAATTTTTCTTTTCTGCTAAAGTTCTACCAAGATTATTGGCTGCCCCTATAAACTCATAATTTTTTCCTAGATTGGTTTCACAAAAGATACAAATACAGTTGAACTAGCGAGTGGAAGAGACTTTCCATTTTTTTTTCTTTTTTCAATACGGTATTATTTATTGAGGTGTAAAAAGGGAATGCATTTATTACACGTCCTTTTCTTTTATTAGAAAGATTGAAAATAAGGACATAAAAATTGAAAATTAGCTACTTACAATTGAATGTACATGTAGTTGTGACTATGACTCATATTTTCCTCTGGTTTTATGTCCAATAACGACTTAAACACTCTCTATGGGTCAAAGATATGCTTCCTCATCTAGTTTTTTTATAAACTGAGAAACAGTAATGTTCCTAAGACTATAATACTCATATTCATCCCAAAAGTGATTCCATAAATCAAGAATTACACGATGCACGAATCAACAAATATCATCTAGAGGATTTGATACAAAATATATCAAAATATGCACTTATCAGCATCTCTAAATTCACTCTAAATTCACTCCAAATTAACTTCAAATATGCTTTAAATTCACATGTCCTTTTTAAATTTGAATTTTGTCATACTTTTTTCTCCATACAATCAGTTGATTTTGAAAAGTGATCAATATAAAAGTTGTAAATTTGTCCGTTAACTTTATTTTTTAAGTTGAATCACCTAATTTCAACCACTTGGGAGAAAGTTATGTTTGATTATTAAATTTAATGCAAGTCCAACAATCACATGCAAAATTTAAATGATTTATTACATATATTTTAGTCTATACATGATGGGTTTTGACAAAAATGATCATTTTCTTCTAATTGTGATGCTTTTTTGATGCAATGAAATATTATCTCCCAACGTGCTCACGAAAAGTCTCGTCTTTTTTATTTTATTTTTGGCTCTTTTTGATCTTTTTTTGTTCATTGATTCCCTAATACAAAATATTAATAAAATTATAATATTAACAAAAAATAAAGCTAAAAAAGTATAAAAAATTTGATACAAAAATATGTCAAAAATATACACTTGTCAAAAACTATATAAATTCATTTTATCAGGGACAATTTTGTCCATAATATTATTTTTAAATTTGTTTCAGGGGGTTAAATATTACCTTAGCATGTTCAGGGAAATAAATGTGACCTAATATCAAATTCAAGGAGTATTATTATATTTCACCCTAAATTAAATTAGGTTAAATATGCATGCAAACTATATATACATATCTCAAAAAATCTATAAATACTCAAGTTGCATTGGTCATTTGTTTAGGTCTAGCACGTCAGAAAGGAATACGTAAATAAGGAATAATATTATACCCATAAATAAAGGAAAAAGTAAAGAAGGAATAATATTGCATCATGAGAAGATTTGCTATGAAAAATCTATTTACTCCGTCTTGAAAACAGACAACAAGGTGAAATACTAGATTTATGATGGTGGTATTTGGATTTTGGATCCTGAAGCGAAAAATATTAGAAAATTCTTATTTTCCACCATTTTCATTTTGAAGGAAAATGTGAATGAATCATTCGTATGAATATAACTATGAAAAGTATTTATCGGTTTATATAAATTTGTCATATTTATGGTAATTAATTATGGAAAAGTACTTAAATAGATGAAAAATGAGATGGAAATTATATGCTTTTTCTTTTCTTTCCTTCGCTACAATGCTGAAGTTCAAGCATAACCTAAGTAATTCATTACAAAATATAGTATTATTATCATTTTCATTTAACTTTTTCTGAAGAACAAAATCAAGTGATTAGGGTCGAATCAAATCTAAATTACGACTAAATTAGGGTACTAGTTTGACATTATACTAATTTACTAAAGGAACAAATCTCCCGTTGAAAATAAAGAAGAAAATAAGTAGGTAATAGAATTTAGGATTATGATATAATACACAAGACTATAGGTTTATGATATAGCAATTAGGGCGAATTAGGGCTCACGTTAGACTTGTCCAATTGTGTTCACGTGCATTATCTATAGAAATTAAAAAATCCGTAAAGAAAACCTAACCTTAAATATCTAACTTGAAATTAAAATTAAAAATAAAAATCTCATTTTAAAATTTGAAAATAAAATTTCCATCGTTAAGTAAATTGAATGGAGCCAAATTGAAGCAGAAAGATTGTTAATTTATTATTTCATATTTCTCGGGATGATTAGTTTTTGGGCATAATCACATGGATGATATAAATAAATTGGAGTCCAATATGTAAAGCAAATGATGCAATTAGCGAAGGAGCTAGGTCGCGACAACCGCTCTTCCACGATTCCATATAATTTTAATTTTATTATATATAAATTTAATTTTTTTTAAATTTTATTTATAAATTTTATTGAAATCACTTTTTATTTATAGAGTTGATGAGCTGTAAAACTACGGAGCTGATGGGCTGTGGCATGAGGTAAACTAGTGAATCACTACCTGCATCACAAATAAGCGTTAGGGTACCAATAATTCATATGCCTCTTGATTAACATTTAGATTGTTTTCAAGTATTTATATTACTTTTTATACATTTAGTTTGAAATATTGTAGGTAATGACAAAATGATGAAAAAATAGAAAGAAACAAAAACTTAGTTGAAATTTTGAAAAACCCGCATTGTGGTGCTATTGATAGCAGTGTTTGTATTTCAATAATAACTCTTTGCTCTAATATTATATTGACTTGATTCTTAATATATTGGAAAGTCAAGAGATATATCTACAACTTTTATGTTTACCATGAAATTCAGTTCTTTTAATTTCAATAAGAAAAATTGAGTTTGAAAGTTAAAACTGGACTAAAACTTTCTAGTATGATACATTTTGGTATTTTAGATATAACTCTTTTCAAATATATCATATTGAGTAGATTCAAGCGTCTATAGAAAGTTAAGACACAAAGTTACAATTCATTAAAAGACACAAAAATTTAATTCAAACTAGAAAAAGCTCAAAAATAGCTTTTAAAAAGTATGATCCTAAGTGAGCCTGGGGCGAAGCTACTGAAAACAGAATACATGGTGCCTAGATGCCATCTGAAGCTGCCAAAAATAGAATACATGACACCTAGGTGTCATTCTTTTGCGCCTAGGTACCATATATTTTGTTTCAGCACACCAAGTATTCTATTTTTGGCAGCGTCAAATGGTGCCTAGGAGAGGAAGAACGGCGCTTGGGTGCCATGTATTCTATTTTCAGCAGCTTCGCCCCCAGACTCATGTAGGATTATATTTTTTGAAAGCCACTTTTGAGCTCTTTCTAGTCTAAATTAGTTTTTTATGTCTTCTAATAAATTGTAACTCTGTGTCTTGAATTTCTATAGATACTTGAATCAACTCAATATCATATCTTTGGAGAGGGTTATGCATAATATACGAAGATGTATCATACTAGAAAGTTTCAGTTCAATGCTAACTCTTAAACCTAATTTTTCTGATTGAAATCGAAAGAAATAAATTTTGTGTAAACATAAAAGTTGTAGATCTATCTCTTACCTTTCTAATGGATAAATAATCAAGTCAATATGACATTGGAACAAAGAGTTATGATTGAAATACAAACACTGTCATCAATAAAACCACAATGCGAGTTCTTCAAAATTTCAACTAAGTTTTTGTTTCTTTCCAAATTTTTTTCTCATTTTGCCATTACCTATAAGATTTCAAACTAAATCTATAAAAAGTAATATAAATACTTGAAAATAAACCAAATGTTAATTAAAAGGCATATGAATTGTTGGTAAGAAACTAACTTATCAACAGTCTTCATTTGTAATTCCCTTACATCTCTAACATTTATTTGTGATGCAGGTAGTGACTCACTATATGGTACCTAGGTACCGTTCTTCTGCGACTAGATGCCAAACGACTTGAAAATTCTGAAAGTGCATTTTTTTACTCGAATTTTGTACATTAATTGTGGGAAACTATATAAGCTAACTTCTAAAAAGACTTTGGGGATCTCTTGTGGGGCTACAACTTGTTAAGAAAATGGAGTTTGTTGGAGAAAAAAAGGGCTACAACTTGCTAAGAAAATAGAGTTAGTGGAGAGAAAAATAGGGAAAAATCAAGAAAAAGAGGACAAATTTCAGGGATTTTTGAAAGACTCTTGAGGGAGGAATCATCTTTAGAAGTTAAAAAGAGGAGATTGGCATCAACCAAGGGGACATTGGAGGCTTGGAGAAGCCATTCTTAGAGACAACGGTCATTATTTGAGACAATGAGAGCTTCAACTATTTCTCTCACTTCACAAATTAGTGAACAATTTTCATGCTCTTCCTTATGTATTTCTTTGAATTTATATTCATCATTTATGAACTAAACTTTTCTTTCTATAGGATGATGTAACCTTATTTGATCTATGTTTTGAGTTCTAAACAATATTAGTTCAAGTTATTCATCTTGTTTGTGTTATTTTGTTTAGTATTGCATCTTAATTATTTGACCATTAATTGAGATTATTTGATGTATGAGATTCGATACTCGAGAGATAAAATATTATACATGATCATAAGGATCATTAAGTTGAGAAACTTATGAAACTTTTGAAGTTTTGAAGTAGAATTCATTGAACTTTTGTAGAGTTTTATTCTTGAATTTTTATAAAAATATTGAAATTCATATTAGAACTCATAGTCAATTCGGCACTCGAGAGAGGGAATTAATGAGCTCAAGAATCCTTAACTTACATATGTTGTTGACTTGAATTGGTATGTTTTGGAAGGAAGAACATAGGTGATAATTAGGTGAGTCATTCCTCTAGAATTTTTTGCTTATAAGGTGTTTGTTGTATTGTTTCTAAGAACTCCACTCTTGTCTTTGCTTTTTTTATCTTACTCTACTATGTTTACCAATCATCACTAGATTTTCTAGATAAAATTAGGACTATTTGAACTATGGTACTTGATGTAATTTTTGATTACAATCTTATACGACATTCAACTCACCATTGTATTAAAACTTGACAATGTGCACTTGCGAATTGTAAAATATCTCACAAAAAATTGTTCGATGTTCAAGTCAATAAGCTGAGTGGATGATTTAAACCAGAAAACTAGAGTGTGCTTAAGGTTTAATGAATTGTGTACCCTATAATTATGAAGGAAGAGTATATATAATGGTCAAGTGGAGAGTCTTCATCGTAGAGTCTTCATGGGCTTGAGGTTTGTATAAGCTCCGTGGGCTTTAGCTTCAGCATTACAGTGCAATAATTGTAGATCAAGTAGAAGTAACTTATTGTGCTATTTAGTTTGGGCCTATCATAAGCGCCCCACTCTTGAGTAAGCCTTTCATTGTGGGAATTAGTCAAGAGTAGTTAGAGTTACAGTAGAATTTATCTAAGGCATTACTCGAGAGTAATGCCTTAGCTTTATATGGGCTCATGGTAGAAAAAAGGTCTCATAACTTCTAACACACATCTTCCAAAAATTTTCTCTCTAGGAAAATTATCTAAAGGAAGATTTCCACCACCATAAGCTTTCAAGGCACTCTTTGTTGTCTTGGGTGATTTTTTGGTCTTTTTTTACTTTCACTTTTGTATCTCTTGTCTAGGCACTCTATCGTTCCTCTCCATCTTGAAATTTTCTCTTTTTTTTCTTAGAGTCAATATGTCGAGCACCTTTAAAATGTCAATTAGTTGTCCTTGGAAAGGATATTCGAATTCGAGTAGGGGTTGTTTGATTGTATGAGTGGGTGTTGACGGCGGCAAAGGCGTACAGCCGCTGATGGTCAAAGAGAGAGGGAGTGTAATACCCAATCCTCACACTACTCACTTGATCAATGTGATTTATGTACTACATACTACTTATATGCTAATTTGCATTAACATCTACATCGCATCTTTTATAGCATTCTTAATCATTATACCTCTAATGCTATCACTTGATATTAGTGGTTGAGATCTTATAACCTAATTAATAAATTCTATATTTAAATAAGAAAAATAATATATTGGTCAATATATTGGATATTCATAGGTTATATATTATAATTTTGGAAGTGTTAAAGGTGTTACTAGTAAGTTTATATGATTTGATTTAATTAGATCGAGGTGTTTTAAAAGTATACATCCATGGATTAATATACTTGGGATATTGGACATGATGTAATGTGATTTAAGTGTCATAATACAAGGTCCATATGTGCATATGATTTTAGAAATACAAACTATACAATCATTTAAGAATTGAATATCAATCGATTTGAAAATTGAATGAACGGACATAGGAATTACATATGGGAATGAATGGTTTTATTGTTTAATAAGCTTTCAATATCTCTTATAAAAGTGTTAGGAAGTTTTTAGTTAGACTTTGGTGCACAAAGAAAGGTTTTTTGATGTCAAACACTTAATAGGAAATACTAGTGGCAGAAACTGTCACCTTACTATTTTCTTGTATTTTAGGCTTCAAAAGTGTATGATATGTTGAATAAAACCTATAATTATTACCATTTACATTTCCATATATGATTTAAGAGTATTTGAATGAATTTTGATCGATTAGAAATTGAAATAGAGAATGATATTGGATAAACACTCAAACTGCCAAAGTAGCAAAATCTATTTTGGTGTGCTGTGAAAGAGACTGAATTAGGGAGATAATCCATTAGTTTTGGCAATAATATGACCTGGTTGTCTCTGTATATATGTTATATAAGTGTGGTAAAAATTTGGGAGAGATTGAATATACGTAAGGGTGCCAAAACCATTAATGTCATGAAGTGCGCAAAACTGTCACTGTAGGAAAAATCTGTTTCAGTATACTGTGAAGGGAGATAAACTTGGGAAGCTATATCCGTGAGTTTTAGTTATTCTATGATATGGTTACATTTTTTTTGATGTTATCTAAGTGTGATAAAAATTGGGGAGTGAATGAATATGTCTAAGGGTGTCAAAATCATCATGCAAATTAATATGACAGCAAGAAAATGTGAAGTGGTGAATCTATTCCATTTGGTGCATTTGATCCCTAACATTTAGAAAAATGTTGTAAGAGTTATAATACATCAATTAAGTGAGGTTAGTATACATTTAAGATGTGGAATAAAAGTACGTAAAAAGTTGTATTCGGTTATAGTTTCTAAGTGGTAAGGTTGTTTAGTTAAATTGAGATTAGATCTTTATACTACATTAAGTATAATGAACTTGTTAATTGAAGATGGTGATTGATATCTTGTATTTTTACATATTGTTTCACATTTAGGGTTGGGGAGTAATACTTAAGAAACCTAGAAGTAACACACAACTGATCAAAGGTAAGTAAAGATTCATTTGCAACTACAATGTATAGACATAGTAAATGTGTGATTTACATATAATACCATAGATCATATGTGCATAGCAGAGGGCACACATTACTGTCATTCATGTCTATTGAGCATACATACATGGACATTGACACGTGTATGCATCATATACGAGCATTGTGATAAATCTTGCATTGCACGGCATGATTCTGAGAAAGAAAAATATTTTCCTAACCACTACTAGTGCACCGAAGCATGGATGAATTTGTAGGTTTGCGTGTATGGATTTGCATGCGTACGAGTATGCATGGATTTACATACTTATATGATTATTGGCCATTGGATTATAGCGATATGCAGAGCTCTTTTTCGGTGCATGGGATAGTAGTATTGGTCAGGGGCTCAAGAAAGAAATAATTTTGAGAAAAATATTTTGATGCATGGAATTGCATTGTGGGCATAGCATTTTGAGATACATGAATTGATGTTGTGGATTATTCTTTGACATGCATAATATCTACTTGCTGAGCGTTAGCTCATATAGTTTATGCATTGTAGGTGAGTCTGGTGATATTTGATACCATGGACTTATTGGGCAAGCCGTTGGGGTTCGTACAGGTTTTGAGGATCAGTGTACATGAATGACGACCTATTGGGTTGTGTTGTGGGCATATTCTAATTTTTTACATTCATTATTATTATGTAAATTGTTGACTATATATAAACAGTGATTTTTCTATATATAGGGTTATGTGTGAGAAAATACTTTAGTGTTTCTCAAAGTGCTACATTTGACAAAAGTAAATATATATATACACACACACATATACACACATGTGCTACCTTGTCAAAATTATTGTTATACCAATATCTATATTCAGTATTGGGGGGTGTTACAGGGAGGTAGGTCATCGGCGGTGCCGCCACAGCCATAGTGAACACGAGCTGCAACTTGTTGTCTTGCCCCGTTATGCTTGTAGCTCGCGTCCACCAAGCGAGCTACAATCCTTCATCAGCTAGGTCTTCATTCACATATTGGAAATTATGGAAGTGAATATCAAGACTTTTGGCAATTCAAATCACATATTGTGATTAAGCCAACAAATGTTCATTAAATCATGAATGACCAATCAAATTATGTCATTGAAATATGACAAGAGCTCCTATCCTACAAGTATAAATAGGGGTTATCTTCAAAAACCTAAATATAAGTTGAGAAAAATAAGTCCAAGTAAGAAAGGTGTTGGAGGAAGTTCTCTCAACTCAAGTCCATCAAATTCAAGGAGATCCATGGTGTTTAAGGAAAAAAGCAAATTGTTCATCATGGAGGCCATCACAATTATAATATTTAATTTGAGATTAAGTTATTAAATCCTCAAATTAACATTATTAGAAATCAAATCAATATTGGAGGAGATCGAAAAGTTCATTCCATAAAAAAGTTACTAAATCCACAAAGTCAACTTTTTTGAAGAGAATAATCAGATGAGTGAAATAGAAATTGTATCCATATTCATTCATCAAATTCAACAAAATTTTATTTGTACTATATTTTTTATCTTGTAATTTTTATAGACAACGAAAATTATGTTACAAATTTCTCCAAGCAAGAAAAGTATTGAAAAAAGTTCTCTTAATCCAAGTCCATTAAATTCAAGGAGATCCATATGGTTCAAGGGAAAAAATAAGTCGTTCATCATGGAAGCCATCAAAATTATAATATTTAATTTGAGATTAAATTGTTATACCCTCGAATTAATGTTATTGAAAATCAAATAAACTTTGAAAGAGATCGAAGTGTGATTTCATCAAAAAGTTACCACATCCACAAAGTCAATGTTCTTGAATATAAGAATTAGATGAGTGAAATAGAGATTGTATTCATGTTCATTCATCAAATTCGATAAACTTTATTTGTACTATTTTTCTTATCTTGTAATTTTTGCAGACAACGAAAACTGTGTTACAAATTTCTCCAACAAAAAAGGTGTTGGAGGAAGTTCTTTCAATATTAGTCCATCAAATTCAAGGAGATCCATAGTGTTTCAGGGAAAAAGCAAGTCGTTTATCGTGGAGGTCATCAAAATTATAACATTTAATTTAAATTAAGTTGTTAAACTCTTAAATTAAAGTTATTGAAAATTAAATTAACTTTGGAGGAGATCGGAGGGTCGATTCCATCAAAAAGTTACCAAATCCACAAAGTCAACATTCTTGAAGAGAAGAATTAGAGGAGTGAAATAGAGATTGTATACACATTCATTCATAAAATCAATAAAACTTCATTTGTACTATTTTTCTTGTCTTGTAATTTTTATAGATAATAAAAATTGTGTTACAAATTTCTGGCACATCCAATATGACGATCTTTACCTCCCATCTCATCTCTTCATCAATCCAGTTCAAATTTCAAATGGAGATGAAGGATAATCACTCCAACTTTACAAAATCAATTTTTTTATGTCAAGTGAAGAAATCACTATTCCAAAACAAAAGCATGATGGGGCAATCGAAAATGGTGTTTTGTTAAGCCATGAAGCCACCACTCCAAAGCACAAGTATGGAAAGGAAAAAAAAGATGGTGTTTTGTTGAGCCATGAAGCCACCACTCCAAAACACAAGCATAAGGGGGAAAGACAAGAAGGTGCGTTGTCGATTCGTGAAGTCACCACTCCAAAATAGAATCATGAAGGGACAAGGGAATATGGTGTTTTGAAATTACCAATTAAAATTTCACTAAAGTCGGGGACAAAGCAAGAAACATAAGGATATTATCATGGAGACTATAAAAAATAAGTTTGATGAAAGCTCCAAGTCAACTTTGACTTATTCCAAGCCATACACTCTAAGAATTGATAATTTGAAGATGTCGATAGGCTATCAACCACCAAAATTTTAGTAATATGATGGCAAAGGTAACCCAAAGCAACACGTGGCTTATTTTATTGAGATGTTCAATAATTTTGGAACATATGAGACTACCTAGTTAAGCAATTTGTCTGCTCATTGATGGAAAATGCATTTGATTGGTACACCGACTTGGAGGTAAACTTAATTGATAGTTAGGAGCAGTTAGAGTAAGAGTTTCTCAATCGCTTTTATGGCACCCATCGAACTGTTAGTATGTTTGAGCTTGCTAAGTTAAGATAAAAAGAAGATGAAAGCATGTTTGACTATATCAATAATTGAAGAAATTTATCTTTAAATTATTCAAGTACTTTGTCGGAAACTTTGGCAAATGAGATATGCGTCCAAGGAATGCACTGGGGTCTTTGCTATATATTTCCAAGAATCAAACTAAAAACTTTTGGAGAATTAGCAACTCGTGCATATGTTGTTAAAATAAACATGCATTTTGATAAACAAGAATACCCTAGTGATGTCACTGATGATGAAGATGTAGTATCATATGCAACAATCGCTAACTTCAAATTTCAGTGCTTCTAAATACGAGCATAATCTATCTAAAATTATCAAATTAAATCTTGCTCAAATTCTCATTGATAAGAGCATAAATTGTCAGCAATGTTCCTAGATACGACATAAACTATCTAAAATTTTCAAATTAAAATCTTCTCAAGTGCTCATTGATAAGAGCATAAACTATCACTAATACTCCTTGATATGAGTATAAACTATCAGCAACTTTTAAATTCAAATGAAGACTCCTTGATATGAGTATAAACTATCTAACAAATTCAAATTCAATACTCTTTGATATGAATATAACTTTCTACAAATTCCAAAGAAATTCAAATAAAAAAAATTCCTTGATATGAGGATAGACTGTCTACAAAATCAAATCAAGTCAATAACTTTTTGATATAAGGATCAACTATCTACAATTTCAAATCAACTCAATTGAAAAACTCCGATAAACTATCTACAAATTTAAATCAACTCAATTGAAGAACTCATTGATATGAGAATAAACTGTCTACAAGTATAAATCAATTCAATAAAAGAACTCCTCGATATGAGTTTAAACTATATCTATGTTCCAAATAAATTCAAGTAAACTATTGTGACTTGATCCTCTTGTTGAAAGAGTTCGAGACTCATTCATGTTTTGCATCCGTCAAAACAAATACACATGAACAAGTCTGGATGGGGCATTTGTAGATATAAAAATTTTATTGCCAAATATACATTGATATGTGTAATATAATTTTTATTTATCAAATTTATATTTTATTTATTTTTGAAATTGTCAATGAATTTCAAAATTAAATAAGATATTTAATTGATAGATTTATATATTATCATATGTTAAATTATTATATTTTGACAATAAAGATCATATCTTGGAGATTATGAAAGTAAATATCAACACTTTTGGCAATTCAAATCACATATTGTGATTAAGGCAATAAATATCCATCAAATCATGAATGATCAATCAAATTGTGCCATATAAATATGGCAAGAGCTCATATCCTATGAACATAAATAGGGGTTATCTTCAAGAAGTTAAATACAAGTTGAGAGAAAGAATAAGTCTAAGGAAGAAAGATGTTGGAGGAAGATTTCTCAACCCATATTCATCAAATTTAAAGAGATCCACGGTATTCAAGACAAAAAACAAGTCGTTCATTGCGGAGGCTATCAAAATTATAATGTTTAATTCGAGATTAAGTTGTTAAATTATTAAATTAACATTATTGAAAATCAAATAAACTTTAGAGGGGATCGGAGGGTCGATTCCATCAAGAAGTTGCCAAATTCACAAAGTCAACGTTCTTGAAATGGAGTAAAATAAAAATTATATCCACATTCATTCATCAAATTCAATAAAACTTTGTTTATATTATTTTTCTTGTCTTGTAATTTTTGAAGACAACAAAAATTATGTTACACTTGGTCCTGAGTTAGATGAGATGCTAGAGAAATCTCCCATGGATAGTCGGTTCTCGAATTATGAGGAGGTGAACCCTTTAGGCGAGGTGCTAGAGAAGCCTCCCCTGGACGGTCAGTTCTCGAATTATGAAGAGGTGATACCCTTATGTCGGCTGATGATGTTCGACTTTTGACTGAGGGGCTCAGTTTGTCTTCATGCTATGAGTTGTTTCTTCTAAGTGTCAGCGATATGCTTGTGAGCCCACGAGATGGTTATTTTACCATATATCTTGATTATTTCACTAGTGGTTTCACTATCCCTCCTCACCATCTTCTTGCCGAGATCGTATGAAGTGTTGGCCTTAGTATTAGCCAGCTCACTCCTAATGTGGTGTTGTACTTTATGGGGTTTTATCATAGATTATAGGAGTTGGGGCTCCCAGTTTCTCTAAACAACTTTCATAATTTATTCACCGTGTGTCATATGTCTCACGAGTATTATTTCTACTCTTATCCACATACGGGGTATAAATTTTTGGGTAGTAGTCCTTCCAACTGAGGTCATTGGAGAGAGATGTTTCTTTATGTCCAGGATGGGGGTTGGGGTGTGCCCACTGAATGGAGTAGCTCTTACTTTAAGATCTATTTGGGTGACCCAGCTCGGGTGAGTTTCTTTTCCTTGAGATGGTGTTGCTCCTTTCCTTTAGTCCTTTTTTATGAGCTTTATCCTTGGTTGATAACTTTACTTATTTTCTTTTTCTTTCTGGAGTCTAGTACTATGGTAACTTTATTGGATGCTCGGGAGGAGGAAGCTAGGGCTGTGATTGCTTTTCATTTCTTTCCGTTCATTTTTGTTTTAGGAGATAATAGTGATAAAAACTTCTTTTAAAAAAGAAGAAATAATTTTGAGGGTGGGATTGGATATGGGATAAAATTATAATGATTACGGTTGATGTGATATTATTTTTAGAAAAATGATGATTGGATGTGATTGTTGATTAGTGAATGGTGATTGGAAAAGTAAGTCTGAATGAATAATATATTATTTGAAAATTTTATAATGATGACAATTGATGTGATATTTTTTTAGAAAAATAGTGACTGGATGTGATTGGTGATTAGAAAAGTGAGAGAACATAAATAGTATATTATTCAAAAATCTTCACAAGCAATCATATATTGGGGCAAAAAAAAATTCCTAGTGAAAATCTTACAAAAAATCCTTATAAGCAAACACAGCCTAGGGAGTCCACCCTCTTTTTTGAGAACGTATAGAAGAAGGTAAGAAGGAGGTTGCCAGACGATATGAAGAGGTTTCTAAATTGAAGAAGCTCAAGAACTCGATGGAGCGTATCAGAAGTTGAATGAAAGCTACAAGATTATTCATAATAAGTATGCTCGTTAGCAAACTAGTGGCAAGAACCAAGAAGTTTCTGGCATTCGATACAAGAAAGAAGTTGTTGGCTACAGTTGCGAAGAAGGCAATTGTAATGCACCTGTTGGAGGAGGTGCACCCCAAGTCCTAGTCTACTGCTTCTGCTCTCCTTCTCCAGTTGGAACACCTGCACAAAATGCCGGCGTGACCCGGCGTAAGAACTCCGATGCTCAAGTCAATGACAGTCCTCTGGGAGAGGATGAAAAATAGATAGATGTGTATATTCTTGATATATAAAAAGTGTAACCTCTGTCATGCTTTGTATTCCCTTATTTATAGATGCCAAATAAGGGTAGAAAATAGATTTCAAACCTCAATCTGTTATAACAGATTACTGTGTGCGTGCCCATATTCCATGATTTGCCTCTAAAAGATTCCCTGTCACTTTCTAACCATAACCATTTCCTCTTTATTATTTTCGTGAACTTGCCTGACTTGGAGGTCAGTCAACTCCTTGAACTCGCCCGACCTGTAGATCTGTCAACTCCTTGACCTCACCCAACCTGGAGGTCGTTCAACTCTTTGAACTCGCCCGACCTGTAGATCGGTCAATTCTTTGAACTCGCCCGACCTATAGATCGATTAACTCCTTGAACTCGCCCGACCTATAGATCGGTCAACTCCTATATCATGAGAATTTTTGGTCATCCCGTCCTGGCTTTTGTCCATCTAGCTCTCATTCCATAATCCGAGCTGTGCAGGTCCATCCCGACCTAGGTCGCACCACCTTCTTACTTATGATCTGAGCTATGTGGGCTAGTCTCGACCTATACCACATCAACTAGTCCCCCTACTCTGCCTACCTTGTTGCCTTTGCAGGATAGGCAGAGTACAAAAATATCTTGATTACTAGGGCTGACGTGAGCCTTTTTTTTTTCAAATTCCACCCCTTGGGTTTTCGCGCCCAATACTGCAACTTAAATGCCTGTCTTATCAACTGACTATCCTCATCCAGCCCTATACGTGTTCCTATTTTATCATCCAAGGCTAGAGCTCCTTCTGTCCATTCGAGTGCCGCTTCCCTATAAAAAGGCATTCTTCCTTCATTTTCTTCTCCCTCACTCTTTTCATAATTTTGCTCTCCAACGATCATCCTCTATTATTTTTCCAACAACTTCCTTCTTCTCTCCTTTCAACAAGCCAAGTAAGTCTTCTGATTTTTGTCACTCATTTATTTCTCTATTTCTCCTGCATATTTGGTTTGTCATTTTTTTATGTCCACCTCTACTGCCTCTCCAGAACCTCTGTCGTTTATTCCTTCATTTCTTTCCCCCGGAGTATCCGTTCGTGAACTAGCACTTGAACTGTCCACCCATCACCCAACTGAATTTAGGATGGCTGATCCAACTAATCACCCAGCTTATATGACTCATGCCACCACCCTATCTGAGATAAACTTAGCAAACCTTAGGGAAAATGCAGGAATACCTGAGGAATTCAATGTGGTCCTGCCAGGTCCTCACGACAGACCTCATGCCCCCCCTCCTGGCTATGTGACCTTCTTTGTAGATCAACTAGAGGTTGGCCTTAGGTTTCCCATTTTTGACCTATTTTGCCGTATTTCTAAGTGCTTCGGTATTCCCCTAATATAGCTAGTCCCTAACTCTTTCTGACTCATGATCGGTTTTTGGATGGTAGTTAGCTACTTTGGGTACAAGCCAACCCATAAGTTATGGCGAGCTTTCTTTCATACCAAAACTGCCTCCCCAGGCTTATTTTATTTCACTTCCCGGGGAGCAGCTAAATTTCTACAAGGAAAACCCAGTTCCCTTAAGGGCTGGACGAAAAAGTATTTTTACATTTCATCTCCTAATCCTTAGAATTTTCCTACTAATTGGATCACCGACTTACCAACCCAAGGTCGCGCGCCCGCCCTGGACTCGACCGTCTAGGCATTAGCTCGTCGATTAAACCACAATCCCTACCACGTAGGGTTATTAGCTGATTCTTGGCCTTTACTTCACCATTTTCAACTGAGCCCCAAAGCTATTCCACTCCCTCAACCAATAGGTACCATCTTGTTTAACTATTTGCTTGTGACTTCTTATTTGTTAGAATGCTAACAATATATCTTTTATTCAGAGCAACTGATGGAGTCCCGCATCATAGCGGCCTACCGAGCTCAGAAAGCAGCAGGAGGATCAGGCTAGCCTGAAGGTCAGTCTCGAGTCCCCCTGACTAGTGCACCTATGGATCACCAACGTGTGCCCACAACCCGAGCTCCATCCGCAGTTCCTCCACCATCCCTATCTGCCTCCCCACCTGCTGCAGTTGTTGTCCCCACTTCTTCACGAAGTAGGGGGAAATGCCCAGCTTCTGCAAGTGGCGGTAGCTAAAGTCCATCCCAGCGTCCTCGTCTCAATACCCCTACTTCTTTGAATGCTTCTTTTTTCACTAGTAGCTCGGTATTGGACACTCGGGATGGAAAACTCTATGCTGAGTGGTTTCAGGGCATACCCAATTCTGTGGATTAGCACCTTTTAGGGTCTATGGATTATGATGCCCGGGTAGGCAATCTTGTCGATCATGCTTCTAAGGTAATGTTCCCTTCTTAATATCCATCATTTATTCTAACAATCAACTTGTCTAACCTCCTCTATTTCTAGGCTATACTATACTTGAGCCCCTTAACGGCCGATCTGCGGTCTGGATTACCCTCTTTGAAGGAAGAGGAGCTTAGGCAATAGTTGGAGGATACACAACAACGATTGCAACGCTCCCAAGCCCGCACCCATAAGTTGGAAGCAGATCTCGAGGTAGCTCGGGGTAAACATGCTTTCTTGGAGGAGAGGATAATTGTGGTGTAGCGAGATAGGACCACCATGGAGAATCAAATGTTAAAGGCCATTGAGGAGGCTTCTATCTCCCGAGCTGAAGGTCATGCTGCGGGAGTTCTAGCAGGTTGAGCGGAGTGGGCCTAGGAGAAAACCAAATTCCTGCAATCCCCAAAATTCTTTGATCACCTGACCTCTGGGGCCTTGAATTATTTAATCCATGGTTTCACACACTGCCTTAGCCAGGTCAGGGAGTTAGGGTATACTGGTTTAGATCCAAACCTGGATCGTGCTGTTGAAATATTACTAGGGGAAAGGGTCCGACAATATCAATTCCCCATTTGGAAAAGGGACAAGGTGAGCTCATGACCTTCAACTCCTCTGCTGGTTTATGTATCAACAAGGCGTGCTTCTGGCATTTTTCATATGTTCTAACCAGATGTTGCGCATCTTCTTTTAATGAAGGTTAGAAATACCCAGCTCTTTCTGTTTTACAAGCCAGAGCACGGCCTCCACCATGGCTTCCACATCCTCCCTCATGAATTTCTCGCAATACATAGGTTCCTTCCTCTTGTGATAAACATCTCAAGTATGGTGTAGAATAAACTCGTTTATATAACAAACCATCAATTAGACAAAATCTAGTAGCTCGTACCTGGAATTGAACTGCTTCTCTTTTATTTTGTGGCAATTCTCCCTCTCACAGATATTTCAAGATGTTGGTCCTCCAGTCATCTTTCTCTTCCACAGAGGCTATTTCTATCACCATACTGTGCTGATAGGCTGTTAACAATGTGATTTTTCTAATCTTGCAATCAGTGGTAGAACTTGCAATTTTAGAAAGATAATCAGTCTTAGCATTCTCCGCCCGCGGTATATGACTTAGATCAATTTTTGTAAATTGTTTTTTTAGTTGAGATACTTGTTCCACATAATTTCTCATTCTTTCCTCCTTGGCCACAAATTCTCCCCCAATCTGCTGCATGACCAACACTTGAATCAGAATAGACACTTAACTGTCTGACCCCCAGCTCTAGAGCCATTTTCAATCCCCTCACCAATGCCTCATATTCAGCTTCATTATTAGATGTTTTGAACTCAAATCTTACTGCAAATTCCAGTTCTTCCCCTTCTGGATTGGTTAGCACAATACCTGCCCCACAACCGGATATGGTAGCCGAGCCATCCACATGCAGCAACCATGCTCTAGGGACCTCATCTGCAAGTGTCATTTCCTGCAGAAAATCTGCCAAGGTTTGCGCCTTGATAGCTACCCTTGGCTGATAATCTATGTCATACTCGCTCATCTTTACTGCCCATTTCACCATCCTTCTTGAAGTTTCTGGTTTACCTAGCACCTGTCTCAATGGTAGGTTAGTTCGAACCACTATCTTATGCGATAAGAAGTATGGCCGAAGCCGCCTGGCAGTCGTTACTAGGGCTAATCCTCCTTTTTCTATCTTAGGGTATTTAATCTCTGCCCCTTTCAACAATTTACTTATATAGTAAATGGGTTTCTGCTTAGCTCTTTCCTCTCTTAACAACACTGAGCTAACGACCGATGTCCCTACTGATAGATACACATATAATGTTTCACCTTGCACAGGTTTGGTCAACAAGGGTAGCTCGGCTAAAAAGTTTTTTAATTCATCAAAAGCCCTCTGACATTGCTCAGTCCATTCAAACTTGTTAGCCTTTCTCAGGATTTTAAAGAAAGGCAAGCTTCTCTCTGTTGATCTAGATATGAATCGGCTTAGAGATGCTATCCTTCCCATGAGTTGTTGCATCTTGTTAATACTATTTAGAGGAGCCATATTCTGCACTGCTTTTACTTTCTCATGATTCACCTCTATAACCCTCTCGGTCACCATATAACCCAAAAATTTGCTAGACCTAACCCCAAAAGCACACTTAGAAGGGTTGAGTTTCATACCATACCTCCTAAGTACTCCAAAAGCTTCTGCCAAGTCAGCAACATGAGGTTCAGCCTTTGTATTTTTTACCAACATATCATTCATGTATACCTCCATGTTCCACTCGAGCTATTCTTTGAACATTCTATCGACCAGCCTTTGATATGTAGCTCCTGTATTTTTTAGTCCAAAAGGCATAACCACATAACAATAAGTCCCTATAGAAGTTATAAAGCTTACTTTCTTATGATCTTCAGGTGCTAACATGATTTGGTGGTACCCCTGCGAAGCATCCAACATACTTAACAACTCCCAACCTGAGGTAGAGTCAACCAACTGGTCTATTCGTGGCAATGGGTAATGATCCTTAGGACATGCTTTGTTCAAATCTCAAAAATCAATGCACATTCTCCACTTTCTTTCTATTTTTGGGACCAAAACGACATTTGACAACCATTCCGGGAATTAGATTTCTCTGATATGTCCCGCCTCCAGCAATTTATCTACCTCTTTCTGGATAACCTTATCCTTCTCAAGCCCAAAATGCCTCTTCTTCTGTTTGACAGGTTTGTATGCTGGGTCAACATTGAGATGATGTACTGCCATACCTGGATCAATTCCTTCCAGGTCACGTACATTCCATGCGAAGATATCGATGTTGTTTCTTAAGAATTGAGTCATGCTATCTATCAATTCCTGACTTAACTGCGTGCCAATCCTAGTAGTTCTGGTCCCATCCCCCGGTATTAATTCTATATTGATCAATTCCTCATTTGGCATTACATGTTCTTGCTCGATTGAAGGCCTTTTTGCCTCACTTCTTTTCATAATTTTCAGTGGGGGTTCCTCTTCTGCACTTTGTTCTCTTTTAGCTTTTTTCTGCTCAGCTTTCTAACAGTTTCCACATAGCATCTCCGAGCCGAGCACTGATCTCCTTCTACTTCTTCTATCCCTTCATCCACAGGAAACTTCAATTTCATGTGAAAAGTGGACACCACTGCTTGGAAGGTGTTGAGCGAAGGTCTTCCCAGGATGATGTTATAAGCAGAAAATGAGTCAACTACCAAAAACTTAACCATCCTAGTCTTACGCATGGGTTCAGTACCTAAGGATATCGGTAGGATGACCTGACCTATTGGATCTACCACTCCTCTGCCAAAACCGAACAGGGCTGTATCTACTGGCTGCAATGTTATATCCAGATTCATCTTCTTAGACGCCTCATAGAATAAGATGTCAACTGAACTACCCGTGTCTACCATTATCCTGGCTACGTCAAAGTTAGCCATGGTTGCCATGATGACTAGTGTATCATTATATGGTGCCTGCAATCCTTTCATATCATGGGGCCCGAATTGGATCACCGGTCCTTCGTTAATTTTATGGACCTCTTCTTTTGAACCTCCTAGAGTAGATCAGGTGTACGCCTTCCTAGCTCGGTTGGAGTCTCCATCTGTAGGACCTCCTAGAATTATTTGGATGAAACCTCTCGGAGCATGGTAGTGGTTTACTCTAGGGGCGGCTCCAGTTTTCCCTTCTTTAGTATCTCTTTCTATCCAGGTCGGCCGGGCTTTTTTACGTTCAATTATTTTCTTCTCCTCCTCTTCCTTTACCCAGTCATCTAGCCATCCCTTTCTTATCATCCTCTCTATCTCGTCTCTCAGATGCCGACATTCCTCTGTGTTATACCCATATTCATTATGGAACGCGCATAATAGATTCGACTTGGACTTAGTTGGAGCTGCTGAGTGATTATATGGCCATTTTAAGCCCTTATGTTTCGCAATAGCCATCAAGATATGTGCCCTTGGGGCAACCAGAGGAGTGTATTATCTAGGTTCCCCTGGAACAGGCAAAAGAGGTCGTTCTTCCAACTTTAGCTTTCTAACAAAACCTCCTCCCTCTTTGCCGCGCTCTCTTCTATCTCTTTTTCTTTCTCCCTCATCTCTTTCCATTCGCTGAGCTTCTTCCATGTTAATATATTTTTCAGCTCGGGCTAACAGGTCATCAAAACTTCTGGCTTATTTCTTAGCCAACAACCCGAAGAATTCCCCATCCTGCAAACTTTGGGCCAGGGCATTGGAGAGTACCTCCTGCGTAGCTGAGGGTACTTCTAAAGCAGCAACTGTGAATCTTTTTATATAACTTCGTAGAGCCTTATTGTCTTTCTGCTTTATACTGAATAAAGTCAAGGATATTTTTTGGTGTTTCCAAGAACTTGCAAATTGATGCAAAAATGCAGAACTAAACTCATCAAAAGAGTTAATTGAGTTGGAGGGCAACTGGCTAAACCATTGTTGGGCTAATTTTGACAGGGTAGTCAGGAATACCCTACATTTAATCCCATTGGAATACTTGTGCAAAAGAGCTAAATTTTCGAACCTGCACAGATGTTCTCATGGGTCAGTGGTACCATCATAATCATAATTTAATGACCTGAAGTTAGCTGGTAGGTCGTCTATCATCACTTTCTCAGTAAATGGAATTCCTCTTTTGGTCATTGTATTCCTTTCCGCCATTTTCATCTTCATCTCTTTCAGTTCATTATGTAAATCTTCCAATTTTTCCGACACATCTGGCTCTTTCATCTTACTCTGGCACTCCCTTGTATGACTTTCTTCCAACCTCTCAGGGTAGAGTGATTTTTCCAGTAGCTCTGGTGGTGGTGGTGGTGGATTAGCATCCCTCCTTCTTAAAGCTACATCCACTGCCGTTGTGATCAGATTTGTCAACTGCTCTATAGTAAACTGGCCGGCATTTCCTACTCTGAATTCCGGCACCAAATTTACGCAGAGTGCCTGCATGGTTCGGTGCGGTGGAACCCCAGGTGTTACCGGGGGTGGGCTATCATTCTCCCCCCACTCCTGAACCTCTGGATCATCGTTGCGCCTGATGACTGGTGGTGGAGCTTCACCGGATGTTCCTTTGCCCAACAATCCTTTTCCTGCCATCTCACGTCTTAACTCAAGTATTCCCACAGACGGTGCCAACTTGTAATGCACATGTTGGAGGAGGTGCACCTCAAGTCCTAGTCCACTGCTTCTGCTCTCCTTCTCCGGTTGGAATACCTGCACAAAATGCCGGCGTGACCCGGTGTAAGAACTCCGACGCTCAAGTGAGTGACAGTTCTTTGGGAGAGGATGAAAAGCAGATAGAAGTGTATATTCTTGATATATAAAAAGTGTAACATCTGTCATACTTTGTATTCTCTTATTTATAGATGCCAAATAAGGGTAGAAAAGATATTTCAAACCTCAATCTGTTATAACAGATTACTGTGTGCGTGCCCATATTCCCTGATTTTTCCTTAAATGATTCTCTGTTACTTTCTAACCGTAACCGTTTCCTCTTCATTATTTTCGTGAACTTGTCTGACTTGGAGGTCGGTCAACTCCTTGAATTCGCCCGACCCGGAGGTCGTTCAACTCCTTGAACTTGCCTGACCTGTACATCGATCAACTCCTTGAACTCGTCCGACCTGTAAATCAGTCAACTCCTATATCATGAGAATTTTTGGTCATCCCGTCCTAACTTTTGTCCATCTAGCTCCCACCCCATAATCCGAACTGTGCAGGTCTATCTCGACTTAGATCGCACCAGCTTCTTACTTATGATCTGAGCTACGTGGGCCAACCACAACCTATACCACATCAGCGATTATACCTTATCAGTCTTATCCGGCCTTTGATGAGAATTGGTGTGGTTATATTATTTTACCATGCACTCTGTTAGGTTGCTGAAATTATCTTTCGTGCACTCATACAAATTCTTAAACGATATTATATAAAATTTGGGTTTGGAGGTTGAGAGCCTGATTAGGTAGTTTACACATCCTAAATTTTAGTACATATCTTGTTGTCTAGACCACATTCACAAACATATTTGTCTAGGTTTGTCACATTCATAAGTCTTGGAAATTCGTCTACATGCTATGAATTGTTTTTATTTTATCTTTTTCCATTTTTAATTTTATTTTAAGTTTTTCCAGGTCAAACTTATCCGAATCTAAACAACAACACTTTTTCAATTCAATCAAAGCAGATATAATTCTATTTTTTTCTTTTATTTTTTTTAAAAAAATTATTGATTGGTTTCTCAACTTCCTTTAAGCTGATTCAAATCTATAACTAACGAGATTGTAGGTACAAAGTATTTATCAATAAGTTATCTCATCTTGTCAAAGCAATATAATTCCAATTGGTTACGAATAAGAAATAATATTACGAATTAGAAATAATATTAGATAAAATATGCATGCAAACTATATACATATTTCAAAATTTATGTAAATATTAAGTTGTATTGGTCATTTGTTTATGTCTAAGGAAGACGTAAATAAGGAATAATATCGTACCCATAAAGAAAGGAAAAAGTAAAGAAGGAATCATATTACATCATGAGAAGATTTGCCTAGAAAACTCTATTGACTGTCTTAGAAACAGACAGCAAGGTGAAGTACACTAGATTCTACTAAGGTTGTATTTGGAATTTGGATTTTAATATGGATATATTAGGAAAAATTATTTTCCTTCATTTCATTTTGGAGGAAAAAGTGAAGGAAATGTGTATATGAATACTATGAAAAGTATTTATTGGTTTATATAAACCTATTATGTTTTGGTATTTAATTATAGAAAAGTTTTAAATGAGGAAAATGAGATTGGAATTAGTTTCTCATGCTTTTCCTATTCTTTCCTTCACTAAAATCCTGAAGTCCAAGCATAACCTAAGTTATTCATCACAAACCATGGTATTTTTATTGATTCGAGTGGTTTCTTCGAATCATGAGGATTTCTTCGAGTTGACCTGTGTCAATGTTTGTATTTTATATTTTTCCTCTATCTTTTTAATATTATTTGTTCTAGTATTTATAGGAAGAATGTATGCCATGTGTTGTCATTTGTGTTGATTCAAGCGTACATCATATATATTATGACATTGAGGTTCTGATGGGTGAGTGTCATATGTAATTAAGTTTATGGGTTATGAAGGTTCTGATGGGTGAGTATCATATGTAATTAAGTTCATGGGTTATGACTGGATTTGAATCAGGTCAACCAGCCCGTTAAGCTTTAATTGAGATCCCATTTAAGCTCTTTTCTTATGGGTACTTTATTAAATTTCTATGAGTCTTTAATATCACACATCATTTATCTTGTATTTTTTTTTTTTTGTAAGAACATTGGGGTTGAACATGGTTAAATTAGGGTTCTTGTTTGACATTTCACTAATTTACTAATGAAAAATCTCCCGATGAAAATAAAGATGAAAATAAATAGCAAATAGCACCATGTTGAGGTCTATTAAGTACATAGAACTTTAGGTTTATGACATAATAGTACACAAGACTACATTGGTTTTTGGTATAGCAGTTAGGACGAGTTTGGGCTGGCGGCCCGGTATTAGACAAGTCCAATTGGGTTCACGTGCATTATTTATAGAAGTTAAAAATCCATAGAGAAATCCTAAAAAATCTCAGTTTAAGATTTAGAAAGAAGATTTCCATCTTTAAGTAAATTGAATCGAACCAAATTGAAGAAGAAAGATTATTATTTATTATTTCCTATTTGTCGGAATGATTTAATTTTGGGCATTATCACATGGATGATTCAAATAAATTGAGCCCAATATGAATAGCTAATGATGCAATTAGGGACGGAGCTAGGTGGGAATTGGTAGGACAGTGGCTTTAATTCACCTTCATATAATCTTAATTTTATTATATATAATTTTAAATTTATAATAAATTTTTTATATGCATTTATTACATTTTGAAATTTTGCTCCTCCTATAAATGATAAAAATGCTTTTAATATGATTGAAAATATCTTTTTGACCATTATTTTTAAGAAAAAATTCAATTTCTGAATAAAAAAATCTGAATCCGTTCTGGATGCAATAAACTTTTTATTCACAATGTTAATCAAATTGGACCGATGCAATAGTTGTACGATATTATGATATTTGCATAAGTAGACACTGTCACAATTTATTTGACTTAAAAAGAAAAAAAAATTATTTAATATTTAATGGGTATGATCAGGCTTAATAGATTAAGTCCACTAGGCGTAATCCAGATAATTAGTCGAAATAATATTAAAACTCAATATAGACCTGATCACGGTTGAACAATCGTCGGTTACGATTCAGAACCGTCGATTTCCGATTTGAGAAAATTCCAACCCTTAATTTTAACCATCAAAGTCGATTATGGTTCGGGTTCTAAAATCTTCGGGCTGATTTCGTTTACGAATCCGGTTAACTATCGGTTTCGGTTACGGTTCCGACCCTTATATTTTTATTATTTTTTTGAACTTAAATTTTTAAATAATATTGTTAATTTTTTAACTTAATGAAAAAAAATAACTTAAATTTGAAAAAAAAAAAATTAAAATTTAAGTTTATGATCAAAAACAATAGTGACGAAATTAATTTAAAACTATAGTTAAGCCCATAGAAATCTAAAGACCCAACCTATGAAAACCCTGTTATAACATTATAAATATTTTCAATATTTATTAATTAAAAATATATAATTAATTACGCATTTTACTGCTCTCAAGTTATTTGATTATAGCTACTTGTTCTGAAATTAAATTTAGCGTCGAAAGATATTTACCGGTCAACTCCAATACTCCTCACTATTTATGATACAGGCATAACCTACATAACAAATAAATATTTTTTTTAGCTAGAAGTTCAAAGAAAATAAACAATACTAAGTCAATACTCTTTCCTATAGTTTAAGAAAAATAACACATTATTGATTTACGGTAACAACTAAATCGTGGTAAAATAAATGTAGAAAATAACCTCTCATAAATTGGCATCCACGTGTTAAGGTAAATCCTCTCTCTCTCTCTCTCTCTCTCTCTCTCTCTCTCTCTCTCTCTCTCTCTCTCTCTCTCTCTCTCTCCTATATATATATATGGGTAGCATAACATGAAACAATTGTTTCATTTTATATCCAATTGTAATTATTTGTACGCAAAGTTAAGTGGTTCTATAGTGTGATACAATTATCATGGTGTGTCATTTTAATATGCCACACTCCTTAGTGTTGGATAATATGAGATCTTTTTAGTTACTCTCTCCTTCATATTTTTATGTATTAATTTTAATTTAATATGGAGTTTTAAAACATAACTAAAAATGAAAAAAAAATATGTATATCTATATTATTGTTATAAAAGTAGTGGCTAAGTTAGTTGAGGCATTATTCCTTTATGTGAATGTGCATTTTAGACAAATATTCATTTTGTAGAATTGAATCTTATTTTAAGAAGTTCTAAAAATAAAATAGAAATAATAAATTTTAGATAAGGTGAGTAATACGTACATTTGCACCACTTATTTTTCACTCATTTAAGATTAGTTTTGAGTGCACGTTGAGTGCATTCCATGCGTAGCTCCTCTTTCTAGAATAGACACATCATAAAAAAAAATTCCACATTATCCTTACTCTAAAGGTCAATGTCTACATTAAATATATCGAAATAATATGGAAAGATTTTATTCTTCACACAAGTAAATTTGTGAATTTTTAAATGTGTGATGATGATTTTATAAAATAAAATATTAATATTATCACGTGTAATTTAATGATTCACAATCTTAGTTAAATATTATTTAAGTGTGTGATATCTCACCAGCCAAATAATAAAAACATTCATTTTCACAATTAAATAGTATTTAAGGGTGTGACATCTCATCAGCCAATTAATAAAACGCGCCCGTTTTTTCACATTTAGGTGGTCTTCATACTTTGTGTCTATCCATTACACAAATAAATTGAAATCTCTTCTAAGGGTAATAAATGCAAGATGTACATAGACTTAATGTAAGTAAGAATATCACAAGTATTGAAGTGGCATACAACCAAATAGTCCAACCTTGTTGACAAAATGTTGCAAATTCCTATGTTTTATTATAGGGAGGTTGATTGTTGGGGGCTGCACTAAAAGCCATTGTCTAAAATACTAAGTAGTGTAATTCATGTTATGCCAATTTGTTTAGTGGTTGCACTTGTAATCAATGTGACTTTGCTTTTTCGGATAAGCAGTGAAATATTTAATGTGTCTTATGTGGACCAATTTCTTAAGTGGGTTATTGGAAGAAAGTCAAATTGAAACTAATTTTTTAAAGTCAATGAACAACCAACCAGGAGCAGTGTGTAGTTGTGATCAATGAGATACACCATCATAAACTTTTCTAATCATCCTCATCCTCCTCGGAATGCGGATAAGATTTTTCAATATTGTAATGATTATCATTATATATATATTTTTATACGTTACCGACAATCACTGTGTCGTGGTGTATTGGGATCACATATCGATATTGGAATGAGAAAATGAAATGCTTACAAGTTTGAATTAAGTCTTATCTTACCAAACGTGTTTTAAACTCGTACGTTGTAAAAGTACGATAGATTATGGCCGGTAGAACGAACAGTATTTAGCAGAATAATGTCGATTTAGGTTGTGTTTGGTAGATAGTAGAAAATCTAATATAATTTGTAATGTAAAATTGTATCCCCTCGAAATGAGGCAATGTTAAGGCGAAAAAACAAAATAAAAAGATAAAGTTATGTTACCATTCAATGTTGGAAATAAATTTTGAAAATATTTTTGTGAAAAATATTGAAACCTTCCTCAATTTTTGTGCAAATATGAATATGTATTTGTATGGTTAGTTGTGAAGTTTATTCAAATGAGTTGACATGTTTGATTGGACATTTTATTTTGTTTGATTTACTTATGTTTAACAGGTGATAAAGAGTATTTTATAAAATTAAGGATTAGGGTTTGATAATAAGATTGAAGATATGTTGTTTTCTAATAATATTTTCAGAAAACAGTCATGGAAAATGAGCAATGAACAACAAACAAGTGTTATTTTTGAGTGGTTGAAAACAAAAGGTAGTTTCACACACACCCAAATATAGCCTGAAGTATTTGAAACCCACTCAAGTAGGCACAAAAAGTTACTTGCAATATGTAAGTAGAAGTCAACTGTTTATTGCGTTATATGTTGATATTTATTTGCAAGTAAAAGCTTATTTTGCGATATGTTGGTGGAAAAATATTGTTAAGATCATTGTTTTGAAAATCATAATGGATGAATTGATTTAACTGAAAATCGATGATAAGTATGATTTAATTGACTATTAATAATCAATCAATGGTCAAAATAGGTTTAAATCAAATAAAATCGATCAAAAATTAATATTTATTTTTTTGAGAAAGTTTAAATTTGATATTTGATTGATTATTTGAATTTTGGAGTTTGTTAAATGTATTTTTAATTACTTATTTATATTTTTTATTTTTAAAATTTAGTATATAACAATCAATTTATTATATTATCATTTTATATAATATAATAAAATTTTATTGTCAATTTTTATTAAATCGATCGTACCGGTGACCGATAGTAAAATCGATTTTATCACTGATTGAATTATATAAACACTGGTTATGATAGTCAATATTTTTTATTAAAATCCAAATTTCACTACCATTGAAAAAGGAATAGAATACAACTCAATTATTGAAAATTCATTTAAATTCAAATATTTAACATTGAAAATTATATATGAATCATTTCCTCATTCGCTTATTTTACATGCAACTAAGGCACAATAAATTTATATAATAGTATAAAATTATTTGAAATTAACTGATGTTCAATTTTATAAAGCTTATTTAGATTTTTTTTTATTCAATAATTAAACTCAACTCAAACTCAATTCGAATTTTTTAAATATTAACTCTTTCATCTTATCTAATCATTTATACTCCTATTTCTACGTAGCTGGTTAGCACAATTTCTGAAAATAGATAAGTGTAATCTACACGGGCAAGCTCCACTATCGAATGGTGAATCCTGTATTTTCAAGGTTTCACACCTACTAGGTTTTGGGACTTTTGTCTTTTGGCCTAACAGAATTTGCACTGAAATTGTCGTTCAAAAATGCAATGATCCTCACTTTTTTGTGATTTCCTCTTGTGCCCTTGCCTCTTCCATTCTATTATCTCCTTTTATTAGTATTCTTTGATTATTTATAATAATGTTTTCAAAATCGAATTAGACCGACTGATTCAACTGATTTAATCAAGAATCGGAGGTCAGTTCAGTCTGATTAGGCCTCAAAAATTATTTGACTGGTAAAAACCGATCAAAACCACCTAGAACCGGTTAAAACCGGTCAAAACTGGTTTGATCGATTTTCAGTTTTTTTAAAAAAAAAATATTTTTAATTTTTATAAAGGTTTAAATTTGATATTTTGTTATATTTATATGATTATTTGGATTTTGTGTTTTATTATATTTTTTTATATAGTTATTTATTTATTTTTACATTTAAAATGTATTGCATAACAATTAATCTATTATATTATCATTTTACATAATAAAATAGGTAAATATAATTAATTTTCATTAAATCGGTCCGATCGCCGGTTGAAGTGGTCCGATCAATTAAACCGCTAATTATTAATAAAATCAATTTAATTATTAGTTCAATTAGGAAAATATTGATTTATAGAATTAGGTTCATACTTGAATCTCTAATGCCAAGCAAAATAATCCATTTATAAGTTTGGAGGTATAAAAAATAAAGCAAAAACATTAGCGAAAGTCCATGTGATTTTGGTATTACAATATCTTAAGAATTTAAGAATCCAAGTTCCGTGAATCTTAAGATTACATATATTTCATTTTAAACACTTGAAATTAGTTAATTATAGTAATAAATTCGGGATTTGAGAATTATTCATCAACTCAAATTTATAATTTGGATATTATTAAAGATAATTTAAAAAATAATAAAATTTCATCTATATAACAAAATTCGTCAATAAAATTCACGATTAATTCAAAAATATATCGATCCAGAAGCATTAATTATTTTATAAAAATATATTTATGTGTGAATATAATTAATCGAAATTATGTTACATAGTAAACTTATAAATATATATATGCAGAAAAAATAGAAAAAAAAATATTTAATATAACATAATCTTATGTAAATAAATTGCTATAATACTAAAAAAATTGAGAGATTTCATCACGTTACTATTTATTAAAGATATATACAGGGACATTTTATAAAAATATGGTATTTTCTTCAAATTATTTTTAAAAAAAATTAAAAATTTGTTACTACTTCTAACACTATCCTTTAATTTAAATTTTGAAGATTTTGTCCGAATAACACGGTTTCACTTAACAAGCGAAACCCAAGATGATAAATACTAAGAGCTGGTTACAAGAATCACAAGAAATCAATGGTTAGTTACTTGAAAGACTACGCAAAACATTGAGATCTTCCAAAAGATTAAATCTCTTTTAACAATTTCAAATCAAAAGATTGTGACATTGTCCACAACTAAGAAAATAGGATTATAATTACAGAACCTAGGCTAAAATCCCTTTCTATTTTTGAAAACAAAAGATCAAATGTAACATCACTTAATTGTGGACCACATAAACAATGAAATCTCACAAATTTGTAGGTCCAGTACAGCTAGTTCAAGAGACATTAGCATGTCACATAGTGGATCATCACTTGAAACTTAGCCATACGAAATTGATTTGACTAAATAAAAGAAAATTGCACATTTCAAGGCAATATAAATTTTAATCTTACTAGATTTTGACGGAAAAATCTTTGATAAGTATTATTGCAATTCACACACACAAAAAAAAAAAAAAACATGTTATGGTCGATATATTGGAAAATTATATTATTAAAAACCCTAACACAACTCAACCCAAACTCAAAAATATATAAAATATGTCACCCAATAAAGTTTGGTTGGATGCAAAATTTTGTAAGTTCAAAGGTTCTCTTCAAATCATGAAAACCACTTAACCTACTGAAAGAACCATTCAGTTTGCTGGTTAACTCTTTGCATTTTATTTGAGAACTTATTTTTGGCAATTAATTTTGTTAATTTATTCCAATTAAACCATCTTGAATATAGATAAGACATGTAGTCAAGAATGTTTTAATTCAGTGGTAAAGTTAAATTTCCAGGACTATACAATTACTAAAAAATGTTAGTTTCAATCCCATTATACATGGGTATTAGCTTATTTTTATAATAATTTATTTTATTTAATTTGGTTGTACATTAATAGTCTTGGAAGATTGTATATAATTAGCCTTTAATATTGATGTGATATCTTCTTGATTGACGGGTATTGACAACTAAAAATTATAAAGTATCAAATGAATCCAATGTACCTAAAAGTGATGGGATTAGGGGTATTTATAATTTTTTATGGAGGATCATAATGAAACGTAGCATGATACATGAATCATTAGAGTTTCGTGAACCTGTATGTTTGGACTGTCCAACCCCATAAACTTAGTTTTTTGAGTCTTTATTGGATTTTGATCTATGGAATAATTATTGATAGTTTATTTAAAGTATATATAAATAGAGAAAGAGATTTTTGAATATTCATAAGGCATATACTTTTTTTATTCCACATCAACTTCAACTCAAATATTTTTAACAAATTGCATATTTATACTATGATAATAAGATGTGGCCCAATGATTGAAGTAATGAGGTGTAATGAAATTAATTATATGGGTGGTGTGTGAAGAAAAAGAATATAAAAGACAAAAAAAAATTTAAAAAAATCCATAGAGATGTAGGAATTGGTAAGATGTACTAAGTTGTAAAAATTGTTATATTGCACAAAACGTCAACATGATGGTCCAACACCATTTGATAGCATGCTTTTGCAACTCAAACAAAACATACAACCACGGAAAACATGTGATTGGTCCCCCCACACTTGGGCTGAGCTGGTAAGAGCCCAAACTTCAATTAAAAAAAGGTCAAAATACATAAATTCGATTCAATTATATTTATAATCGCAAATATCTCTTAAATTAATAAATATAGTATTTATCTTTCTAAATTAAATATTTAGATAAAATTATTTATATAATTTTTAATATATTTTGAATATTTTGCAACCTAAATTCAATTTCAAATTCAAGCGTTCGAATATTTTATTTCAATTTTATATTTCATTTTATATTTGATATAAAGCATACATGTCAGGTTTATAAAATATTTTTTAAAAATTTATTTAATTTTAATTATATACAAATAATATTTATATGCGATCTAAAATATAAAATAAAAATAAAAAAAATCCAAAATTCATAACTTTCATACTATATAATATAGGTACTATGAAAACGACCCCTGCTGTATTAGAAAAATGTGGCAACCTGTCCAGCGCTGCGGATCTTTCTTATGGTTTGTTAGACTTATCCAGAAGTGTTCCTTATTTATTTATTTATTACTATTTTTGACAAGACTGGTCCAAAAAGATTAGTTGAGAGAGAATGAATGAATTTGTCTAATGGAGACCTAATTAATTAACACACTAAATCTGTAGTGTGGGACGAGAATTATAGGCAGGGAGCAGTGAATTTGGTTTTATAAGTCAGCATATCTAGCAATTATATTTTAGTAAAATTAAGATGCTTGTGGTTTTTATTTTTATGGATTTACGATGTAATTTACACGACGTAATTCACAGTGCATTTTGTTAAAGTTTATTGTAAATTTTTTATTTTTATTTTTTTAAATAAAATTTTTGAAATCAAATATGTTTGAATTTATTGGTAATAATTTTATAACTCATATTATCAAACTATAGAAGTCTATTTAGATTTTAAAATAAATTAGAACCTCTTTTATATTTTTTTTAAATGGTAAAATTCTAATGTTTTATTATTTTGGGGATTGATAAGCTTATTTGCTATTTTTCTTTTTGCAAAACAATCTTGAATAATTTATAAGCTACCAAATATTTATGAAATCTTATAAAAAAAATTATAAATTCAGTATGTATATTTTCAAAGGAAGGAATGTGTATATTTTCAAAGGAAGGAATGACACGAGAGCTACGAGAACAACAATGTTTTTGCTTTTTCAATTGAATTTGAACATTAATGGAATTCAAATACTTGGGATGAAATAAAACAAATTTAAGGTCATACATCAAGATTTCTTATAAGCAATTGGAAACTTCATATCAGGTTTTGCTATAGAAAATATTAGCCGGGTACCAAACCCGAACAATCCAAATCGCCCGACAATACCCAACCCGATCCAAACCCTTATGTCAATAGTAATTTCAGCAATTTTTAGCTAAATTGGAAGTTCCAAAGAACAAAAGAAACAAAGCATATAGGATTAACTCATCATGTACAAAGAAGTTCTGAAAATTTACTAATAAAAGAAAAACTGCAAAGCCTGAAAGACATTGTTCACCTGCACAACCCCTCCACAGTATACCGACGGGTAAGAAATACACCATTAAACTAGTTCACAGTTAACAGCCCCAAGGACTTCCTCCTCCTTTCATATAAGCAAAACTCAAAATACTTAAGGGAGTTCGTTAGTCTCACTTTACTAGTGCTAAAAATATCAACAAAAACGCACGTTAAACCAGATTTCTACAACTCTTAAGGCCAATCATTCTCTCGTTCTTCCTAGCAATACTCAACCAGATAACTGAAGAGGCGGCTTCTAATACTCGACCTATCTTGTGGGCTCCAAGAGAATTTTTTGGTGTTTGTCCTTTTAACCATGCCGAATTCCCATGAAGTAGTTGAAGTCGTGATGTTGGACCCGTAATTGCTTTAGCCAGGAATCTGCCACGCTCAATAGTGACATGATCCTCTCTCGGTCCTGGCCATTCTTGTCTGATATCCACACATCTCCTTGCATCTTATAAGTGGCCAAACCAAATGGAGGGAGAGAGATGCTTTCCCCTTCCTTTCTTTTCCTCTCAACACTCTCAACATCGTCTTCAAAGTCCATATCTGTCATAATTCACACCATTTGAGCACATTTTAGAAAACGGAAAAAAGACTTCTGAAAACGAGTGAGATATAAATAAGCCCGAGTTTATAATAACCAAGTTCATACCTTGGAAAGAAGAAGAAAGGGTATGGTACGTGAGGAAGCATGTTTGCAAGTCTTTAATGGTTCTACCCGTAGGAATGTGATAAATAGGGTACCTGGATGTTATATACATAGATGAATTTATTCGGATAATCCAACCCATTCCATACTGCTACAACATGTAAATCAATACAAAGTTATTGGTTAAAGTCAATAGAGCAGTAATACAGCGCGAGACTAACCAGGCAACTGCCATCCAACTTGCAGGTGAAAGATCTACACTTCTCAATGACATTAATCCAGGGTATCTTTGGGCTAAGCTACTAATCTGAGAAGCAAATTATCAACGGTTTCAACATATATTTTGGCACCACATGTCAAATCAAATGAAAATAGACAAATGTCTTGTTTCACATTGAAGTCGTGTTGGCTACGAATGAAAAAAAAAATCAATATAGAAAAGCAAGAATATATTCTACATAGAAAATAATTTACCACACAAGCAATATTGTTAAATCACGCGAAGGACAAAGAAGAATAAAGACGACCTATAATAGACAAGACCAGTATTCTGATGAAAAAATGGCAAAAAAAGAAGTATATCGGTTCATTTTCAAAAGTGAATCTTTACTATATATGCCTGTCAAGAAAAGAATTATAATTCGATTCTATCATATCCATACAAATTGCTTTTTCTTTATTGATTCTTCAGTAATATTAGCTATTGTTTATGGAAGTAATCAGTGAACAGGCACTTGAAGCAACAAAAGATAATAACAAAATTAATACCAAAAGCTCAAAACTCTGAGCACATAATTATTAAAAGGATTACCTTGTCCATAAGAGGAACCCTTCCATACGGAGATGATCTCTCAAAATACTGAAGGTAAAGATTACCCAATCTTTCATTTGGATGCCAGAAGCTATCCTGCTCAAATAGTCCTTCCTCAGATGAACATCCATCCCACCTTGATAATTTTTCACTCTCGCTCTCATCACTGAATGAATCGCTAAACGAATCCCTTGTCTCGCTTACAGAGTCAGTCTCTTCCCTATACCAAATTTATAGGATCAACTACAAGAAGTATTCATCTTGCATGAAAACTTCTCAAGCAATGTAACTCAGAGAAACATCATGTCAAATTTCTATGAAAAAGTTCCAATTTATAATTTTGAGCAAAGGAGCGGAGCAATTGCAACACATAATGAAAATAAACACAATAAACCTTCGACCAACTGAATTCTGAATGAGAACATTACCAGTCCAGTAGATAGAACAATTCTCAAAAAAGCAACACAATGGAAACAAAAAAATGACAAGAACTCAGCCAAACTAAACTTGGTTACTCATCCAATTCATACAACAACATAAACTGCAGATCAAGCTGCAAATACCATTACCTCAAACAGTTTACAGATGAATTGCTGGTAAAAATTTGGATAGCAGAGAGATAAGGCACGAAATACTGGATTAGATTTTGGCCATCATCAGAAAGGATTGGAACTCCAGCACCATATGCACTCCATTCATCAAAACTATTCCAAAGATCACCAAGTACAAAATAGTCCATTTTTTCCCTTTCCCATGGATGCCATAGCCTATTAAGCTTCCTCGTCTCACTCTACCACCCCATTAAAAAAAATATATATCATCAATCATAAGAAAACCAGCAAAAGAACTAAAATTAAGAAAATATATATGTCAAGATATCATTAAAAATAATGAAACAAATATTTTATGTACCATTGACAATACAAACCTGATATATCTATAGGCAGGAAAATAAAACATCAAAGATTCTTGTTTTAGGAACAAGAAAACAAACCTTGGATAGGAATTGAGATGGGACCACGGGTGTTGTGCAATCCAAGAAGCTTTCAAGGTTTGTCTGTATTGAAACCTTGTCAGAGATCAACATAATTTTCTTCAACACGCAGAGAGAGAGAGAAAGAGAGATAGTGAGTTTGCTCTGATTCTCTCTTCTAACTCTTTTTGAAAATAGAGATAGAAAGCCAAGAAGAAGAAAGGAAGAAAACAGAGGAATGTATTTATGGCGAGAGGAAGAGAGAAATTGACGGGATTTTCTTTCTCTTTGTATGAGAGAGGGAGAGATAAATGGAAAAAACTGGTCTATGAAACAAAGATTACTATCCTTTGACGTTTGGACAAACCATTGGCAAAAACCGCAAGTCTTTATCAATTGTAGTTTTTTCTCAAAATTCCACTTCTCAACCAGATTTCTGATCACCGGAAAAACCGGAATCAGACCAGATTTTTCTCTTCCCGGCCAAAACCCAAATTCTTATCTTTTTGTCTAACCAAAGCCCGGATTTTTTTCATCAAGAAAACTCTCACCCATCAATTCAATGGGCATAAAAAAAAGCCAACCAACAAGCCCAAAATACTATTCAAGATCAAAACAACTTATATAAAGAACATTCTTTTTAATTTTTCCCCGGAAAATGACATGCACCCTGCTTTCGAAATTCCAAGTTTAACCCGCAAATTACGCTTTTGTGTGTGTGTGTGTGTGTGTGTGTGTGTGTGTGAAAGCGAGAGGCAAAAACTTGCAAGAGAAGAAGTTTGTGCAAAGGAACAAATCGGCCAAAAAACGTTTGGATCACGCGAAGAGAACCAAAGGGCAGGCGTTTTGTGAGCCAAAAAAATGAAATATGATCCTTTTTCTCTTTCTATACTTGTACTCAACAGAAATCCATGGTTTCTGATAAAAAGGGAATCAACTTTTCTTGAAAAAGCGAACCAGCCACCCCTCCGCAACTGATGTATTGTGCTGTGTTTCTATATCAACTTTGACACCAGAATTTTGGTCATCACTGGTAAAGTAGGTGCTCGAATGCGTGTGCGCCTAGTGTGTGTGTGTGCTGTGTGAGAGAGAAAGTGATGAGAGACTTGAGAATCATTAACGCCAAAACAGTAGTGGAAGATTTCTTTCTTCTCATTTATGAGATATATCTGTCAAACTTTCTCCACTGAAAGATACGTGTATATAATTCTTGAATTTATTATTTTTTTTCATGTTAATTTTAATACTATTTTTTTTATATATTTTCTGCAATTTTGGAAATGGACTTTCAATTAGTTATAAAAAAAATAATGGATCGGCTGCAATTTTCAATCCATACAACCAAAGACGACCCAAAATACTCCATGACTTTTTTAAATTAATATAAATTTTATATATTTAAAAAAAAAATATTTTAAAAAATTAAAAATATTTTTTAATTTACAATTTTTTTGAAAAAATAATTTTTTCCCTTCACCTCTATGTTTTAGCTCACTATTGTAGATGATGAAGGACATGACTATCGTATATACGATTCAAATAGGGTTGTGAATCAAATAGGGTTGTGAATCGTTAATTTATATGCGATGGCATTTGTATTTTATTTTATTTTTATATATATAAATTTAAATTTCACTTGAATATTATCCAAATAAAATGTATAAAAATTTCTAAAAACACACTACATTTTTAATTAATAATCCTAATTTATTGAACTCAATCCACTATAAAATGGTCTATGGCTTTGTGAAGAATGCATAGGTCTGTAATTTGTATAAAAGGGAACTTACTAACTTTGGTATTTTCTTTTTTCCAAGGTGGGGAAAGACAATAACCCCAATTCTTAACATATAATTATTGCGCACAAATTCGGTAATATTTATGCTATATTAAATGTACAATACATTTAATGTATGAATGAATTTCAAGTATCTCATTTTATAAAAATAAAAAATTTGTATGATAAATATATATCAAATATATATAACTCACAAATCCTGACATTTGTTAAAAAATTATTAATTATTAATCAATTTAGATGTATTTATTGTGCAAAAATGCTAAGAGATTAGCACGAAAATTCTTATTCCTAAGATTTTAAGACAAACGGTTCAAGAATCGAAATATACAATGCATCTGAGATTGCCTCGGTTCAGACATGAATGTCCACTTGGTATGTTTTCAATCCATTTGACTATTTTTTAAGTATATTTAATTAATTTAATTTGAATTGTACTCTCACTTTTCTATTTTTACGGGTTTATTTTGATTTGACATGTTATTTTAAAAAAAAAATTAAAAGGTAAAAATATTTATATAACATTGTATCAAAAGTACTAGTTGAGAGTTGCGCCTTATTATTACTTCAATGAGATAGAAATTTTAGGATAATTATTTTAAAAATTAAAAAATTTTGAGATGTTTCCAAAAATAAGTATGAGCAATAAATTTAAACAAAGGAATACTTACTAATAATCCATCTATCCCATAACTAAGGAGCTAATAAGTATGAGCATATTTTAAAAAAATTGCGGTATTATTTTAATTAAGATAATAATTTTGCAGAAAAAAGTTTCATTTAATACAATAAAGTCTTATTCTTGAAGGATTGAGAAATTAAATGGAAAGAACAAATTTGGACAAAGGGAATATCAAATATTATGAATTAAAAATTTTGTAGTATCATTAATATAAGAAGTTAGTCGAAAATTGGACAATTTACTCCTGTGTCGCAGCAAAAGAGTATTGCTTGTGAACATAGTGGTATTTTCCAAAAGGGTATTTAGTTGGCAAAATTCGTGAAATTTTTATGGAGAAGATGTAATATAGATTAACTAAGATCGTTCTATGAAAAAAAGAGTAGGTGAAAAAAATCATCACTAACTCCTCCAATCATAGGCAATAAATAAATTGGGTTTATTGCACCCAATTCATTATAAATAAACCCCTAAAAATCTAAAATCTAGCAATTATAGTCAACACAAATATCAACAGTAGTCATTAACAAATCTGCTCGAGTCTTTGATTCATAGTAATTCTTTCTTGTACGAAATATTAATTACATAATTTGTGGGAAAATCTTTTTGTTTAATGAAATTTAAGGATGATGGATAATACAAATGGCATCCGAAGTTCCACGTTGCAAGGATGAATCCAATTAGTCCGTGCAACCTCATGCGTCACCAAAAATTATTCAACAAAGTTAGGTTTGATCAGATTAAACTAAACCCATGGTAATTGCTATTATCAATTTTAAAAATTTTACACTAATCTTATAACAAGTGTTATTGTCAACCAAAATTTCATACCATCTACTTAGATACTATTCAATTGAGGTTGCGATATTTTTATAACCGAATCAGTTATCAAATAAATTTTGCCGTTCAAATAGTCGGATGGATTCAATTGTCTAATAAAAAATAATTATATTTTTTAATATAATAAATAAAATAATAATATAATAAACTAATTATTATATATAAATTAAAAATAAATAAATAACCAAATAAAAAATACATATAACGATTTTTAAAATTTAAATAACTACATATATGTAACCAAATACTGTACTTAAGATTCCTAAAAAAATAAAAAATAATAATTTTGATTGATTTGACCATTTTTTTTATGATCTGATTAGTTTTTGATTAATTTTTTTATTTTTTGCCCTTAGTCGTACTGGGTCGACCATCGATTTAAAATTGAATCGGTTGAATTGGTGAATCCAAATTAATTTTAAAAACATTGAGCCATCGAATGGGAATATGATGACCGACATAATTGGATGGAAATATGATGACCACGTAAAATAATAAATTGACATTATCATGTACGATATAATAGTACCACGACCACTAATCATGTAAAAAGTATAATTTGTTGATATCGTAATTGTATTAAGTTCAACCAAATTCTATCCTATTATAATTTATGTATCACATTCAACTGGGGAGTGGAGAATTTAAAAAAAAAAAAAAAAAACTCCCCCATCTCCAAATTAGCATGCGCGTTGATGTAATTAATCAATTAATTTGATTATTTTTTAAAGCATAAGAATGAATAAATTAATAGTTTTTATTTAAAAGAATATTAATGAATATAATAAATATTAATATTTAAAATTTTACTAAGAAGTTGTTAAAAAGCCTATATGATAAATCAATTCAATGATTAAAAAGTTTGACTCTATATAATTGTAAGCTATAGTTTTGGCTTTATATTATTTTAGGAGTCCACTAATAAAATACTCTTTTCGCTTAGTCCATTGCTACGATTGACAGTCGTTGACTAGTTCAATAATAAAATAATCTAGTTAATTTTTTTTAAAAAAATTAATTAAATAACATAACATATAATAAGGTTCGAAAATTAGTAACTTAAATTATACCCAAAAAAAATCAGTATAATAAGTTAGTAAAAAAATTGAAATTTTATTATAGCAAATAGAACATGGGACAGCGGGAGTAATACAATATCCTTTCACTTGAAACTTATATCAATTTTTCTTAAATTATATATTAAAAATGTTTAAAGTTTAGTATTGAGAATTTTGTTAATATTAATTGATCATATCCTAAATGAAGCCACTAAATTGTACTATTTATTTTATAAAAAGAGTATTTTTGACTGGTCAGCAATTCTGATTAGACATTAAACTATTATTATTAATAGTAAAAATAATGAAAACATTAGCAAAAGAAGATGATGATGAAGATGATGACGATGATGAGTTATTGAGAGGGGATTTTGACAATGCAAATAAGTAACATTGAATAAAGTATGCAGTCTATTGAAATTTTCAAAAGATAACAGAGATTTGACTCGCATGCAGGTATTGATTTTGGCACGGTTGATTTAGTAAATCAAAGGATTACATAGTTTTGCTTGGAGGGTCCGTATGAACCAAAAATAAAAAGATAAAAAAATAAAAAAACAAAAGTTAAAAAACACTTATTCATTGCTACTTATGTTCCAAAATAAAGCCTCAATATATGAAATTTTAGATAAAAATTAAAAAATAAAAGTATTTGTATAATTTTATGTTATTATTTTTAAATAATGATCGAAAATTAGTGGTGTCATATCATTATTTTTATCAAGATGATGATTTAAAAAAAAAATCTATTTTAGGAACAGAGTTTTATTTTGAAACGTCCAAAAAAAATAGAAATTATATATTTTTGGGATAGAGAGAAATTATTCTTTCAAGTTTTTTTTTTTGGGAGATATATGTAAATCTAAGGGCTAATGAACAAAATTGCTACCCATTCAAACTACACAATTGATGGGTTAAAGGGTGGATAGGTTGATCTACTGGTAAAAATAAATAAATTAACAAAATTTACAAATCAGAATTGATATTATATTTTTCTATATATATTATAATTAAACTGCCTCCGGCCACAAAATATACATGCATGATTTATAATATTTTTAAGCTTAATTACACTTATATCTTATGAAATTACTAAATTACCAACATCTCCACTTCCTTTTTCATAATTACAAAAATCTAATTTTTGAGCTATCCATATTTACCAATTTTTCTTGCGCTTAGGGTTTTGTAGAAAAAATGATGGCATCACCAAAAAATTGATTGAGCTTTTCATTTTGCCCTTTAACCTAACCATCCGTTTATGTTGCTAATAAAAATGTCCTCAAGATGTGAAACTTAGAACACAGGTAATTAATGTTGGAAATTGATATTGAAAATTGAATTTTGAAATAATTTTAACTAATAAATTAAGTGGATTCTATTTTATAATTATAGATATAAGTTGATTAAACATAATATACGTCGTGAGTAGATAAATTCAGTATATTTGATTTTTCAAAATCAATTTCGAATGAATGAGAAATTAATGGATAAAATAAGTCACTTAAATAAATAGTTGAATATGTAAAGTTGGGAATGTGAAAAGTTATAGTCTTAAAAAAGTGGAACAACTTTGTTTTATATATATAAAATCTTATTTTAATAAAGAGTAATCAAATATAACTTTCATATGGTGCACCATAGTAGTCTTTTGCCTAGTTTTAGCTAGTTTAAGGAGTTACGAGGATGGTGCATAGTACTATCCGAGCCCGCATGCGTATGTGCACGTGCACGTCGTATTGGGCGCTTTAGAAGTGTGGCTCAATGATGTGATTAGTGTTGGTTAATGTGGCGGATTCATCCGTTTGGCATGCGCGTGGCATGATAACGTGCGGTTGGAGGCTGAATAGATGTGATCGAACACAAAATGCACGTCCGAAGACTTTGAGTGGACCGAATCACTGACATGTTGGCAATGGCTCACTATAAGGTTGTGGACCTTCACATAGAGATGCGATCGAATTGTTATGATTAATCCTTGGCATTAGGTTCACTGTAATGGTGTAGATTTTCGCAAAGGGATGCAATCGTACGTCTCATATTAATCCGGACCAAAAAATTACACCCACTTATGAAATGGCACCACAACTCATCGAAATCTATAAATAGACCTATAAAATTCATCATTTTCATCACGTACGCATCGTCACGAGGAGTTGAGAGGCCTTTTTTCATAAATTGAACCAAAATAGCTCCATGTGGCTCAGTGACATGGTTAGTATTCACTGATGTGGCAGATTCATTCGGTTGGCATATTCGTGGCATGACAATGTGAGGTTAGAGCCTAAATGAACGTGATCGAACACACAGCTGCTAACAAGATGCGTCAAAAAGCTGCGAGTGGACCGAATTGTTGACATATCCATTCGGTTGGCAAGGGCTCACCGTAAGGGTGTAGACCTTCGCATAGAGATACGATCGGACAGTTGAGATTGATCCTTGGCAAGGAGTTCACTGTAAGGGCATGGATCTTTGCATAGGGATGCAATCGTACGTCTCAAATTGATCTGGAACAAAAAATTGCGCCCACTCACGAATTCGCACCATAACTTTTTGAAATCTATATCATTCTCTTCTTATCTTTCTCTCAAGTCAAGAGAGTTCTATAATATTTTTGTAGTTTGAAAGTTCTTGTAATTTATAGTGTTAGTATCATAAGAAGTAAGTCATTGTATATTGGGAGACGATTGTCATTTCCCGTAAGCACTAAGTGTATGGCAATTTTATATTAAGAAAAAAGATTTTAACTCTTACCACGACTGTAGCCGTTATTTTGCCAAAATAAATTTAGCCATTTTAATATTACACATACCAAAATTCTCAACAACTTAAAACGAAATTTTTGTATAGTTCAAAATTGCTTTAACATCAGCATCACATGCTTTACCAACTCCAGCTCATGGAGAGAAACTAGTTAAGTTCACTGGAACTCACTTCAAAAGGTGGCAATAGAAGATGTTGTTCTACCTGATGACCTTGAACTAGACACAACCACAGGCCGAGTCTGAACCTGACCTGGCCCGTGGTCAACGGGACAGAACCTGTAACCGACTCGCTAGTTCACGGGCTAATTACAGGTTCGATTTTCCCAACTCGTTGAACCATCGGGTCGAGCCTAGCGGTTCCAGCCCGTGGAGCCGTCGGGCCTACTTTTTTTGTATTTTTAAAATTATTGATTTTCAAATACCCTTTACCAAATATTATTGTATATTGACATATCAGAGCTAGCAAAATTGTTCTTATGTATAATAAGAATAGTATTTTCCAAAAAAAAAAAGTAAGTAATAATTTTTTTAAAAATAAGGGATATTTTTTTTAAAAATTAGTTATATTTACTTGTATATAAGTATCTTTAAGTAATTAGGGGAGAATGTTTTAAATATTTATAGCACTAAACTAAAATAACATCAAAATCTATGATAATGTGAATGAGTAGGCCACAAAATGATCAATGAGATTGATAAATGAATATTAAGACAATAATTTTTGTTCTTTTTTTTAAAATTATTTTTAATTATATAATTTAAATTTTAGCTAATATTTGTTTTTTAAATTTAAGTGCAATTTTTTTTATTAAAATTTAAGTTTAAACTTTAAAAGTTCAAAATAAGCATTTTTTTAATTTTTTTAAGTTTATTGTAATTATAATATTTGATAATTTAAATTTTAGGTAACATTTTTTTTCAAATTTAAGTTAAAGTTTTTTCATTATTTTCAAAAATTAACAATATTTTTTTGAAATTTAAGTTCAAAAATTTTCATTCAAATTTAAGTTTAAGATTTCAAGCCTTTATTTTTGTTTTTAAAAGTTGTAATTTCGTAAAATTAATAGTTAGTTAAGTTACAATTTTTCAAAACATAAGTCAAAAATAAATAAAAATTTAATAGCCGAACCCAGAATTGGAACCAATCGTTAATCAGAACCGTAACCAGAATCGGCATGTCAGTTCAGGAATTTAGACCATAACTAGCAAAATTGGTTACGATTAAGGGTCAGGATTTTCCTAAACCGTGAAATCGGTAGTTTCGAACTGGAACCGATAGTTCTAGAACTGTGGTCAGGTCTACCATGTACCTAGCAAGATTCTCGAAGGAGGATGCCCCCACTGTGGGGGAGGAGGAATGAGATCCTCAAAAGAGGGCGACATTCGATGCATGAGGTCATAGTGACTTTTTGTGTAGGTACTATGTTCTAAATAGACTGGACAATATAATGTATACCATATATAGTTTAGTGAATACAGTTAAGGAGCTGTGGGAATCACTCGAGAAGAAGTACAAAATAGAATATGTTATCATGAAGAAATTCATCGCCGACAAATTCTTAGACTTCAAGATGGTGGATTCCAAAGTTGTCATGACTCAAGTCCAAGAGTTGTAGTTAATCTTGCATGGCATACATGCTGAAGACATGTAACTCAATGAGTCCTTTTAGGTAGCTGCCATCATTGAAAAGCTGCCACCTCTATGGAAGGACTTCAAGAACTACATGTAGCATAAGCGAAAGGAGATGGGACTTGAGGATTTGATTGTCAGATTGTGGATTGAAGAAGATAACCATAAATCTAAAATTAAATCCGGTAAGTTGCCTATGTAAGCTAGATCAAACTAGGTAGAACCAAATACTAGCAAGAAAAGAAAGCACCAGTGCAAAGGATCGAAATAGGGGATGACAAAAAAGTTCAAAGTAAACTACTACAACTATGGCAAGCTAAACCACAAATCTAAGGATTGTCGAATTCTTAAGAAATGCAATCATAACTAGGCGCATGTGACTAAGGATAAGACAGTACTAATGGGTATGATGGAGCTAGACCTGTCAGGTATCATGTTTGAAGCCAACTTGGTGGATAACCCGAGAAAGTGGCAGGTCAATATAAGTGCAACATGCCACAATTGTTTTGGTAAAGAGATGTTTTCATTTTATATTCCATTCAATGGAAGGAAGTTGTATATGGGAAACTCTGCAACTTCTAACATTGTCGGTCTAGGCAAAGTGGTGCTGAAGATGACCTTGGGTAAATAGCGGGTAAAGAGCTAACCCTTGCTGATGTACTACATATCCCAGACATTAGCAAGAACTTGGTGTCTAGATCCTTGTTGGTTAAAGCTAATTTTAGACTAGTGTTTAAGTCTGAAAAGTTTGTACTTACTAAAAATGGACAGTTCATAGAAAATGGGTACTTAGAAAAAAGATTGTTCAAGATGAATGTAATGAATGTACTCCATAACTTTAAAAGCAATAAAGTTAAATATTTTTCTTACTTGATTGAGTGTTCAAATTTATGGCATGTTAGATTATGACATGTTAATTTTAACACTTTGCAAAAATTAGTAAATTTGAATTAACTTTCTTCATTTAAGTTTGATTCGCAATATAAGCGTGAAATATGTGTTGATGCAAAAATGGCCAAAGCACCATTCCATTCGATAGAAAGAAGTACAACACCTCTAGAACTAATTCACAATGATATATATGACTGTGAATTTATGCAAACTAGAGGTGAATTTATTGATGATTGCATAAGATATTATTAGGTGTATCTTTTGAAAAGTAAAGATGAAGCCTTAGAAGCTTATAAAAAACTATAAGAATGAGGTTGAAAATCAACTTAGTAAACGAATAAAAATTATTCGTAATTATAGATAGGGAGAATATATAGCTCTGTTTGAAGAATTTTGCTCAAAATCTGGTATTATTCATCAAACTAGAACTCTTTACTCACCTCAATCAAACGGTATTGCTAAATACAAAACTTTTACTCTTAAGGAGATGATGAATGCTATGTTGATAAATTATAAATTGCCTTAGAATTTGTGGGGGAAGTTGTCCTCTCAGCAAACCACATTTTTAATAAAATACCACACAAGAGTAAGAATGAAACTTCTTATGAGTTATGGAAAGGTCGTAAGACTTCCTACAAAAATCTTAAAGTGTGGGGGTCTTTGACCAAGGTAGAAATGCCCAAACTAAAACAAATTAAAATCGAGCCTAATAATCGATTGCATTTTCATTAGATATGCAAAATAACAGTAGTACATATTGATTTCTTGTACATAAATTAGTAATTCTCGATGTACATGAAGGTATAATTATAGAATCAAGGAATACTATATTTTTTGAAGATATTTTTCTTTGCCAAGAAAGGAAAGGAGTTAGTTCTCATAAAAAATTTATGAAACTGCAAATGATAATCATCAAAGTGATGAAGAACTAAGACGCAGTAAAAAGACCAAAATAGCTAAAACATTTGGTTCAAATTTTCTAATTTACATGTTAGAAAATGAACTAAGAATTATTAGTGAAGCATTGTTCAGTCCATTAGCTTCATTCTAGAAACAAGATTTTAATAGTGAAATAGAATCCATTATGTAAAATCATACTTTGGAGTTGGTTGATCTCCTACCGGGAAGTAAGCCTTTAGAATGTAAATAGATCCTTAAAAGGAACTATAAGGCTGATAGTTCTATTGATAAGTAGAAGGCTAGATTAGTAGCTAAATGGTTCAAACAAAAAGAAGGTCTTGAGTTCTTTGATATATATTCACCAGTAACAACATCTATTAGAGCATTCATTGCAATTGCAGCATTGCATAACCTTGAGATATATCAAATAGATGTGAAAATAGCCTTTCTAAATGTGTGAATTAGAAGAAATTTTTTTTATATGGAACAACCCAAAAGGTTTGTTGCTCCTGGTCAAGAGAAAAAGGTATATAGACTAATTAAGTCGTTATATGGACTTAAACAAACGCCAAAATAATAGCACGAGAAATTTGACAAAATAATGATATCAAATGGCTTCAAATCAATGAATATGACAAATGTGTATATAAAAGGCACACCAAATGCTTATATCATTGTCTGTCTATATGTAGACGACGTGTTAATTATGGGTAGTAGTCATGACATAATCATGAATATTAAGAAAATGCTAAAGAAATATTTTGATATGAAAGATATGGACTTAGCAGATGTCATATTGGGAATTAATAACAATAAGACATTTGAGAAACTTGTTCTATCGCAGTCTCATTATATTGAAATAGTACTTAGAAAGTTTAATGTGTATATTCCCTAATAAAAATGCCAATGGACTTAAGTTTACATTTAGCTAAGAACCATGGTGAGCCCGTATCATAATTAGAATATTCTCGATAATTGACAGTTTGATGTACATGATGAACTACACACGTTCGGATATTGTTAACTTAGTCAACAAGTTGAGTAGGTTTATAAGAAATTCGGGCAATGACCATTGGAAGGCTTTGATAACGGTTCTTAAATACTTAAGATTCACCTTAAATTATGGATTACATTATACTAGATATCCAGTTGTACTAGAAGGGTACAATGATGCAAATTGGATATCCGCCACAAAAGACTCAAAGTCCACTAGTGGTTATGTTTTTACTATTGGTGGTAAAGTCGTGTTATAGAAATCTTCTAAACAAACTTGTATAGCTCGATCCACGATGGAATCAAAGTTTATAGTTTTAGATAAAGATGAAGAATAAGCAGAATGACTTCGTAATTTCTTAGAGGATATTCCTTGTTAGCTTAAATCATTGCCTACAATTATGATACATTATGATAGCCAGTCAGCTATTGGAAGGGTACAAAGTAGTAAGTAGAATAGCAAGTATCGACATATACGTCGAAGGCGTAATTCCATAAGGCAATTGATCTTAAATAGAGTTATTTCCATTAATTACATGAAATCGAAGGAAACCTTAGTGCATTCATTAACTAAATGTTTAGGTAGAGATCAAGTATACTGCTTATCAAGTGGAACGGTCTTAAAACCTATAAAGTAAAGAATTTTCATAGCTACCACCCAACCTTGTTGACTGGAGATCCCAAGATGTTGGTTCAGTGAGACAACTACGTTATGAAGATTCAAACAAGCACTTGGGAGTAATTTCCATTTCATTCCTATGATAGCTAAGTGTTATCTACTGCATGTAGTAAGGTTAAGTTATATACTTTTAATAATTCCTCTACTATAAAGTAGAGTACAATAGGATACTCTGAATAGAAGATCACCTATATAAGTATGAAGAAGGTCCACTTCAATGAAATACTTATGAATCCAAAATATTATCCAAGGCTAAAACGAACACAATCGTAAGAACTAAAAGTATTAGAAAAGTTATTGTGTGGATACTATTGTCTGGGTTTACACAAATAGCTGAACAATTCAAGATATTGCGCCACTGAGTAGCTTAGTAAATCCGATAGTATTCTACTAAGAAAGTTTCAATGTCACAAGCTATCTTGCTCCATGCAATAACTTTTCGCATGGACTCTTTTCATTGTTTACATATGCATTAATTTCATTCATATGGGGGATTGTTAAAAATTGGTATTAAAAATTGAGTTTTGACCCAACTTTGACTAATAAATTAAGTGAATTCTATTCTACAAAAATATATATAAGTTGATTAAACATAATATATGTCGTAAGTAGATAAGTTTAGTATATTTGATTTCTCAAAACCAATTTTGGATGAATGAAAAATTAATGAATAAAGTAAGTCACTTAAATAAATAGTTGAATATAGAAAGTTGAGAAAGTGAAAAGTCACAATCCCACGTTGAAAAAATAGATCAACTTTGTCTTACATATATATAATCTCATTTTAGTAAAGAGTGATTAAATAGGGCCCTTATGGTGCACTATAGTGGTCTTTTGACTAGTTTTAGCTAGCTCAAGGAGCTACGATACGCACCATCTGAACCCGCACCTGCATGCGTACATCGCAAAGGTCGCATTGGGCGCTTTAGAGGTGCACTTTGCACTTAGCACGTACGCATCATCGTGAGGAGTTGATAGCCTTAAATTTTTCAAAAATTGAACCAAATTAGCTCAGTGTGGCTTAGTGACATGGCTAGTGTTTATTATTATGGAGGATTCACCTGGTTGGCGTACGCGTGACATGAAAACGTGCGGTTGGAGGCTGAATAGAGTGGTCGAACACACTGCTGCTTACAAGGTACATCCAAAGGTTGTGAGTGGACCGAATCGTTAACATGTTTGTTCTATTAGCAAGGGCTCCCGTAAGGGTGTGGACCTTCGCATAGAGATACAATCGGATGATTGAGATTGATCATTGAGAAGGGGTTCACTGTAATGATATGGATTTTTGTAGAGGGATGTAATCGTACGGCTCATATTAATTCGGAACAAAAAATTGCACTTACTCACGAATTAGCACCACAACTTTTCGAAATCTATAAATAGACCCCAAAATTCATCATTTTTATCTCATTCATTCTCTTCTTATCTTTCTTTTAAGTCTAAAATAGTGTTACTATCACAAGAAGTAAGTTGTTATATTTTAAGAGATGATTATCATATTTTTCATCTTAAGAAAAAAAAGTTTTAACTCTTACCTCAATTAAATACTTTAGTCATTTCAATATCACATCTACCAAAATTTTAAATAATTAAATACATAAAATGGAACAACATATAATGAAAAACTTTTCAGATTTATAGTCATTGGACGAAATAATCGTTTGAAGCCAGAAAAACTATTTTTTCTTGGTCCTTCCTTATATACATGGTAAACTAACAACCTCTCCTGAATTTGTGAAAGAAACATAATTTGATCAAGTACTTCTTCGGGAACTGTAGGATTGTAATATAAAAAAATGAGGGCCTTCAAAAAGTAATTGAACTTAATTCTAATTGATGAATAATTAAAATAATCCCTCTATTTTTTTTCCTCTCATTTTTTTATTTCTTTCTCACAATTCTTTTTACTTTCCCAGCTATTACTTTTCTTCATTTGTGGTTGTAACACAAATTTCGTTGTTCATAAAATTGATAAATAAAAAAATAATATAAATTAAATTTTTAATGTAGCAAAAGATTTAAATGATTACAATATCTAATTAATTCGTTTGATTCTTCTCTTCAAGTACGATATCTTTTGGATTTGAAATTTTGGAGGTAGAATCGCTAATTCGATCTCCTCCATATTGATTTCATTCTTTAATAATGTTAATTCGAGGGTTTAACACTTTGAATTCGAATTAAACGTTACAACTTCAAGAACGTTGATTTGGTGAAATTGGTAACTTGTTGATGGAAGTGACACTTTGATTTCCTCCAATATAGATTGGATTTTCAATAATATTAATTCAAAAGTTTAACAACTTAATCTTTAATTAAACTTTATCACTTGAGTTGACTTCACGATGAACACCTTGACTTTCGCCTTGAATACCGTGAATCTCCTTGAACTTGATTTTCTTAAGTTGAGAGAATTCCTCTAACACCTATTTTACTTGGATTTCTTCTTCACAACTTATGTATTTAATTTTTTGGAGATGACCCTATTTATACTTATAGCATGAAAGCTCTTGCCATTTTTACTTGAAAAAGTGACGCGATTTGATTGATTTTTCACGATTTGATAGACATTTATTGCGTTAATCATGAGATGTGATTTGAATTATCAAAATATTGATATTTATTTTCATAATTTTCAAAATACAATTTTGATTGCTAATAATTAGAATTTGACATTTAACGATATTTGATTGGCCGAAAATATATATTAAAATATCAATTAATTTACTATTTATTTTAAAAATTAAATTTAATTAAAATTTTAAAATATAAATATAAATATAAAATTAATATTTAATATATTATTTTACACGTATCATCATTTAATTGGTTATGAATTTTAGAATGACGTAGGAACAGAGAGGCAAGGGAGAGCAATGGGAAGTTTCAGGAATGAGCGGCTCATGAAAGGTTGAGCAGTATAGGGGAGAGCGAGGAAGGAAAGAGAGTGAAGTAGGGGAGTTAGAGAAGAAAGGCAACGGAGGTTGGAAAGGAGGGAAAGAGAGGAGAGGGTGGACAAAGAGGTGAGGAATTAAAAGATGTAGTGGGAAAAAGAGACAGGGAGGCGGTGCTAGAAAGAGAGGAACAAAGAGAGAGATAAGGGGATCGACGACTTTGGAGAAAAAGAGGTGGCATGAGAGGGGGGGGGGGGGGGGGGGATGGGCGGTGGTGATTAAGGAGACGGAGGCGGAGGAGGGAGAGAGCGAATTGACTTAAGATTTCATGATTTTTTTTTATTAATTAAGACAAACAATATAAATCGTCAAATTTGAAGAACTCAATACTAAGATCTTTTGAAGTTTTTATGGCAATAAAATTTAATTATGAATATATAACAAACTCATCTCTTCAAATAAACATTATAAATACATCTCTTTCTAAATATATAAATATTACCAAGAGATTAGGGGGTAATGCATTGATAATTTGATTTTTTTTTCAATTTTTCAAACTAAGGGCAAATTGATTAATTCATGACTTCCATTTAATTTTTTTTTTTTGCAAAAGAAAATTAGAGGAGAGATTTTTATAATCATTAGGGGAGAGGAGAAACTGATAATTTAGTTAGTTTAGAGAGGGGTAAGTGTAATTAATCCTATTTTTAAACCCAACATAAAGATTGTATTGTCCTTCTGCATACACAATTTATTGCAATTGAAAATTACCTCTCACCTGACACGCGGTAAAAACTATAAATGCCCCATGTGTCAAGAAAAATCTGCTCGTGTTTTATGATACCAACACAAAACCCCACCTTCATCAAAAACTATGGGAAATGATGGCACACGCGCTGGCTGTGTGAAATACAATTTTTTCTTTTTTTTGTTATCGTCCCTTCACCCTAAATTGCACGTGTAATTGATTAATATGCCCCTCTTTATGTTATACAAATATTGGAACTTAACTTCAGCCCACTGTTCTTTCAATCTTCCTGGAGTGAAACAGTATTGCCTTCATCTGTTACCAGTTTTTAACAGCAAACTAATTATATCTTCTAACTTTAACTTTATCGTAATTTTCCATTGCACGACTCTAGTGAAATTATAGACTGAGTTTCTAAGTCATTAGGTGAGAGTACCAGTATTTCAAACAGAACATATTGACTTAAGAGTTTTTGAGAATGAACTTTTTTTGCAAGTTCCTTGGAATTTTTTTGAAAGGTAGTCTATTCACCCCTTTTCTAAACTTTTTTCATATCACTTAGGACTAACACTAGACACTGGATTGACCATAGTGTTGTACACTCAAATAAGACATAGTCTTCAAGAATCTTTCTATGGTAATTTGATGGAAGCAACTGCATGACGATAATGATACCCAACTAGTTGGAACACCCCACAAATGTGGTGCTTGTCACATTGAGAAACGCAATATGGTTTAACCTCAGCTTTGTCTTCACCTGCTCAACTTTCTGTCTTTTAGTCGTATCACTTTCTTACTTCGTAGTTTCTATATTGTCTATTTTCAAAATTTTGATTGCATCTGTCCAATCAAAAATCCTTAAGATAAAATTAGGTACCTTTGATTTTATTTGGGATTGTTCAATGGATTTAAAATCACATATGTCAGTCTTTTTAGATAAAATCATTATTTGTCTTGATTTTTATAAATATTTTTATCCATTAACTTAATCTCGATTTTTTTATTTATCAACTTCTAAGATGTATTATGGTGACAAGGTTTCTCTTGGATCAAATTTTGTATACTAAAAAATACTATTTTTTTCTTTTTCTTTTTTTCACTCTTCTGTTCTTCTTCCTTGATTAACATTTATAAGATAGGAGGATGAGGTTGCTCTTAGATTCTAAATTTGTATGGTTCAAAATCCTCCAACATTGTTTTCTATTTTTTCTCATCTCTAAAGAGATTACTATTTAATCTTCAGTTACAAACAAGATATAAATCCTTCTATACATTCACATTTATGTAAGTTTCCTTTACTCCATTACTTTGATTCACTGTTTTCTTTTACTTAAGTTTCTTGATCTACCAATTCTTTGAAACTTTTTAGGATTATTTTTCTATTATTTTTGTTACCTCACAAGTAATAGATACTTGAGCATTTACTTTTTTCAATAATTTGTATGAAGTTACTTTAGTTATTGATAATTTTCAGCACGAATAAAAAATCTAAATTCAATGATTTAATCTACAAATTACGTTTGGATTGACCTGTAAAGCGATGAGGGTGGTCTAACGAAAACTCTCCGATATTCAAATCAGTAAATATTCAAAGAAAATCAATCAATCACTCAATCAAACTGTGTATGTAATTCTGAAATGTAAAAATACCTAAACAAATAAGTTTTTATTTATGTTATGCACCAATTGGAGAAAGTGCACCCCAAGTACTAATCTGCTACTTTTGCTCTCTTCCCCTAGTTGGATCACCTGCACAAGACGCCGGCATGACCCAGCGTAAGAACTCTAACGCTCAAGTTAGTGGATATTCTCGTGGAGAAGATGAAAAGCAGACAAATATATATGTATTTTAGATATAAAAAGTGTAACCCGTTGTTATGTACCGATTGGAGAAGGTGCATCCCAAGAACCAATCTGCTGATTTTGCTCTCCCCCCTTGCTAGATCACCTGCACAAGACGCCGACGTGACCCGGCGTAAGAACTCCAACGCTCAAGTCAGTAGATATTTTCTTGGAGAATATGAAAAACAGGCAAATATATATGTATTTCAGATATAAAAAGTGTAACCCGTGATATGCCATGAATTCCCCTATTTATTGATGTTAAACAAGGGCAAAAGAGAGATTTCAAACCTCAATTTGTTGTAATAGATTACTGTACACGTATCCACGTTCTCTGATTTACCCTAAAAGATTCTCTGTAATTTTCTAACCATAACCATTTCATCCTAATTTTTCGCGTGAACTTGCCCGACTTGGAGGTCGGTAAGCTTCCCAATGCTAGATATAAAACGCTTAACATGACATGCCATTCTCAGGGCCCGTGTGCTAAGCTAACATATCTGTTCAACCACCTTCCACACCATAGATGGGAGTTTTATGTCAATCCACACCTTAAATAATTCATCCCGACCTGACCTAATTCACACTAACTCATTTCCCATAACCTGAGCTACTTCAACTTCGACCTGACCTACATCACATTAGATTCTTATTCTTGATCCGAGATGCACAGGTCTATCCCGACCTACATCACAGTAGATTTTTATTCATGATCCGAGTTGCGCAGGTCCATCCCGACCTATACCACATTAGCTTTTTACTCATAACCCGAGCTACACAGTCCCATCCTAGCCCATACCACATCAGCTAGTCCCCCTACTCTGCTTGACCTGCAACCTTTGCAGGACAGACAGAGAACAAAAAATCTTGTTTATTAGGGCTGACGTAGACATCACTTTTCAATTCCACCCCTTGGGATTTTGCGCCCATTACTAAAATTTTAATGCCTTAGTCTTTTCAACTAACTATCCTCATCCAGCCATACATGTGTCTTCATCTTATCATCCACGGCTATAGCTTCCTCTGCCTGTTCAAGTGCCACTTTCTCCTTATAAAAGGGGCCTCCATCTTTCCATTTTTCCTCTTCTTCTTTTCTGCAAATTTGCTCTCCGGCGATCCTCCTCTTGTATTCTTCCGACAACTCCTTTCTTTTCTTTCTTCAACAAGCCAAGTAAGTCATCTAACTCTTGCTATTCATTTATTTTTCCTTATTTTTTTTATATGCTTGGTTTATTTCTTGATTTCCACCTCTCCTGAATCTCCAAACCCCATGTCGTTTATTCCCTCTCTTCTTCCTCCCGGAGTTTCTGTTCATGAAATATTACTTGAATTATCAACCCATCACCCTTCTGAAGTTAGGATGGCTAATCTGGCTAATCACCCGGCTTATACGACTCATGCCACCACCCTCTCTTAGATAAGCCTAGCAAACCTTAACGAAAATGCAAGAATACCTGAGGAATTTAACGTAGTCCTGCTAGGCCCTCGCAACAGACCTCATAACCCCACCTCCTGGTTATGTGACTTTCTTTATAGACCAACTAGAGGTAAGCCTTAGATTTCCCATACCTGACCTATTCTGTCGTATCTCTAAAAGCTTCGGTATTCCCCTGATGCAGCTCGTTCCTAATTCTTTTCGACTTATATTTAGTTTTTGGATGGTAGTTAACTATTTTGGATATGAGCCAAACCACAAGCTATGATGGGCTTTTTTTCATGCTAAAACCGCTAAGCCAGGCCTTTTTTATTTTATCTCCTAGGAGCAGTTAAATTTCTAGAGTGGAAACCCAGCTCTCTTAAGGGTTGGAAGAAAAGATACTTTTATATTTCTTTCCCCGACCCTTGGAATTTTCCTACCAATTGGATCATCGACTTACCTCATCAAGTTCGCGCGCCCGAGTTGGACTCGGCCACCCAAGCATTAGCTCGCTAATTAAACCACAACCCCTACCATGTAGGGTTATTAGCTGATTCCTGGCCTTTACTCTACCATTTTCAACTGAATCCCAAAGCTATTCTCCTTCATCAGCTTATAAGTACCTTCTTGTTCAACTAATTGTTGTGTTTTCACAATTGCCATATACTAACTGAATCACTCTTTTTTTTTCAGATCAACTGATGGAGTCTCACATACTAGCAGCGTACTGAGCTCGGAAAGTTGCTGGAGGTTCAGATCAGCTTAAAGGTTAGGCCCGAGTCCCCCTGACTTGCACACCTCTGGATCAGTGACCCGAGCTTCATCCTCAACTCCTCCACCACCACCATCTACTTCCTCACCTTCTGTTGTAGCTACTACATCTATCTCCTCCTGGAGTAGAGGAAAGTGTCCAACCTCTGCAGGTGGCAGCAGCTCGGGTCCATCTCAACATCCTCATCTCAATGCCCCTACTTCCCTAAATGCCTTAATTTTACTAGCTCGGTATTTGAGATGCATGATGGGAAACTATACGTTGAGTGGCTCCAAGGCGTACCTAACTCCATAGATTAGCATATCTTAGGGTCTATGGATTATGATGCCAAGGTGGGCAATCTTCCAGATCACACCTCCAAGGTAATGTTCACTTCTTAATTCATCTCATTTATTCCAAGGGTTGAAAATTTTCTTAACCTCTTTTTTTCTTTAGGCCATTTTGTATCTGAGCTATTTGATGGCCGATCTACGGTCTGGATTATCATCCTCAAAGGAAGAAGAACTCAGGCAATAGAATGAAGATCTGCAGTAATGGTTACAGTGTTCTCAAGCTCGCACCGATAAATTGGAAACAGATCTCGAGATTACCAGGGGTAAACATGCTTCCCTGGAAGAGAAAGTAATCGAGATGGAACAAGATAGGAATATGATGGAGAGCCAAATGTTGAAGGCTATTGAGGAGGCTTTTATCTCCTGAATCGAAGGTCATGGTCGAGTTGAGTGGGCCCAAGAGAAAGAAAAGTTATTGTAATCTCCAGAGTTTTTTGATCACTTGACCTCTGGGGCTTTGGATTACTTGATCCACGGCTTCATAGATTGCCTAGGTCAGGTCCAGGAGTTAGGGTATACCGGTCCAGATCCAAATCTAGACTATGATGTCGAAAGTATTCCTTCACTTGGCAATAGGTCTGCCCTTGCAGCTGATGTAGCTGGTCTTTCGCAACCACCATCTGCGCCAACATCTTTAGGAGATCATTTTGTTCATTCATCCCCTCTTCTCTAACCGCTGCTATCCCTTAAGATCTTCCCAATGAGCCTACTATCAATGTTGAGGATGATAGTTCTTCCCATTCAGGAAATCCAGACGATGGGGTTGCTGTTTTAGAATCCCTCAATATTTCTGATTATGGGGTAATATAGGTTTTGTAAATCTTTATAATAATTTTTCTATAATAATATTGTTTTACCTTTATCGTTTTTGAGTTCTGCTTTATTTTTCCAATACCTACAACTTCAAAAGTAATTTTTCAATAGATTATAAAACATGTATATCTTACTCAGGTTTCGTAACTAAGCTATATGTGCCTTACCAAAGGTATTCCTGCTTTCTAAAGTATGAAAAAGATAGTCCAGCTCAGCTAGTCTTGCCTTAGAATTTTTTTTATTCTTTTATTTTTTTTAATCATTCCCCAAGAAGGTCGGTCTCTGCGAACCCTCCAAGAAACCCAGGTAGGTCCATTTCAACTGGTCTTACCTTAGAATTTTTTCTTGAATCATTCCCTATGGAGGTCGATCTCCGTGAACCCTCCAAAGAACCCAAGTAGGTCCAATTCCACTGGCCTTGCCTTATGATTTTTTCTTGAATGATTTCTCAATGAGGTCGATCTCCGCGAACCCTCCAAGGAACTCAGGTAGGTCCAGTTCAACTGCCCTTGTCTTAGGATTTTTTTTCTAAATTAATTTACATAATGGGCAAGATAATTCATTTCATTTCTTCTACAAAAATTCAGGATTACGTATAAAATTTCTTCAAATGGCAAACATTCCATGGTTTGGGTACTCTTTTTCCCTGCTCATCTTCCAGCTCATTAACACCTCCAGCTATTACCTGAGTTACCTTGTAAGGACCTTCCCAATTTATCTCTAACTTGCCAGTTTGTTTCAAGGTATCTGCTCGCCGTTGTACCAAATCTCCAACCTGAAAATTCCTTATTTTGACATTCCAAGAGTATCCAGCTCGAATTCTGCTTTTGTATGCTTCCATCCGAAGGTATGCCTTCTCTTTTTTTTCATCGATCCAGTCTAATGCTTCTCTCATGAGCTCATTGTTTTCTTTTTCATCATAGCTTTGGATCCGGTGAGTTTCCATACCAATCTCAACGGGTATAACAGCTTCGGCCCCATATACCAAATTGAATGGAGTCTCTCATATCATGTCGTAGTCCTTGGTGTTGTACGATATGCCCATAAAATCGAGCCTAGCTCATCCACCCAACTTCCTACAGCTCTACGTAGTCTGGTTTTAATCTCTTATAAAATTATCCGATTGGTTACTTCAACTTGCCCATTGGCTTGAGGATGGGCCACCGAAATAAAGTGTTGCTTGATTTTCATCTTAGTGCACCAACTCTGGACTTTTTTACCTTTGAATTGGGTTCCATTATCTGATATTAGGTCACGTGGAATCCCATATCTACATACTATGTTTTCCCATAGAAATTTCATGACCTGTGACTTTGTAATTTTAGCTATAGGCTAAGCTTCTACCCATTTACTGAAATAATCTACTGCTACTATCAAAAATTTCCTTTGCCCTGTTGCCAGGGGAAAAGGCCCAACGATGCGAGCTGATGACTTTCAACTCCTCTACTGGTTTATGTATCAATGGGGCGTGCTTCTGGTATTTTTCACAGGTTCTGACCAAATGCTCCGCATCTTCTTTTAGCGAAGGCCAGAAGTACCCAACTCTTGCTATCTTAGAAGCCAGTACACGACCTCCACCTTCAATCCCCTCACCAACGCCTCATATTCAGCTTTATTATTTGATGTTTTGAACTCAAACCTTACAGCGAACTCCAACTCTTCCCCTTCCGGGCTGATTAGTACAATACCTGCCCCACAATTTGATATGGTAGCTAAGCCATCCCCATATAGCAACCATGCCATAGGACTTTCATCAGTAGGTGTCATTTCCTGCAGAAAATTTGCCAATTTGCTAATCTCTATTGCCCATTTAACCATCCGACCTAAAGTTTCTGGTTTATTTAGCACCTATCTTAATGGTAGGTTAGTTCGGACTACTATCTTATGTGATAAGAAGTACGGTCAAAGCTGTCTAGCAGTCATTACTAAGGTTAATCCTCTTTTTTCTATTTCTGGATATTTAGTTTCCACCCCTCTTAGCAATTTACTTACGTAGTAAATAGATTTCTGATGAACTCCTTCCTCTCTTAACAGCATTGAGCTAACAACTGATTCTCCTACTGACAGATATACATACAGCATTTCACCTTGTACAGGTTTGGTCAATAGGGGTAGCATAGCTAAGAAGTTTTTTAATTCATCAAAAGCCTTCTGACACTGCTCAGTCTATTGGAACTTGTTAGCCTTCCTCAGAATTTTGAAGAAAGACAGACTTCTCTCTGCCGATTTGGATATGAACAAACTTAGAGCTGCTATCCTACCAGTGAGCTATTGAACCTTGTTAATACTATTTGGAGGAGCTATATTCTGCACTGCCTTTACTTTCTCAGGGTTCACCTCTATACCTCTCTCGATTACCATATAGCCCAATAATTTACTATACCTAACCCCAAAAGCACATTTAGAAGGATTAAGTTTCATACCATATCTCCTAAGGACTCCAAAGGCTTCTGCCAGGTCAGCAACATGAGTTTCAGCTTCTGTACTTTTTATCAGCATATCATCCATATATACTTTCATGTTCCGTTCGAGCTGTTCTTTGAACATTCTATCTACCAACTTCTGATATGTAACCCCTGCATTTTTTAGTCCAAAATGCATAACCACATAACAATAAGCTCATGTAGAAGTAATAAAGCTTACTTTCTTATGATCTTCATGTGTCAACATGATCTGGTGGTACCCCTGTGAAGCATCCATCATACTTAATAGCTCACACCCCGAGGTAGAGTCAACCAACAGGTCTATTCGTGGTAATGGGTAATGATCTTTAGGACAAGCTTTATTTAAATCTCAAAAATCAATGCACATTCTCTACTTTTCTTCTATTTTTGGGAGCAAGACAATGTTTGACAACTATTCTGGGAATTTGATCTCTTTGATATGCCCAGTCTCCAGCAATTTCTCTACCTCCTTCTGGATAACCTTATCCTTCTCAAGCCCAAAATGTTTCTTCTTCTGTTTAACAGGTTTGAATGTTGGGTCAACATTGATGTGATGTACTACCACACCTGGATCAATTCCTTCCAAGTCACGCATAGTCCATGCGAAGATATCAATATTATTTCTTAAGAATTGGGTCATCCTGTCTACTAATTCTGGACTCAGTTGTGTGCCCATTCGAGTAGTTTTGATCACATCCCCTTGCACCAGTTCTATATTAACCAATTCCTCATTTTGGCAGTACATGCTCTTGTTCAACTGAAGGCCCTTCTGCCCTATTTCTTTTCATAACTTTTAGCGAGGGCTCATTTTCTGCATTTTGTTCTCTTTTAGGTTTTTTCTGCTCAGCTTCCACATAACATCTCCTAGCCGAGCACTGATCCCCTTCTACTTCTCTTATCCCTTCATCCACATAGAATTTCAATTTCATGGGAAAGGTGGACACCACTGCTTTGAAGGTATTGAGCGAAGGTCTTCCCAAGATGATGTTATATGCAGAAAAAGAGTCAACCACCAAAAATTTAACCATCCTAGTCTTACGCATAGGCTCAGTACCTAAGGAAACTGGTAGAATGACCTGACCCATAGGATCCACCACTCCCCCGCAAAAACCGAACAAGGTTGTCTCCACGGGCTGCAACACTATATCCAGATTCATCTTCTTATATGCTTCATAGAACAAGACATCAACTGAGCTACCAGTGTCAACCATTACTCTGGTCCCGTCAAAGTTAGCTATGGTTGCAGTGACGACTAGTGCATCAATATGCGTGCATGTAATCCTCTCACATCATGGGGCCCGAATTGAATCATCGGACCTTCGTTAATTTTATGGACCTCTTCTCTTGCACATTCTGGAGTAGATCGGGCATATGCTTTCCTAGCTCGGTTGGAGTCCCCATCTGTAGGGCCCTCTACTATCATCTGGATAAAATCCCTTGGAGCCTGGAGATGGTTTTCCCTAGGGTGGCTCCAACTTTTCCCTCTTTAGTGTCTCTCTCTATCCAGGTAGGCCGAGCTTTTTTCCATTCAGTCATTTCCTTATTCTCATCCTCGTTGATCCAATCATCCAGCTATCACTTTCTTATCATTCTTTCTATCTCATCTTTCAGATGCCGATATTCCTCTGTGTTATGCCCATACTCATTATGAAAAGTGCAGAATAAATTAGACTTGGGCTTGGTTGGAGCTGACGAGTGATTATACGGTCATTTTAACCCATTATGCTTCACAATAACTATCAAGATATGTGCCCTTGGGGCCACCAGGGGAGTGTATTGCCTAGGTTCTCTAGGTGTAGGCAAAAGATGTCACTCATCATGTTTCAATTTCCTAACAAAACCTCATCCCTCTTTGCCAGACTCTCTTCTCTCTCTTTTTCTGTCTCCTTCTTCTTTTTTCATTCGCTGAACTTCTTCCATGTTGATATATTTTTCAACCCGTGCTAGCAGGTCATCAAAACTTTTGATTGATTTCTTAGCCAACGACCTAAAAAATTTGCCATCTTGCAAACCTTGGGTCAGGGCATTAGAAAGTACCTATTAGGTAGTTGAAGGTACTTCTATGTAGCTTCTAAGGCCTCATTGTCTTTTTTCTTTATATTGAACAAAGTTACCGACGTTTTTTGGTATTTCTGAGAACTTGCAAATTGATGTAAAAAGGCTTAACTAAACTCATCAAAAGAGCTGATTGAACTGGGGGTAACTGGCTAAACCATTGTTGTGCTGATTTCGACAGGGTAGTCAGGAATACCCTACACTTAACCCCATCAAAATATCTGTGCAAGAGAGCTGAGTTTTTGAACCTGCACAGATGTTCCCATGGGTCAGTAGTACCATCATACTCATAATTTAATGATATGAAGTTGACTGGTAGGTCGTCCATCATTACTTCCTCATCAAACGGAATTCCTCTCTTGATCACCATAATTCTTCCCGCCATTTTCATCTTCATCTATTTCAGCTCTTTCAGCTCATTATGCAAATCATCTAGCTTCTCCGACAAATCTGGCTCTTTCATTAGTATTTTACTCCGGCATTCCCTTGTATAACTCTTCTCCTGCCTCTCAAAGCGGAGTGGCTTTTCCGATACCTCTAGTGGCGGTGGTGATTAACCTCTCTTATTCTCAAGGCTACATCCATCGTAGTTGTGATTAGACTTGTTAACTGCTCCATGTTAAGTTGGCCAGCATTTCTTACTCCAAATTTCGGAACCAATTTACATCGGGTGTATGCACTGTTCAGAGCGGTGGAACTCCAGGTGTTACCAGGGGTGGGCTATCATTCTCCCTCCACTCTTGGACCTCTAGACCATGACTGCACCGGACAATTGGTGATAGAGCTTCATTGGATGTTTCTTCACCCAGAATTCCTTTTTCTTGCCATTTCTCAAGCCTTAACTCACAAATGTTCCCATAGACGGCGCCAACTTGTTATGCACCAGTTGGAGAAGGTGCACCCTAAGTACCAATCTGCTGTTTTTGCTCTCCTCCCCCTTGCTGGATCATCTGCACAAGACGCCGACGTGACCCGGCGTAAGAACTCCAACTCTCAAGTCAGTAAATATTCTCTTGGAGAATATGAAAAGCAGGCAAATATATATGTATTTTAGATATAAAAAGTGTAACCTGTGATATGCCATGAATTCCTTTATTTATAGATGTTAAACAAGGGCAAAAGAGAGATTTCAAACCTTAATTTATTGTAACAGATAATTGTACACGTGTCCACGTTCTCTGATTTACCCTAAAAGATTTCCTGTAATTTTCTAACCATAACCGTTTTATCCTAATTTTCCGCGTGAACTTGCTCAACCTGGAGGTCGATAAGCTTCCCAGTGCTAGATATAAAATGCTTAACAGGTCATGCCACTTTTAGGGCTCGTGTGCTAAGCTAACACATCTATTCACCCACCTTCCACATCATAGATGAGAGTTTTTTATCAATCCACACCTTAAATAATTCATCCCAACCATACTTCACACTAACTCATTGCCCATAGTCTGAGCTATTTCAAGTCCGAGTTGACCTACATTACAGTAGATTCTTACTCATAACCTGAGTTACGCAGGTCTATCCCGATCTATACCATATTAGCTTTTTACTCATAACTCAAGCTACGCAGGCTCGTCCTGACCTATACCACATCACTTTCTTTCTCCACAATCCTAATACAATCAAAATATGATTTTACCACATTTTCATTCGTACTCCGTCATGTCCTAGCTAGGCTGACCAGCTTGGATCGATTAAACCAATCATCTTATATCTAGTCGAGCACCGCAACTCAGTATCCATTAGATATAAATATATTTTAGTTGAGAAGCTCTTATTAGCTCGGACCTAGACAAACCATCACTCATCATCCGAATTGGACTGAACAACAACATAATCTAATCATTAACCCATATAATAAATACCGCGCAATATTCATCTAAGTTGGAGCCTAACTGAGATCAACGATTTTGATATGACTCGTACAAAACTTCTAAACAAGACCAGACCTCTATTTTAAATTCAGTTCAAACGAGCGGATTATGGTTAGGTCAAAGCCATATCACATCGATTATCGTGTTTTGTATGATATAATAAAAGAATTGAAAATTTATCCATAAACTTGTTTCATTATGAAATTTGAAATAAACCCTCTTCTGTATTTTTCTTTATAGCCCTGCGTTCATGCTAGTTTATATTATTTAAAAAAACTCTCTAAAGCCTTAATTAAGGCGAAACTAATATCTTAGCAATGCTAAATATATTAGTGCTATTTTTCCACTCTAGATTTCAGTAAAAAAATTTAAACCATTAGCATGTCAAATTAATTCCAAAATGTATTGCAGTTTCTACACTGCATTGAATAAGATGTCCCAAAAAATAATAATAATAATAATAATTCACCGTGGGCCATGTTGTATTTTTTTATTGATAAAGCATGTTAGATTCATCCCTATATTGACTCTTTTTCTAAGTTTAGGTTTATTACAAAGAATACTTGATTTATTTCCTATTTCAATGTTAAGGAGAAGGGAAATGAAAAAAAACAAAGGAAGAAAGAACTTGTTGTCTTACTACTAAACTGTCTACTTTCGGCTTCAACTAAAAATAAGGCAAATTGCCTTAGGTTTTGAAACTTAATTATCTTGTACATTTATTTTCAAACTTAATTGCAGTAAGATTTTTGAAACTTGAAAATTAGTAATATATAAAGCCACCAACAATAAAAATGATCAATACACATTATAAATGGTCTGAAAAATAATTATCCTTTACGAAAAACAGATTTTTTTTATTTTTAATTGCCATGATTAACATATTGCGATCAGCTAATGGGTTAATTAAAGAGAATCAACGACTCTGAGTTAAGAATTTACAAATCCAATCAAAATATTTATGGAAATTAACATATTAATCATTTTGGATTTCTTTTAATCTACTGTTTCACCGTGTAAAATATATATTCCGAATGTGCCTTAAGTGTATATATATTTCAGGAAATAAGAAAATGAATAAAATACAAAAATATATATTTAATGTGCATCTACAATATTAAATACAAAATAAAATACTTAATTTAAAATATAAGTTCAACTACATATTGAGCGTACCGGTTACTTCAATGTGCTCCTAAGAGATTCATAATATTAAAGTAATCAACCCACAAGAAAATGACAGTAAAATCATATTTTCTTCACTTGTTTTTTCAGTATATTTTTTTTTTGTTTTATTTTGTTTTGTTTTTTATTGTTGTTGTTTTTTTTTTGGGGGGTCAGTGGCCGAACTAGAAAATGAATACTTAGAGGAGAGAATTTTTCTTTTTTCGTTAAAAATAATAAATAAATATAAAAAAATATTTTTTATTATTTAGAGAATGAATTTTTAAATTTTAATAATTTTATATAAAAAAATTTATATAAATTAAAAAAAAATAAAGTTGAGGGGCGCCTTTTTGAGGTGAAACACTTGGATGGATAGTGCGTCTTAAATTATTGGATTAGAGCAAATAAGTGATAAAAAATATCCACTTCTATAATTTACTATCAAGTGTCACATTGTCACACCCAATTCTGTCTGGACCTGCTGTGAAATAACAAAACACAGCGACCTCGTTTGTTTTCATTTCATTTCATTGTATTTTAACTTTTGCATTGATTTTGTATGAAAATGAAAATGTGTTTAAATTTTATATAAAAAATTAACTTAATTGAATAGAAAATAATATTTTAGTATTAGAGTTACAATTTGGATCTTTTATGTCTCATCAATCAAATTATTTTTAATTAAAAAATTATTATTAAATTATTGTGAATCAGAAAAAATTATTATTTAATTAATTAGTAAATTTTAATTATTTTATAGTTAGTGGAGCATTATATCAACTATTAATAATATGGTTCACTTTAATGAATAAGTATTTAAGTTTACTTTAATGAATAAGTATTTAAGTTTAACATTGATGATTATAGGTTTGAAAATAAAAATAAATAAAATAATTGTTAAATTGAATAAAATAAATATATTTTTGATATTTTAAATAATAAGAGAAGTAAAAACAAAAGATGAAGATGAAAACAAAGAAAGCCAACACTGTTATCACTTTCAGATTAATAAATGTTTGGGGCTAGCGTATTCTAAAGAGGATTATTTGTATAGAGATCAAGAAAATTATTAAAGAGGTCACTGTAATGGGAGTATTTATTTGATAAAATAAATCGATTTGAAATTTTAAAAAAATAAAAAAATTGGTATGTCAAAATAGTATATTTATCATTGAACCAAATTAATTAATTTGAGAAATAAAAAATTTGGCATGTCAAAATGTTACACTCATTGAATCAAAATTAATCGATTTGATTTGATTACCATCATAATATTTAGATTTTTTTTCATAAACTTGATTAGCTGATTTTTTAAAAAAATAAAACATAGTGAAAATTTAAAAACAAAATTGCAATTGAATTTTGTGTATTACTTTTTGGTTTTGGAAAGTAAAAAATAAAAGATAAAATAAAATTAAAAATATTAATTTGATACTCAATGCAATTTGATAAACTGAAATTGAACCAAATATTAAATTATCGTAAAATAAAAACTAAATACCAAAGCCATTTAATACAAAATAGTAATTTTTGGTTTAAAATTAATGAAATACTGTATAATTCGACTGGGTTAAAAATATAGGTGAAAGCGCAAGTGGGGGTTGCGACTTTGTTCGAAAACGCAACCCTCACTTGCGCTTTCAAAATTTAATTTAATTTTTTTAAAAAAAAATTATTGAAAGCGCAAGTTAGATCGCGTTTTCGGACAAAAAGCGCAACCCTAACTTGCACTTTCAATAATTTCTTTTGAAAACGCAATGTACTATTGCGCCTTCAAATTTAAATATATTTTTTATATATATATTTTTAAATATATATATATATATATATTAATTTATATAATTAATATATAAATTTGTGGGAGTGGAGAAATAGGGAGTGTGATTTAATTAAAGATGATTGATATTCAATACAAATGCAAATGAGAAAATTAAAATATTTATATATATATTTAGATAAATATATATAAATATAATTTTATATATATATATATTTAGATAAATATTTTTATTATAATAATAAATAACATAAAGTTATGTTGTTTAATTTTTTTACTTAAGTATATATATGTAAATATTTTAATAAAGATAATAACAATACTATTTTTGCTTCATAAATCACACAATTAATTTTTTTGAATAATAATTACAGTATTGAATTTAAAAGTATTGAAAAATACAAAAATAAAAAAATACTAAAAATGACCACCAGTGTCACACGTACGTCGGTGGCATTATCGTCTACCTCAATATCCACCCTGAGCAGTAGCAATATCATGTGATTGGTTTGGGGTCGGATCATCAATATATGTACTATAGTTTAAATTAAAAATCGGCCGATCTGACGAAGTTGTGGAGCTCGACTCTCCACGATCATGATAGTCGCTGTCTAGATGTGGAAATGCAACAGGCGAGATAATAAAATCTCCACGTCCAGAATCATGTCCTAGATGCTGCTGAACAAACGGTGTTTGTGCCATATCTAAATTTGAACTGAGTAGTGTAGAGAATGACATCGTAGATGGTAGCATACCCCAACCGGTTGTGCCTGTTAAGGCACATAATAGTCGGCGGTGCTATCCAAATTGTGTGATACACGATGTGTCGAGGTGGATGGACCTGCCTCTTCTGCTACACTAGACATAAGTGGATAAGGAATGTTGTAAGATGTAGAAGCATAGCAAGTAAATGCACCCCGTGTCGAGGTAGAGGGACCCGCATCTCTACTACTCTAGTACGCATCCTCGTCCTCCTGGCTATGTCTTGTGGTAGTGGCATTGGTATATTTACAGCATCTTGTTATCTACGAAGTAGGCGTTTGCGATCATCAGTGGCATGTATAGCTTCACTCCTCAACTGCATAAGTGAAGCTATATCTTGCTCGTACGCGCCATCAGTACTGAATCTAATCCTCTCGACCGCCATACTCTAAAATACGTGTAAAAAAATGAATAATATTAAAGAATATCATAAATATGATGCATACACATTATAAAAAAATTTATTAATGAATATCTTACCATAACTTCCAAATCTGATATGTGTGAAGGCTGGTACCCCTCCTTCATAGGCAAATGGGATGGTGATAATAGACAGCGTGTAATGCCATCGTACCAATCCATATAGCGAGGCTCAGTACTATCGGACCCAGTAATGGGAGGGTTGACAATAATAAACTGATGTCTATTTGCCCACTGCGACACATACTCCTGGTGATATCGAGCTCAATCCTCTCCATTGTGTCCCATGCGGTCTACATCATGTAAAGTCTGCTCATGCACTGGTATATCTGGTGGAATGTACTGGCGCATGCCAAACTCGCGCATGACCCGCTATGGGTGATGGAACTCCACGATAGCGTAGTTGATCAATGGACAACGAGATCTCCACAGTGGCGTATTACACCTTGGATCCAACACCATAATATCCGGTGAACTCATATCATATGGCTCCTATATAAACTACAATTATAAAATACATAAATTTGAATTATTTGTACATATATGAAAAGAAAAATAAAATCAAATTTAAACAAGTGCCTTAAATTCTACTCACCTCTCTATCAGTCATCATGTCTAGTATATCCCTAATAATCCTGACTGAATGACTCGCTGTACGCGTGAAGCTGTAATACTGCATCCACCTATATGTATATAAAAACAATCATGAAATAATAATCACAAAATAATAGTGGAAGTAGAAACTCATTATCATTAGCATTAATAAATGGACTTATACCTTGCACCATATGGAGGAAGTGGAAGCTCTTGATCATTAGCGCCAATGAGTGGGCCCATATTTACTCGCGAACGTAATCATTTTGGCACCAACATGGTAATGCGAGACCATACCCATATCTGCAAAAATATATATTAATCTAATGAAAGTAGCAAACATATTGATATAACATAAGAAAGTAACAACACTTATATAAAGTTTACCTGTAGAAGTACCATCGCACTACCAATAACATTCTTATCTTTATCCGATGCAGTGCACAACTCACGATACATGAAAGACGGTATTGCACTGCCCCAACTAAAATAAACAACATCTTTAATCTGCTCCATACTCTGTAGATATAGCAACGACACTCTATTGCCTGATGAATCAGGACACATAATGCTACCGAGTAGAATCAATGCACATCCACGTGCATATCGCTCCAACTCATCATGGGGAGTGTCATCTGTCACTAGGTTAGCTTGAAGATAACCCCTCAAGGCACTCAACAATATACGCCCATCCCTAAACTGCTGTGAAGTGGGTCGAAATCCTAAGTAATGGTGGCAATAATCCTATCACTGCTCGGTAGATCTCCTCGGATCAACTCCAATAACAGATTGATCATCAACTGGTAAACCCCAAATAACTACAACATCATGTAGTGTGACAGTCACCTCACCAATTCAAAAATGAAATGTATGAGTCTCAGGTCGTCATCTCTCAACTAGAGCAGTAATCAAATGAAAGTCCAAATCAAAGTGTCCACATCGGTAGACGCCATAGAATCCCATATCATACAGCATATGAACTACACGAGGATGCAATGCACTCTCTCCACCATGAAAACTCCAAAATAGTGCGCCTGCGTGCCTAACTGTAAGTGTCCTATCAACTGCACCAGCAAATACACTCTCTAAACGGTGAGTAGCCTGTCGGGATAAAACTATCGTATCCCGTGGATTATATACAGAAACAATATCCATCCTGTTAACAAATGAATAACACCATGTGTCAAGGATAATTTTTTTAATAGCATCACATTAATGTTTACATATAATATGAAATTAACCATATGGTTCACAATAATTAAACACTAATTTTAACATATAACATGAAATTGTACATACAACATTAACAACAGTTAAATATAAAATCATTACAAAATTATTTCATACAAATAAGGAGTATTACTCCCGCACAAGAGCAAATACTAATACTCAAAGCCCCCAATTACACCACGTGGTCGATGTACTATGGCTGCATTCCACTTTCCATAATTTTGGTGTACTTTCAACCACCCGATACTCACGTCTGATAACTCGTATAGAGTAATCTTTAAGTGAAGCTTGGAGATTTTTTTTGTCTTTGAATACCATACCCTTTTCAAACTCTCCAATACTAGAGTTATAAAATTTTCCTCTATTTAGAATATCAATAGAATCAACAATTATTTCTGGGTAACATTTGGTGAAGAATGGTATAGTACGATTAGAATCATATTCATTTGTTATTGAGAGCATTGAGGTATAAATTGGCACTTGATGTTGGGATGAGTTGCCCTCATCATGTTGCTCATACATCTCTTCCAAATCATCAATTTCGACCCCATCACCATCATCATCATCATCTTCATCAGCAATTTCATCGGGTTCGGAATTAATATGTTCTTTAGCACCAAAACTGTCGACAAGTGGCTCGAACAATTCATCAGTGTATGCATTATACGGCTCTGTATTTGTACCTTCAAAATGCTCTTGACCAGAGCTTGAAGCACCTGCATTAAACTCATTGATGTCAATACTTGTCATACCTTGCGTCACTGTAGTCATTTCAAACACACTATCATCTCTTAAAAATGATGCATACTGATAATACTCATTGCTTGTTGGTATCTCAGGCACAGTATTGTGAACATTTTGTTCTCCCTCAACATAAAATTCTATAAATTGATTTTCTCTTTCCGGATCTAAGAAAAATTTCAATCCTTCGTCATCAGTTATTGATATTAGTTGTGACACATTACCGCAACAGTACTTACCAAATAATTTCAATAAGAACTGTTTATCATCAACGCCCGTGATCTGATACACTTTTAATAGTAATTCAAAAAATCTTGTCCTACGAGACATTCTCCTCGCTCCAATTGTAGGACAATCATATGTTACTGAATTAACATCTTGTATAATTTGACCACCAAAGTATACCAGAACATCGATACTGTTTCTATTTGCCATAACTACATCAAAATAAGTATTAATATTTTAATTTTAAATAATAATTTCAAAGACATAATATTTAATTAAGATTATCATAGTTGTGAGAAAGATTTCCTAAATAGTTTAATAATTTTTAACTCACATTTTCAAGTCAAATAACAAATAACAAATATAATATACATAAAAAAAATGCAAACATTAGCTTCTCCACATATAAAATATGCTATTAAAAATGTACTTGCATATGTCATTATAAAAAATAATATTAATAATATTTCAATACAACAAAATTTATTTTTTCAATATAATAATACATCTACTTCACAATTATTACAATAAAATATATACATTATAATTGAAATATGATACCTGTAAGTTACACTCACAATATGATATGTGTCGTATTTTAATCTATCGCGTACTAACATGAATAAAAATATATAAATGTTAATTAGTAAAAAAAAATTAAAAATTTTAAAAAAATAATAACAATATTACTTAGCGAAAGAAACGAAAATGAACGTCAAGAAGGTAGGGAATAAGAAAATTCGAAAAATAAAAGAAAAAATGGTGAAAAAAAAAATCAACAAAGAGAGAGAGAGAGGGAAAGGCCAAGAGAGAGAGAGAGAGTAATGGGGGAAGTTGGCCGGGGGGGGGGAGAAATGGGGAAAATGGAGGAAATGGGGAGAGAAATAGGGGAATGAGGAGGTGCGCGGGAGGGGGAATAGGGAGAGGAGAGGAGAGGGGAGGGGAAGAAAAAAGGGGGAGAGAATCGATCGGCTTAAATGCCGACCGAAAGCGCAACCACATTTGCAGAAGTCGCAACCACAGGTTGCGCTTTCTCTTTTTACAGGAAGCGCGCAACCCAAAGTTGCGTTTTCTGCCAAAATAATAGTGAAAGCGCGTATTAGAATCGCGCTTTCATCTAAAAGTGCATTGTTCACACGCACTTTCACGCATTTTCTTCAATTCTCGCCAAATCACGATAAAATATTAATTATTTTTTAAATTTATTATTTTAAATTAAATTAGTCACCAAAATAATCAATTCAATCTCGGCGCCCGCCTAATTTTTTATTTTAATTTAATTTACGGTGTTTATTGAAACGCCCCTACTTTACTTTTGATTCTTGATTTTTCATGTGATGTGATGTGGGTCTCGCTTGAGGTGCAATTTTCAAGTGTGTTTTCACATTTGAAATTGTTAATTTAGAGCATGCTTGATTTACGTGAAAGAAACTGATCTGATTGATATGCGAGGATAATGCTATTTTCAATTCATAATATTAAATTTAACATTCTATATAATTTAATTTAATATGTTATATTAAATTTTACATTAAATGATAAATAAATATTTTTTTTATTTTTTATTATTATTTATTTATTTATAAAATTATTTAATTACTTATATTTTGTTATAATATAAAGTTATTTAATTATTTTGTCTTTATGCACCCTTCTTGTTTCACTGTAAAAAAAAAAAATTTGGAGTTGACGGATCATGAATTATTTGTACAATAGTGGATCATTTGGGTAGATACTATCAATTAGGTAACAATTCATGTTATATGGTGTAGGACTCGAAAATAATTTACCACACCATTAAATTATTATATTTAATTTATGTATTATTTTATTTTTAAAATTTTGATTTTTAATATTTATATTATATTTTACTTTTGAATTTGATGCAAGTAATGTTATTTTAATATATTTACTTATTATTTGTTAATTATTATAATTATTACAAATATTATTGCAAAATAATAACTAAACTAAAATTAAATAATAGAACTAAATTATAAATTAATTAAATATACAATATATGATTCAAATAGAATTAAAACTTAGAGTAGAACAAATTTGTGGTCAAAATGGAGATATATAAATTACATCAAATTTGATATAAATAAATTATGTTATACTAAATTAGGTATGATACTGTTCATTACACCAATTTTAGTATAATATTTTATATTTCATTGAAGACGAAAAAATACAATATCTAGTGTGATGGTGTAATTTTTGGTACTAGGTTGGAGATGCTCTTACACTATGTTTTTAATGATTGATATATTATTAATTAAATAGATTAATAATTTATAAGTAATAATTATTAATACTATTTTTTTATAAATATAGACAAATGTTCATATATTAAATAGGATTCGAATCCAAAAATTAAAATTATAAAAATTCAAATATGCTTAATTGGCTAGAATTACACAATTCAAGATTTTGTTTTCACGTACAATACTTTGTACGTGAAATGTGCATTTTATTTGTTTTTTTTCTTTCATTTAATCAAACCAATTTAATGTGGCCTAAGTTTTCAAGTGATGATTCAGTAGGTGTACTGGACCTACAAATCTGCGAGCAATTGACAAATGTGAATAACATGTTATATTGCTATTGGTCACTGGTCAGTGCATTTCTTACACTTGTCCTAAATTCTTTTGCATTTCCCATTGGAGTGGTATGGTGTAAAACTTCAAAATGCTTTCATTTACCCTTTGATTCAAGAATTTTGATAAAAAAAACAATAAAAAAAGACAAAATAAAAATAAATAAAATATAAATTTTCGAATTTATTTGCTTAGAACCATCTCATAGTAAATTATACTACCTTGGTCCAAATAAATGTATTTTTTTTACTACTGTTGATAATCAACTTGATTATTTTGTCATGTACAATGAGTTCACTAATATTATTAAACAACAAAAAAGATATTTGAAAATTTAATAATATCAAAATTGTAAAAAAAAAAATAATAATAATAATAATTTCGTACTGTAATAAATAAAGCACTCATTTCTCATATGGATAGAGTTACATCATTAGGAGTAGTCTCATTCACTCACTCCACACAAAGTGAATAATGTGGTAATTTGTCCTGTAAACCAATTAAGAAATCCTTGAATTTAAATTCCACAAACAAAAAAGGGAATTTAAAAAAGAATAACACTTATATATATATATATATATATATATATATGTGTGTGTGTGTGTGTGTGTGTGTGTGTGTATGTGTATATATATATATGTATATGTATATATAAACTAGGACCGTATGCAAAATGTTTAATTTAACCATTTTGCTTACAAAAAAAGTTCTTAGGGTGATTGCAAAATACTCTTAAAAAGGGTGTTTTTGTAAAAAATAAAAATAAAAAATTGAGCATGAATTTTTAGTTGGGCCTATATGTCCGAGTTATATTGAATTTTAAAAAATGCATGGGAATTTCTGAAGACTTCACATAATTATATGGCTCATATGAGTGCACCAACATATAGTGATCAAAATTGCATCAAAAGGTTCTAATAATTTCTTTAAATTTCAAATATTTTTTATACTCTTGTTATATCTAGGGTTATTTTCTCTCTATTTTTCCGATCTTCATCCCTACAGCTGGAGTGTTCCACTAGTGGCGGCTTCCATGGTGGTAGCGGCCGTGGCAAGGTGGTTGGGGAGGCGGCGGAAGGAAGAGAGGAGAGCGTCGGGGGAGAAACCAGTCAGAAAGATAAATTTGGACAAAATATTAATGAAGCGAATTAGAAATTTAGACAAAGAAATCATTTTTGTTTTCTTTTGGCAAATGCTACAAAAGCTGATATTGATATATGACCAACTCTAGCATAAAAGGTTCAATTACGTAGTCATATCATATCATATCATATCATCTCTCTAATACGGAAAGCTTAAATAAAATAACCCAATACTATAAACTACTAATAAATCCTTTTAAGTTTCCTTAAAGAATATTCCTGGAAGAGAAGAATTTATTGGGAGAATGGGTTCCTCTAAGAGTAATATTCCACCTGGGACCCCGCCCTCTACTAAATTTTACCAAAGAAAAATAAATAAAACTTTATTATTATTGTGTGTTTGCATGAACAGATCTTCCTTTTATGCCTGTCAGATAATTTCTTTTGAGAAATGATTAATTAATATCATTTGGTATATTAAGATGTTAAATACTACAGCAATAATTTCAAATTAAAATACCCAAAAAAAAAATATTATCAAAATAAATTAATACCTTCATAAAAGTGGGATTTGAATTTAAAATATTTTATTAATTATATAATCTTTAGATCTCAATCTTATCACTTGACAACTTTATTGATATTTAACGCACAACATAATGGGCTATCAATAGCAATATTTACTTGAAGTATCCTTCTTGCAATATGCATGTAGTATGGTTTAATGTTAGAAAATGCTATTAACATTATCTTTAATTGGCTACAATTTGTATAGTGTCTATCAATATTTTTAAAATTGAATCCAACCAATTGATTCAATTGATCCAAATGCAAATTAGTGGTCATTCAATTCGATTGGGGCAAAAAAAATTAAAAATTCGATCAAACTAGTCAAAATGAATTAGATCAGTTAAACTAATCAAAAATCGATCAAATTGGACAACAAAAGATCAAACAGGTCATAATTAAAAATATTAAACTTAATATTTAATTATATATACGTGGTTATTTGGATTTTGAACTTTGTTATACTTATTTTTTAGTTGGTTATTTATCTTTTTTTTACCTTAATTTATTAAATTTTTATTTTATATAATATAATAAAAAAATATAATAAATTTTTATCAGATCGATCAAACTAACGGTTGAGCCTGTTTGATCGGTTGAATCGTTGATCGACAGAAAAATTGATTTGATTACCTGTTCGATAATAAAACACTGGTGTGTATATTCATAACTATATTCATGCAACTGTATTTGGCTAAAATTTACTTTTCTATGCATAGATAATGATTAGCAATGAGTTATTGGCACTATTATTTCTTTTCTAAGTAGAAATTGAAATTAAAAAAAAAAACATTATATCTAATTCCTAAAGATCCGGATCCGAATTCAAAATTCTGAACTTCTGTTGGACCGAGATTTGGCTAATTGGATTGGGCCTTCTTTTTTTGTAGAGAAGCTGGATCACACTTTAGAATTGAAACTTGTACAGATAAAGGGACGTACCTCTATGGACTGGCCCCATTTTCATGTTACTAATTTTGTTCTCATACTTTTACCCATAATCTAATGCATTTTAAACTGGAATTGGAAATAGAAATTTTAGTTATAACTTCGGTCCTAGTTTTAATTTCTTTAAGACACTCGATCTAAATTTTATATGATATATGGTTGACAGTGCTAATATGTTTAAATTTTAAAGGAGTGTGAGATTTACATATGACATTAAAAGTATAATTGTAGGGTATTTAAATTGTCTAGGATAGAGTTTAATACAAATATAATTAACACAATCATATAACAAAAATCGTCATATAAATTATCAAGAAAATGAACTAAATGTTAAATCTGAATATTAAATTGGAAGCGTATCTTAATCCTTAATATATAGTGATGTATACATGAATCCACAATGATAAGGGTTAGCGTTTTCCAAAATCAAATTTCGTTAAATGCTCCATGGGTTCTCTCTAAGATGAGCATCAAGAAAAAAAGTTAGAACGATTGATTTGACTTGGGATCATATACTTGTAATGTTCCTTATATACCAGATCAAATGAAAGCCTATCAATTTTAATTTAACTAGTATTGAGTCTCTACACATCGCACAGTTTATATTAAATATATATTTCTAAACTCAATTGATAGATTACTTATGCCACTATATTAAATTAGATAATTTATAATACAATTGTTACATATATATATATATATAAATTCACATTGATAAATTAAATAAAACCCTAACACATTGATAAATTAAATAAAACCCTAAAATATAAAATGATTGATAAAAAATGTAATTAGTTGTTGTATATGGATTGATATTTTAATAAATATTGTGTATATTTTATTATATTAGAAAAATAATATATTTGTATCAAATATAATTTAATATTTATAATATAAGATAAATAAGTGAGTAATAACTAATTTTACCAAATCACCCTTAATAATTTTCTTCTTTTTCCTTTTTCATTGTCTTTCTCTCTCTCTCATTTTTTTTTTTTTTTTGCCTCTTCTTTTCTCCATGATTCTGCTGGGTCTTCCATTTCACTACTCTCCAGATGTCCTTCTTTCTCTTGTTTTCTTCTTCAATTTCTTATTTCTCTTCTTTCTTTTCTGTTTTTCTCCTTTTTGTATTTCTCATTTTCTTGCATGGCCGCCTGTCACCAACGCCACCAATGCACCATCGTCACCCCATTTTTTCATCTTTTTTTCCTTCAAAATTATTTGTTGTATGTAATAATTTTTTCATGTACACAAACTAAAATCTAAAAAATATTTCGAGTATTATTATCTTTTTGATTGAAGGTTGGATATGAATACAAAATGAGAATTCTATTATCTATTATTTATGCGAGAAAATAAAAGAAGAAGCTCTGCATTTATGGGTTCTTTATTTGAGCATAAGGATAGTTAAGTATAATTTCACATTGCATTTCATAAATAAAATAGACAATTTAATTTGTATTACTTCATTATTTTCAAATTAATACTGAAATTGCCGTTATCCATATTGCCTCTATCATGTAAGAAAAACCTCTGTCATGTAAGGAAAACATCCACCTGAAGTGTGTTATTTACTCAGACTTATTCTTAAAAGTAAACACGCCTAACACTTTTGTCACAGTTTTATTGGACATTACATGCATTTCATTGTGTGTCGTGTAATTTGAAGCAATGCTTTTTATATTAAGGGACAAGTGTCAATCCTAAGGCAGTGTATTTTCAAAAAGTAACACCAGAAAATGCTTTTAATGTTAAGGATAAATGTCATGCAATTCATAGTTTACATTCCAATATGTCCTAATTTATAATAACAAAAGTTATTCCTATCATGCTCATCAAAAGCGAACTAATAATTGCAGTTAACAAAGTAAGAAGTGGACATTTTGTAAATTAAAAAATTTTATTTCACTTAAATCGGAAGCAACAAAAAAATATAATATTAGATATAATAAAAAATTTCACAAAATAGATGCAGTTGTATGAAATATGAATACATAATTTTAATCTATTTTAAATATTATATTATATATATATATATAGTATTTTAAAAAATATAACCCGATAGAAAAAATATCTTTTTTTTCTTATGATGCTTTCAGAATATTCGAACCCTCCTATCGATTTGATTGATTATGATACCAAAATTTTTCAATCCAAATCTTCACATCAATAGAGAATGAGTGAGCATTCTTAACACAAAATTAAATTAAGTAGTATAATTTTTTTTTATGATGTTTTCAAAATATAAAAAAATGGATTTAGGAGAAGGAAGAAAAATATTTAGCAAAAAAATAGAAGATCTCTTCTCAATGAAAAATGTCTTATGAGAGAGGAAGGGTGATCTCCTTTTATAGTTGATGAATCGTTACTTATTCATCTTCTAACTTTGGTTGGAAGATAATTGTATATATTAGGAAAGTAATATGTATCTCATTTTTTTGTATTTATTTAGAATGGTTAATTTCAATTTATATTTTATACTGAGTATTACTTTATCACTATATATTTTCAATTGTTACACTTTATCCCCTTATAATTTTATTTTGTTTGACTTTACCCATTGTACTCTTATTATCTTATTACTCACTTGTTCTTTTAAAATATAACCAAATTACCTTTACCTATTATTTTCAATAAAATTACTTTTAAAAAAATAATATTGATATATTTGTTTATGTTCTAATAATTTTTTTAACTTGATTAATTAACACTTAACATTAATTTTTTTTACAAAAATTATGGTACTTAAATTTTAATATTATTTGTTATTTTTTAATACAATTCCTACTAAATTATTGTATAGTAAGATATTTTTTATTAGTTAATATATTTTACTTGTGAAATTTTATAAATCTAAAAATATTTTATTAAATATGTAAAATATGAATAATAATTTTTTTTATTATCAATGGAATAATTATAAGTTCATAAAAACTATGCTAAGTTTAAAAATAATTATTATAATCAAATAATAGTAGAAAAATAGAATACTAAAATGACTATATTTAGGATGAAATACTTGTTTTGTTAATGAGATAGTGTAGATATAGGTCCACACAAATCCGAGTCCATAAGCTCTAGAAGTTGTTTTGCTCTTCAAACAATTCCACAGGAAAAATATTGTTATTGATACTTTCCAAGTGCACATCCTTCACAAATATGTTACATTTGTTCAATTTTGGGGAGTTCAAGCACCATATTTTTATGGTGAAGTAGCTTGAGGTTTTGGAGATTCAAGTGACCAACTCTCCAATAACATAACTATGAATCATCCTTCACTTGAGCTTCCGTTACCACATTTTCAGCACACTTAAAAGTGAGTAGAGAATTTTAATTTTTCCCCATTTCGAATTCTTGTCAAAATCTGTTTTGACTCATTTTTGTCAACAATGATGCAATTATTTATTTTAAAATGGACTAAATAATCATGTAGTGCAAGCTGCTCAATATTTAATAAATTTTGCTCGAACTCCGACACAAGTAGCACATCATGAATGTATTTAATTTTTTTTTTATTTCAACAAAAATTATTTTTTTTCCTTGTGTCATGACAAGAGCGTCATTCCCCATTTTTACTTGATACTCACGGAGGTATGAATACTCAAAAAAATTGATTTATTACCCATCATATGACTACTACAATCATTATCAATACGCTAAATATCATTCTTTTGTTCGTTGATAGCTAAGCATAAAATATATTTTCTTTTTTTTCTTTTTCTTCCCAAAAAGTTAGGGCTCGTTTTTAATTTTCAGCATTTCTTTTGAATTTTTTTTATGTGTATTGATTTTTTATGAAAATTGAGAATATATTTAGATATAAATTTTAAAATAGGAAATATATAATGTTTGGTTATGCATAGTGGGGTACACATAAATACTTTAAGAGCGTCAAGGACTATACTTTAATATATAAATTTTATGGGATCAAGCGGATGAAGTAAATCATTAGTTTGACTTCAATTCTCTCTTGTGGGTGGGTGTGGTTGATTTGGAGAATGGGACAAAGTGAGCAGCTGTATGGCAGATGAGCTGACTTGATTGACGTGAAGATCGATTGACAGGGTTGCATAGTTAGCTACAGCAGCAGGAGTGGAAATAGGGTTACTAGGGATGGCATCAATTTCAGTGGTAAAAATAAAATGAGAAGCGGCCTTATTTGGTTGAAAATTGCCCAAAATAAACAAGTTTTGGGCTTTTGAAATAATGAAAGGCTGATAAATCACCATCCAAACAAATGAGGCCTTAGCTTGCTGTTCATTTTGTGTTTAATTGTTTACATAATAATCTTTTTGGATATAACTAAGCCTATTATAATTGTGATATATGGACTTGTATTTAAGCCAATAATACTTACATTCATGACTAGTTTTTGCAATGTATATATTTCTTTTAATTATCATTTTTATTTAGGTTTCTATCATAAAAACCTCATTTTTTTTGTCTAAAGTTTTTTTATTTTTCTTTTCATCTACCAAATCTTCCACCTCTAAATAATTGTTCTTTATTTTGTTCACCACTTAATGATTTTTCATAACTTTTAATATTCACATTTATTTTTGATTAAAATGCATTTCAATTAATTTTTCAAATTGTCTAACCATCATTTCTTCGTAAAATTTTAATACTCCCATCAACTCATGAACATTCATTTGAAAAACATCCTTAGTTTGCTCTATAACAACTATAATAGAATTAAATATCTCCAAAAGTATTTTTTTTTCAACCATTCTTTGGTTAGGAAGCTTTTCACCATAAGTCATTATTTGATTAATTAACTCTGTAAATTTGGAATAAATCTCATTTAAGTTTTCTTTCTCTTTCATCTTCTTTGAAATTTTCAGCTCCTATTATTCCTGAAAAGATTGAGTTTGTAATAATTTGTTGGATTTTAAATAAGGCTGCAACATCTCTTCGCTTTGTTTTCTTCAACTCTTTTATTTGAGCTACTGTAAGATCAATTCATTCTTCCTCATTTTCATAGTCATATCGTACAAGCTCCACAAGACTAAAGAGGCTAGCAATATTTTCATTTTCTTGCACCAAAACTCATAATTTTCTCCTCCAAAAATAAAATTGAAAGAGTAACCTACTGTAAATTACTTGAGTTTGCTATGGATTTTTTTGTTGAAAATTAATTTAACAGCACACCTTCTTCTCTTTATACCATTTTTTTCTTGGTTTCTCTTTTTTTTTTTTAAAAAAAAAAAAACCTTCCCTTTATAACCAAGCTCTGATGCAAAATTTATTGGAGTTTTGGAAGCCCTATGTATTGAAATGATGGCTATTCCAGGACGGAACAAAGGTTGGATTGTTCTTGAGAATTAGAGCAGTTTTTTTAAGCTAAAAACAGAGGATAAAAATCGAGGTAGGGTGTAGAAAATGAAAATCAATCTTTTTGTAAGTCTTCACCTATTCAAACAATCATAATTCTTGGCATATTAAAAGATATGAGCATGCTGCATATTTTGAAAGAAAATGAATTTTTTTTTTTTTTGAAAATCAAAAGCATGCCTAAATTAAAAATTTTAGCTATCTATTAGCATAAATAACCTAATATTACATAGTTTCAAATATTTTATACGAAATCATGATGATTTGAGTCCAAATTTAATGCTTTTTCAGCACATTAATTGCAACACATACCAAGAAGGAATGTGCATTCATTGATTCAACTTGATTGCAACATTAACATTTGGAGGCCATGTAGATGCCCTTCTGTTGCATCCTGAGGTCAACTGGAATCTAATTTTGGATTAATCTTCACACGAAGATAGAAATTGCGGGTGTAATTAAGGGGAACCAAATGCTGCCGAAAAGTTTCTGGGGGTCTGCTTTGTTCGGATGTGACTCCAGTAGAGAAATTCCCATAATTCCTGTGCTTCTAGCACATAGAGTCTTCATTAGAGGTATGCATGGGCACTGAGAGAACTTCTTCGAGAATATGGGAGGGTAGAATGTTTGCCAGTTTGGAGCTATCCAGGGCTTTATCTTTCCAATAAAAATTGACTAGTTCTTGATATTGGTGTTGTCTAGATGTTAAACTCTGCAGAGTTCGCTCATGACCCAACCAGCATTCATGCCAAAATGAAATCTCCCCGGTGCCGAATCTCCAGAAAAATCTATTTTTGAGCTTCATTTCTGAGGCTACATAATCTTTTCCAAGTAAAGGAGTCATTTTTAGTAGTTTTTAGTTGGCCCCGACAAGAAGCCACCGCAATATTTCATACGCACGAGTTTAGCCATAGTGAATATTGAAGTCTGAATCTCCACCAAAGTTAATACGAGAAGGCATTGACAACATCAGTGGTAGACTACTAACCCCAATCCTCCCTCTTCCACAGGTAGGCAAAGTTTGTTCCAAGAATCCCAGTGTGTTTCCCAATGTTCTTGTGTCGATCCGCAGAAGAATCTAGCAAAGGTCCTTTCGAGCTAAGAAACCACACAGATTGGAGGTTTAAGAACCTGGAAAAGATATATAGGAACAGAGGAGAGAATGCTTTTTTATGGGGAGAAGTTTCCCTCCGAGAGAAAGAAAAGCATGCTCCCATCCACTGACTTTGGCTCTGACCTTGTAAACTAAATCCTCAAAAGGGATTTTCTCTTGTTGCCATCGTAGAGAGGTCACCTCCAGTAATGGTTTTCAGTCTTTGTTTCTGGAGGCTGGCCAGCTTTTTTCCCACAACAGAGGAACTTTTATTGTAAGAATGAATAGGGGCAGGGAGACAGGATCTCCTTGTCTAAGTCCCCAGGAGGAGGATTTGAAGAATCCTGAAGCTTCACCATTTATGACAACAGAAAACCAACAATATTCTATAGGATACCAAAAATTTAGTTTTTGGCCTTCCATACTCCAGTTACCAGGACCTGATTCATCGTCCTCTCTCTCCATTTTTATTTTTATTTTTGTTTCGTTCTTTCTTTTTATATATCATATTATATCTGATGTTTTTTCTCTCTTTTTGTTTCCTCCAGTATATTAAGAAATCGAAAAGAGCTTGGTTTAAAATTTTCAAATCCTCGTAAATCTATAGCAAGAAAACTTCCAAGAGTGTGAAAGACAATCATTGTGCAACAAATACAAGTTTTATAAAGGCTATTTGTGAAAATTATAAATGTGGGGATATGATAATACGTGTAAATTATCTACAACTTGTAGCGTAAATGCAGATCAAGAAGTAAACTTTCTTAAATTTAAACGTAAAAAATATTCTTATTTTTCACAAAAAAACAATTATCCAACAGTAAATATAATCACATTCCCAATTTCTTATGAATAAGCTTCAAGATTAACATAATCCTTTGGCTACGTCTAAACGTTGTCTTTTTAACAGCAATTTATTAGAGAGAGTTTAGTTTTTGGGAACTTTGATTTTATGAAACTTTCAAATTGTAGTATATATTTTTCATTATTGTTAGAATATTTTTGTCTAAAATCAACTGATTACTAAATTCACTAGATTTAATTACACTATCTAAAAAATTTGGTCAAGTGCAAAATAAATTTGCAGTAATTAATTTCACAAGTCTCTCCTCTAAAATGCACCTCATTATATAATCTCAAACTCATTAAAGAAAATATTACATTAAATTACAAAATATACCAAAAAAATTTGGCCCCACAATTCTCTTCTTCATCTCCCCCTCAACAGAGCCTTCTCAGCAGTGTCCATCTCTTCCAAGATTCTTTGCTTCCTTTTCGCCGGGATCGGAGAAGTCGGCCCGAAGCTAATATAATGGCCCGAAACAGCATTAAGGGCCGAGTACATGTCGCGGAACGAGGACCGGCCCAAAAGGGCTTTCTCCCTCCTGTACTTAGCCACCCAAGCGTTGGACGTTTCTCTGAGCTCCGCCACCGCGGTGGCGACATTGGGGTCATTTTTATCCAGAGTGATGGTGGTTCTGACCTTGTTGATCACCTCCGCCGTCTCCTTCACGTATTCATCGTCGGAAGCAGCCCAGGCATATGTGACGGGGGATAATAACAGGGTACCGGCTGATAAGGATAGAAAGTCTCGGCGGCGAATGGTGGTGGAGGTGGTAGTAGGGGTAGTGGTGGTGGTGGGAGTGGCGGTGAGTTTTGATCTGATGGGTAGAACGAGTTTGGGGGTGGTGGTGGTGGGGGTGATCAAAGTTGGGGAAGCCATGAGGGGTGGGAGGGGGGTTGTGGTGAGGGAAGTGAAATAGGATTCGGTATTTGCCAGGTGGGCTTATCGTCTTATCTTGATTTTGTTGTAGTTTATGGATGAGGAAGGGTCAATAAGATTCTGATCTCATATGAACTGTCATAACAGCTCAGAAAATAAAAATAAATTGAAGAAAGACAAAAAAATAAAAATATTTAAAGTTGGGCTAAAACTGGGTGAAAAAAAGTTGAAATTGGGCTGAAATTGGGCCAAACAAACTAGGGCCTAATTAACTTTGACGAGATATTTTAATTATTATTATTAGGAGTGCTTATATTTGACGTCATGTGTAGTGGGAATTCGAATTATGTCCATTTTCTTTTTCTCTGTTTCAGATTCGAATTAAAAAATAAATAAATTTGATTTGACATTTTGTTCAAAACCTATTCAACTTTTTTTCAATGATATTAAATTTTTTTTTTTGCTTGACACTCGTAACATTCTCCACATATTTTAATGCTAGCATTAACCTTACATGAATAATAATTAATTTATCACAAAAAGAATTACAAAAGTCAATGAAATATGCACAAGTACTCCTATAATTCTTTTCTATATGAATGAAAGACAATAATTGAAATATTCAACTACATGAGATGACACTTGAAAAATATTTTCATTCTTTGAAATTATAGGAAAATAGAAAGATTAATAAATGTATAATATCATGAGTTTAGAGGAAGTAAATAACCATGCTTTTGTAGATCTAAAAAACTATCACACTCAAGTTTATGTCAAAAATTACTTAAGTAAATATAGTTTACGATCACGTCCGAGTATATTATATGATATCCCTTGTACTAATTTTAGATGCATCCTATGAAATCTTGAAAACATAAGCATATTACATTTAAATGATCCCAATATTAAGTGATGATTTCTGACATATACTTTTATATTTTTAATTTGAAAAATAAAAAAAGGTAAAAATAAAAAAAGGGAGTATTCAAAAAATAAATAAAATACAAACACTGGACTAAGCCTTTGACACTTGTAACATCTTCAATATCATGGCTTGATATACGACCAAAGTGATTAAATCAAAATAAAAGTGAAAAAGAAGAAAGAGAAAATAAATTCAAATTTTATAAAATGAACGAATGTGGAAAACATCTTTTCTTGAAACCAAACACTTTTTTAAGTTCGCTCATTAAATTTGGTTACACATGACAAATATATTAGCAATATTCAGTGTCAAAGTAAAAATAAAATGACAAGAATATTATCGCACCCTTACATAAATAAACAAATGAATAAATAATATGATATGACCTAAAATTGTCTTAACTAATATTAGACTCAAATGACTTGGACATTTTGCGCGGGTTAATTGGATTTTATCTTCATTTTGGGATCAGACACACTGTATGATTATGATGGTCTTTACTACCCTTTTTAAGTTCAACTTATCTGAGTTTGATTATAAGGGTGGGCTTAGTCCCACTGTGATTTTATTGGCTTTCGTGTCTCGATATAGCTCGGGCTTCGATTATTATGCTTCAATTCATATTGTATTCAGACCCAATGTTACAATTATCTTATTTGTCCTAGTTCAAGTTTGTTGATTGAGGTGCTCGACCAGTCGAGTTATAGTACTTGTTTCTTTGTAGACTCAAATGAGTTCTATTTATCTGAATTGATTCGATGAGTTCAACTTGGCCCAACGGAGACATAGTTTTACTCTAGTTATTAAGTTTTAGACAAGGAAAAATGATTTTATTTTATTTGAAACCATGATTTAGGAATGATTCCTCATATAGAGGTTATCACTCTTTTTGGAATCAATTATCTTCTCATTTGCACTATAAAAAAACTCATCATCGTTAAGGCATGATACATTTTTTACATTACATCAATATACTACAAGCACTGCATCTTTACAATATTCTTAAGTTTTTTTATTACCCTCTTTGATCGTATACTAATTTAAACATTGAAATATTTTTTGTGGCAACCCAACATCCTAAGATTATTGAGTGAGGATATAAAAAGATTCAAACAATATTCATATATTATATTACAAATTCTTGATTGTGATCTTTTTGAGCACATGAAGTAGCTCCATCTTTGAAAAAAATTGAGATAAGATGTGAGAAAACAATAAGTTACCAGTTCTCAAAATCTAATAAACGAGAATCCCGCGATGAGGGATTGAAGTAGTGAGTAGAAAGTAAGACTCTGTAAGTCAATTCTTGACCAAGAGGTACAATCGTTGCATATGCACACTCACACACAGATTGATATATGCATGCACTCTCTCTCTCTACGCGTATGTATATGCCCCTTTCTGAACTTGTTAAATTCTGGAAAGAATTCTGAGAAGATTTAATAAGGTATCAAAGGTTCTTGGAGTTTCGAGTATAGAGATTGAATTTCCGATACGAGAATAAAAGGCTTTTCGATCTTTGCTATTCAGAATCAAGAATTAGAAGGCTTTTATGCTGAGAATCAAAGTATTTTCGATCAATGAGATTTTGATTCAAAAACTTTTCAAACAGAGAATTTAAGAATCAAAGAATCCAAAGATTCCAAAAAAAATTCAACTTTTCAGAAAATTGAGGTTGATGAGTATATATCTTCGGTAGATGAGGTTGAATTGTTTATTCAATGCATCTTAGGTTGATTATATGCTTATAATATGCATTGGATCTTATATGGGACATAGTACTATTTGTTATAAACTATTGCATTCTGGAAAAAATGGTTAATGCGGGGCAGTGGTGGAAAGAAATTATAGAGCAAAGATAAAATGGTGAATTGAGCATCAATTAGTGAGATTAATTTAATGAGACAAGTGATTGAAAACAAGTAAAGATCAATGGCCAATATCATAGCAGTTATGGAAAGAGAAATTAGTCATTAGTTTTAAATAACCACTTGCTCACGGATAGAAATTGCAGAAATTTTGTTGAAAAAGGCATTGTCCTGTTTTAGCCCATTTCCTTGAGTTCTCTACCTTTAGAATTCCTTTTACATTTCTTTCATATTGTTCCATTTACTATTTTTTTCCTAGAAATTTCAATTGTCGCTTTCTGTTATAATTTCTTTTACAAGTTCAATTGATTTCATTAATAAAAATAGTAGTTTAATTCTGCTGAGTTGTTACAAGTGGTATCCAGAGCCAGGTTGAAAGAGTTACAGGAAGGACAAAAGAAGAATGAAGCTATGATCAAAGAAATGAAGAAAAACAATGAGCAAAGGTTTCTGAAACTAGAGCAAAGTGTGGAGAAGATGACAGCTACCTTTGAAGCTTTCACGAAGTTTCAACAAGACAAAGATAAAGAGAATATTTATTGGGAGGAGTCAAGTCACTCTAGGGGTTAGAGAAATAATAGGGTTGAATACACCCCTCCACATAAAAATACCCATGGTGGATTCTCTTTACAAAACCAAAATATCTAGCTACCTAAGATTGAGTTTTCAGAGTTCGAGGGGGATGAGCCAAGAGCATAGGTAAGACGCTGCAAGTTTCTCTTCATAATACTTGAGAGGAAAGACTGACTTATGGTTTATAGAATATGCAGAGGGAAGGATAAGAATCACTTGGGAATTATTCTGCAACATGATCATTGAGAGATTTCTTGAAGTCGGGTTTGGAGATGCGGTTATTAAGCTCATTAATTTGACTCAAGAGAATGATGTTGAACTCTTATCATGAGCGTTTTGATGAGCTTAATACTTTTGTAAAAGATAGAAATCTTAGCCTCGGTGAAGAGTTCTTTGTTTCCACTTCCTAAGTGGATTGAAACTTGAATTGAGGTTAGAAGTGTAGAAATTTTAGCCCAGATCTCTTATACAAGCAGTAAGTGTGGCTAAACTTGAAAAACACAAGCTAGAGGTAATTAACAAGATAGGTAAATACTCTTGGAAGAACATAGTGAATACCTATAACCAACCATCTTCATTCTTCTAAAACATTACTCCCAAACCAAAACAGAAAGTGATTACATACCCTACCACCAACCATAAATTGCTTACATATAACCAACCTAGCAAGCAAACTAGAAATGGAAAGTTTAAAATTGAAAATGATTTACCACTTAAGAAACTCACTCCAACATAATACCAAGCTAGAAGGGAAAATGGTTTATGCTACTATTGTGGTGAGAAGTACACCTTGAATCATAAGTGCAAACCTAAGCAGTTCAATCTGATCATTGCAGAGGAAGAGAATGAAGACATAGGAGAGAAAGAAGGTGTGGCAGAATTGAGGGAAAAAATTTAAGGAGAGATCTCCCTACATGCATTGATGGGAAATAGGGCTAAAACCACAATCAAAGTAGTGGGGTATATTAAGAAAAAAGGCTCTTACTATTTTGATAGATAGTGGCAGTACACATAGTTTATTAGACAGTGACACAGCAAGAAACTTGAATTGCTTTTTAGTGAACACCACTCCTTGGGTAGTTACAGTAACTGATAGAAGTAAAACTATTAGTAGAGCCAAATGGCCACAATTTAATTGGAAGATGAGTGATTGTCGGTTTGAAGCAGAGTTAAGGGTGATTCCGTTAGGGGGCTGTGATTGGATGTGGCTATATAGTCCTGTCACATTTGATTATAAAGAAAGAAAAGTCATGTTGTATCACATGGGAAATAAAATCACTCTAAAAGGAGTCAAGGACTGCCCGAGGTTCAATTAGTAGGGTCTAAGAGGCTTAAGAACTTATTGAGGAAAGAAATATATGGATTGGTAGCTCAACTGTTCTCTATCACAACACAAGAAATCCAGTTGACATTGAATACTCCACCTGCCAAACCACCACTCTTATGCGAATTTGAGGATGCTTTTCAAAAGCTTAAAAGAATGCCATCTACACCAGGATGGCAAAATTCAAGTTTACCCACAACCTATTATGACTCGACCTCCTATCAAACTGAAACAACATTCCAGTGGCATGAATATTTATTTGTTGGTCTAATTCTCTTCCTCAAGAAGCAACTTGGGAGAATTCAAGAACTCTTTAACACTGATGTCCTAATTTTCAGCCTTGAGGACAAGCCTAATTTAAGGGGGAGGTAATGTTACGTCTTGGAAAAAATGGTTAATGCGAGGTAGTGGTGGAAAGAAATATATAGTAAGGGTAAAACGGTGAATTGAGCATCAATTAGTGAGACACGTGGTTGAAAATAAAGAAATATATAGCAAGGGTAAAACGGTGAATTGAACATCAATTAGTGAGACATGTGGTTAAAAATAAAGAAATATATAGCAAGGGTAAAATGGTGAATTGAGCATCAATTAGTGAGATTAATTAGTGAATCACGTGGTTGAAAACAAGTAAAGATCAATGGTCAAGATCAAAGCAGTTATGAAAAGAGAAATTAGTCATCAGTTTTAAATAACCATTTGCTCAGGGATAGAAATTGCAGAAATTTTGTTGAAAAAGGTGTAGTCTTGTTTTATTCTATTTCCTTGAGTTTTCTAGCTTCATAATTCCCATTTCATTTCTATCATATTGTTCCATTTGCTCTTTTTTTCCCATAAATTCCAATTGTCGCTTTCTGTTATAATTTCTTTTACAAGTTCAATTCATTTCATTGATGAAAATAGTAGTTGAATTCTATTGAGTTGTTACATGAACTTACCTTTTTAATTGTTTACTTGAAATTACTTTAGAAAAATGTATCATACAATCAAGGATGTTATCATTATGTTAAAATATTTTGACAAATTGTAGACCAATGTTATATATTGTCATGAACTAAAAGAACTTTCATGTACTTTATTTATGCTACATCGTAGAGACGATGCGTATCTCACAAATTAAACATTCGCTACTTGCAGAACCAAATAGCATGAAAGATCTAGTTAAACTTTGTTGAAGAAACAAATGTTGAATCTCAATTGATGCTTGATTCATAAATAAGTAACCTATATTCCCAAGTGATGTTCACATTACAGTTTTTATGGGCATATTGGCTTTAAATTGAAAGCTTCTTGAAAGTTGAATCTATTATGCCAGCAGATACATTTAGTTGCTTTTCTTTACATTCTAATGTATTTTGCCACTTTTCCCATTCCTCCACTTAACTTAACAGCCGCCATTGCCTTCATTATCATATGACAATATTAAGGTACTGCAAACTGCACCCTTATTATTGGATTTTGAGGCACACTTTGTAATGACATCAACTTTACGGGACTCTATTTCTAAAGCTCTTATGCCTCTACTAGCAGTTTATGGAGAGCTACTGAAATACTTGGTAGAATAGTGCAAATTCAACAACTTTAGCTTCTGATGCAGAATTTATTCCAACCATGAGAAACGAACTTACATAAGGAGAGAAGCTTTCTACCAGAAAAGTTGTAAGAGGACTCATGATCTCCGTGGCATGAAATTTTCGAGGAGTATATATTCTCGATTCTGGCCTTGACCAGGTTTCTCTGCTTAATTATACCTAGGTTAATTATTATACTTTTGTTATACTCAATCCGATTATGGTATCAAATCAGTCTTGACCAATATTTTTAGCTTGATTAGAAATTTGAAGAAAGCTTAAATAACAACTGTTAAACAGTTAATATTCAAAATCGCTACATGATATCCCAATCTACTTGTCGATCAATGTAACAATACACTGTATATAATGGATCATAGTAAGCCCTAGAAACCATCGGCTATAAAGAAGCCAAACATCTTATAGTGTGTAATTGTATGGAGAATTTCAGAGCTGTCCATAGCTCAGGTGCACTGAGGATAATGAGGATATTTAGAATTTGCATTGTTCTTACGCTACTCACCTACAAGAAGAGCTTTAGAAATGGCAAGGGAAATCATACTCTAAATTTATTGGAGCCGTATCACACTTTAAATGAATTTATATCTGATACTTGATCTTTCTTGAGAAATCGAAGATTGAGAAGGTAGAGTATCATAAGAGAGCTTTATTTAAAGTGATGAACAGACTCATATCGATACTATATTCAAATTAATATTCTTTGAGCAATGATGATTATGAACAGAGATATATATTTATAAGTCTATTGAATATGAGTTGGATTTCTTGAAGAACCCATTGATTATGAGCAGATACTATTTATGAGTCCATTTATTATGAGTTGGAATTCTGGATGAGCTCACAGATTATGAGCAACTATTATCTATGAGCTCATTGAATATATGTTGAATTTCTTGAAAAGCTCATAGATTATGAACAACTATTGTCTATGAGCCCATGGATCATGGATAGAATGTCATGAAGAGCTCATGGATTATGAACAACTATTATTTATAAGCCTAATGATTATGGGTTTGATTTTTTGAAAAGCTCTTGGATTATGAATAGTTATTATCTCTGATCTCATGAATTATGAGTTTGATTTCTTGAAAAACTCATAGATTATTGGTCGCTATTATCTATGAGCCTATTGCTTATGAGTTGGATTTCATGAAGAGCTCATAGATTATGAACAACTATTATCTATGAGCTCATGGATCATGGGTTGAATTTCTTGAAGAGTTTATTATGATGATCATATATTATTTATGAGCTCATTGATTATGAGTTAAACTTCTTAAAGAGCTAATTGATTATGAGCAAACACTATTTATGAGCCAAATTATTATGAGTTGGATTTCTAGACGAGCTCATTGATTATGAGTAGATATTATCTTTAAGCCCATTGATTATTAGTTGGATCGTATAAGCGGAGATTATCTATGAACTTATAGATTATGTATAAGAGAGCTCAGTTTGCTATCTTCCAAAACACTGAGGGGAGAAAGCTTCTACTAGGAGAGTTCGAGACTCTTCTACTGACCTTCAAAATTTTGGCAGGCGAAAGCTTCTGATAAGAGAATTTGGTCTGCCGATATCCAAAATATTGATGGGAGAACCCAATCTCCAAAATACTTTGACGAATGAAAGCCTCTGATAGGAGAGCTAGGTCCACCGATCTTCAAAACACTTTGATGGGCGAAAGCTTGAGCTCAATCTGTCGACCTCCAAAATACATTGATGGGCCAAAGCCTCGGATATGAGAGTTTGGTTCATCAACCTCCAAAACTTTAATATGCAAAAACCTCTGATAGAAGAGCTTGGTTTATCAAACTTCAAAACACTTTGATGGGTAAAAGCCTTTTATAGGAGAGCTGGTCCACCAACCTTCAAAATATTGATAGACGAAAGCCTCTAATTTATTTTATGGGCAAATGCCTATTTGGAGAGCTCAAGAATTTGACCTATGTGGTTTAATAAGATGGATACCTTAGACATATTATAGGCTTGGGAACCCAACCTCCATGACTTAAAAACTAAAATCTTCTAAAACTCAACATAAAGGTTGGGAACTGACCTTTCAAATCCTTAAGAAGATAAAATGGATACTCTTACTCTATCTGAGTTGAATACTCTAGCTCAGGAATAAAGGGGATTGATTACCCAAGTTGATCTTGGGTCATTGATGATTCAATATGTTGTAAACTCGACCCAACTTTGATATGAGTTTACAAACTATCTTGATTTCTAAGAATCAAAGACGAACCCCTTAAGCAAAATAGAGGCTCAGGAATCCAACTTCCAACAACTCAATGCACATATAATTGATACTAAACAGTCTTGACAGCCCCAGTGCTAAGAGGTTTGAGGTACTACTGAGTTGTACAACTTAGGGCTAAACTGAGCTTATGATTGAGGTTAGCCCGGATGAACTTATATCGAGCAACCTGGATAGGTCTAAGCTGTCGAAGCTCTTACTCAGTGAAATACATAGAAAATTTATTTTTAGGATATATGTTTGATATGGATGAAAGCTCAGGAATTTGAGATCCAAAGGATTTGTATGATAGAAAATAGTGAAGTTTTTGGACGCGTGAGTTTTGAACTGGATCAAGGCTCGAGGATTTGACCTCTAATTGAGCAAGCTAACTTAGAAATAATGTAAACAGTTATATATACCTAATTAAAAGCGGATGCTCTAAGCTGAATCGAGGATCAGGGATCTGATCTTCAACTACTTAACATATTCTAGATTTGGATAAGTAAATCTACACTTTATCTATTTGCAAGCTCAAATAGAATTAAAAGAGAGAGAGAGAGAATGAAATATAGTTGAGCTCATTAGACGCTGAGCTCATCTGGTTAACTCTATTGCCAATGAGAAAAAGCCTGAGCTCTAGGATGACCTGAAAGGTCATCGATTGTTGAGTTGAAATCTTTTGCTAGCCTTATTGATTGAGAGTTAGAGCTCAATATGAATTTATTACTTACTAATTAACCCTCCGATGTTAAGAACCTCTATCGAGGTAGTCTATAGTTCGACCAAGAGAAAAACGACTCTATTCTTATAGTTCATGGAGTGAACTATAAGATTGTGGGGACTAAATGATGTGGCCTAAATTTGGGCTAGCTAATGTTGGGCTTAGCTAACTTGGACCTTTGTGTGGATTGATTCAATTTTATGTTCTTCTTGGGCTCAGTCCAATTGGATGATTATAATAGCCTCTATGGCCTTGTTAAGTTCAACTAATCTAAGCTTGTTTACGAAAGTGTGTGAGTTTTCATTGAGCTCAGGTCTATTGTGATTTTATTGGCCTCTATGGCTCAGCATAGTTCAGGCATGTTGAGCTCGGTTATTATGCATCAATTCTTATTGGGCTCAGGCCCAAGGTTACAATTATCTTGTCTTAGTTTAGATTCGTTGATTAAGGTGCTCAGCCAGTCAAGCTATAATACTTATTTTTTTGTAGACTTGAATGAGTTTTACTTATCTGGATTAATTCGAGCTAGTGAGTTCAGCTTGAGCCCAGCGTAGACAAAGTCCTACTCCAGTTATACTAAGTTTCTACATATGGAAAGGGGATTCTACCTCATCTGGAACCATAATTTATGAATGATTTCTTGGATAGAGGTTATCAATCCTTCTTGGTATCAATTACCTTTTTATTTGCACTGTTAAAACTCACCATTAATGCAAGTAAGTTTTTTACATTACATCAATATATTACACACACTATTTCTTTACAACATTCTTAAGTTATTTGATTATCCTCCTTGATCGTATACTGACTTAAGCATCGAAGGATTTTTGTTAGGCAGCCCTAACATCCCTAATCTTTATTTTGTAGGTTATTGAGTGAGAATTTGAGAAGATTCAAATAATATTCATATATTCAATTATTGATTCCTGATCGTGTCATTTTTTAGCACATCATAATAAAAGGCAAATAAATTTTAAAATTTACCCAAATCCCAAAATCAAGATAGAAAACATAAAAAGAAAAAGATATAAATGCAATTCTTACCAAAAAAAATATTGTCTAGTTGAGCATTTTGAATGGAATATTAAAGATATTGAGGTTATGTTTGGGTTTGATAGATTTGGTGTTAAGGATTTAAAATTTATAATAACAAATTTATAAAGTTTGTTTGGATAATTTTATGTTGCAAAGGATTTCAATTAATTACGCTCCTATTTTGAGCTAGTTTTTTAGTCATTGTGGTAGATTTAAAATCCACCTAGTATGAAATCTTTTCCTCAAATCCTTTCATTAAATCCACATTGTTCTATCCAAATACAACTTTAGAGCACTGAGAGTAATATATCCAAATCATTTTATACAAACGTAACCTTAGAGTGCTGAGAATAATTTAACTATCAGTATGATAAATTAAAAGTAGAATTATATTGCTATTTCTTGTTTTGAGGAAATGATTAAAGTTTTGAACAAGATGATAGTAAGGATAAGATAAAATACTTCAAAAAATAAGAGCATAACTTTCGAAATAGGGTAAGAATATAAGTTCTCTCACTCATGGCTTTTCTTCTTATGCTTATTGAAAAGTTCTTTTCATCTCCAATTCTATATCCCAATTTAGAAAGTGATGTGGTATCATTACGATTGGTAATACTCCTACAAACTTGAACTACTAGGTAGGGTGTTGTCTGCATCGCAAGAGAGCGTTAGGGGTACCAAGGGTTTACCTGACAAAAACCCTCCGACGCTTAAGTCAGATTTGAAATAGAGAAAAATCCAAATAATTTGAGAGCAGATAATTACTTAATAAATTGCATAGCTTATAATCATAAAAACTGGGGGTATTTATAAACATATATGCAGATCTTTGCGGGTCTTGGACCTTAAGGATTTTTAATAAGCTTAATTTAAGTATTAGGGCCCAGTTTGCTTAATAATTTGTAGGCTCCATAGAGTTAGCCTATTGGGCTACATCTACAATCTGACCCATAATCTGGATAAGCTTCTTAATCTTAGTCTATTAGGCTTAAATGGATCATGGCTCATCATAAGCCTATCCACTCTCGAGTTGGCCTCACATAGGGAGGGTAGTTGAGAGTAAGTAGGTTCGAATTTGGATTCCTATTTGGAGTGAGATTCTTGGAGAAATTCTCTTATTTGAGTAGAATTTAACTTTAGCCCTCCTTATATTTGAGTTGGAGAAAATGAGTCCTAACACTTGGAATCTTTCAAACTTTTTTCTCTAAGGCTCTTTCTCTACATAGGTTCGCAAGGTAAGCAAACTAGTTGATTTTACCTTTCTCCATTTTTTTCAATTTTATTCTCCTATTTCTCTTCTCTCTTTATTCTTCTTAACATAACCCTCTTACTTAGGCATTACATCAAACATCTAGTCTTTATCACCAAACTTGACCTAAAACTTGATGGAAGGGATTGAGGTGGGTGGCGTTGGCTTGCCATTATCGAAAACCACCACCCTACCACTACCACTAAGGTAGGTGTCATGACATCGTTAGCTAGCGGGCTCGACCTGCATCCCTCCTTGCACAGAGCATGCCTCATCGCTGCCTGCTCAACCTCGGATTACTCGCATTGAACTAATTGTTTGAAGTGAGAAATGCAACTTTTAGACAGGCGCCATGGCTCACTGGCCATGATGCTTATAGGTCGAGCCATTGGTGGGGGCTTATCTCCCTATTATCATTGTTGTTCCCTCGAGTCACCTAAATCTTTTATGTAGTTCATCTACTCCGGGTAGTAATCGTGTTGACCTTAGCTACGTAGAAGGTATACCACCAGAGACCATTAAGGCCATTATTAATCTACCTAATGCGATAGAGAGTCTTAAGAAGAGGAATAGTCTATTGAGTCTAGTAAGGATGGTAGCTCATTAAAGTCTGAAGAGTCGTTGTTAGGGCAGTAGTAAGCCAGAGGGAGAGCATGGTGCCTCCTCTCCTCGAGAGGAGGCTAAGTTAGGGGATGAGTCTGACTTGCCCTTGTAGCTAATCAGTGTAGCCGAGTCATAGACATTAATATGTGCGACACTTCTTTAATAGTTGAGGACATCAAAGTGTTGTGCAAAAAACTCATGTTACCTTTTTGTTGTAAGCGAGTTCTTCGTTCTGTAGGTAATAGGATAATATGTTCTCTAAGTGGTCACTTTATTGTCTATGTTGCCTACCTCACTAGTGGATTCACTATCCCACCCTCTTATTTCCTCGCTGACATTGTTTAGAGTTTAGGTATTATCCTCAGTCAGCTCACCCATATTGCTTTGTTATTGTTTGTAGGCTTTTGTTATCAATTAGAGGTACTTGGGATTTTTATCAACATAGATAGCTTCCATGTTCTCTTTACGGCATGAAGACTACCTCACAAGCTTACTTTTACTTCTATCTCCATACGGGGTTTAAGTTCTTAAGAGGGTGTATTTCCTCTTGGGGTCCTTGGAAAGAGCAATAATTTTATGTTATGGATGTGGGTTGGGAAATCCCTACAGTGTGGAGTAGTATACGTACAAATATTCACCTTAGAAAGGTTCATTATGACATTCACCTCCAGTATAGAGAAATAAGGTTATTTGAGATCTTGCTTGATCCTAGATACTTTTTTCCAATTTGAATCAATGACATAGTTACTTTTCTTGTATTGCTCTTATTGTTTCTTATGTGATTTACTTGTTAATGTTATTGCTTCCCTCATTTTTACTTATTGCTTACGCCTAATGCTTTTGATTTTGCTTTACAGCGAAAATGTTAGATTTTGCTAGTCTTTGTTTTGAAAACTTTAGGAGGCGGGAGTTTCACGCCCTCTGATTGAGAAGGGTCATGGTGCCCTTACCAGCGATCAGGATGAGCCTCAATGTAGATGACACGAGATGGGTTATTGCAATCGAGGTGGTGGCAGGTCTTCTACCCCCTCGGTGAGTGATTAGTTAATAAGATATTAATCACTTTGAAGTGAAGCATGATCATGCGATTGCTGAGACCATAGTCGGGGACTTGGATCTGGTGAGTTTGTATCATGTCCTACGAGGTCCAATAATTAACCACTACTATTAAAAATTTTCTTTGTCCAATGGCTGGCAATGGTCCTACGAGGTCCCTTCCCCATTAAGCAATGGGTAAGGGCTTTCCAAGGGCTATAAAGGTACAGTGGGCTGGTGTAAAATGTTGGCCTGCTCTTAACATGTGTGACAACATAAGACAAAGTCCTTAGCATCGGTTAACATGGTGGGCCAGAAGTAGCTTTACCTCAAAGCTTTACCAACAAGGGCCTTTCCGCCCAGGTATTTTCTGTAGATACTCTCATGAGTCTTGTGGAGTATGTAATTGGCTTTAGTTGGAGTAAGGCATTTTAAGTACAGCTGGAGAAGCTCTTCTTATGTAACTCTCCATCAATGAGTGTGAAATATGAAGCACGTACCCTCAACTTGTGGGCTTCACTATGGTTTGAGGAAAGTTTTCTAATTGTCAAGCACTTGATGATGGCATCCTTCCAGATTGGCTCTTCAGTCTCTACACATAGGACTCGTAGTCCCTCTCCTTCTATCTTGGGCTGGCTGGAGCTGAGGAATGTAATTTTCTTGTTATTGATGCTGGCCATAGGGCTTGCCAACTTGCTGAGTTGATCTGCTGAGGAGTTGATAGCTCATGGGATCTACTTCACTTCACACTCCTTAAACTTAGACAGTGGGTATTTTGCTAAGTCCAGATACTTAGCCATTTTCTCATCCTTGGCCTTGTACGCATCTCCAACTTGGTTGACTACCAACTAAGAGTCATTATAGATCACTAGCTTTTTCGCACCTACTACGAAGACAACTTACTGTCTGCCAGGAGCACTTTATATTCTACCTCGTTAATAGATGTAAGGAATTGAAACTTCAAGGCATGCTCAAACTTGTCTCCCTATAAGCTTTCGAGCACTATCCCGACCCAACTATCGATTGTTGTGGACGACTTATCAACATATAAGGTCAAAGTGGGGAGCAAGCTGTTTGCTCTATCTAACACCATCTCCACCAGGAAATCAACTAAGACTTGTGCCTTTATGGTTGGTTTAGGGCGAAACTCAATTCCATGCTTAATAAGCTCTACTGTTCACTTCATCATTCTAATCGAAGTCTTTGGGCTCGTTAACACTTGCTTGAGGGGGTGGTTAGTAAAGACTATCATTAGATGACATTAAAAATATCGATGAAATTCTCTTGCTGTGATAACTAGGGCTAGAGCAAGTTTCTCGATGTTTTGGAATCTCTACTCTACTCTCTATAGGATACGATTAATGTAGTAAATCTAGTGATGTTCTCTCCCTTCTTATCGGACTAGCACTATGCTGACTGCTTCAGTTGTTATGACCAAGTAGAGAAATATGGTCTCCCTTACTACCGGCTTGTTGAGCAGAGATAGGGAGATTATGTACTCATTTAATTTTTCAAATGTCCTACTAGCATGCATCAGTCCACTCAAAACTCTTCACTTCTCAGAGAACTTTGAAAAATGGAAGCCCTTTGTTTGCAGACCTTAACATGAACTGGTTCAAGGCTACCAGTCGTCCAGTTAGTTGTTGAATATGTTTGATGGTGTGGGGAGAGGGCATGTTCATTATCCCATCTATCTTCTGGGGATTTGCTTCTATCATTTTCTCTAAAATCATGAACCCCAATAACTTACCTCCGCGCACTCTAAAAGTGCACTTAGTCGAGTTAAGTTTTATGTGATAAGCCTTCAGCACGGTGAATCACTTCTCCAGGACTCATATGTGGTTAGGAGTGTGACTACATTTCACGAGCATGTCGTCGATCTATACTTTCGTGTTGTGACCTATCATGTGCTCAAACATCCAGTTGGCCAGTATCTAATAGGTCGTACTTGCATTCTTTAGCCCGAAAGGTATTATTTCATAGCAGAAAATCCCTTGGTTGATTACGAAGCTTGTCTTCTTCTGATCCTCAGGCACAAAGAAAACTCAACACTTTACAACTCGAGATAGAATTTACTAGGAAATTTATGTGAAGTATGGGGTAAGGATTTTTAGGACAATCCTTGTTGAGATCAGTGAAATCAATGCATAAGCGTTATTTGCCCCCGACTTGGGTACTAGCACCACTTTGGCCAGCTATTCCTAATAATGAACTTGGTGGATATATTTTGTTGCTAGTAGTTTGTCAACCTCTTCTTTGATATGGTTGCACCTCTCTAATCCGAAGGTTCTCTTTCTTTACTTCACCGTCCTTACTATCGGATCGACATTGAGCTGGTGGATCTCCAACTCAGGGGGAATGCCACACATTTCCCGTGCAAATGCATCTATATTCTACCTAAGAAAAGTAGACTTTTCTTAATTGTTGGCTCCAGGCTAGTCCTTATTTTTATTATCTTGGAAGGGTTACTAGGGACTAGGTCAATAACTTTAAGCTCTTCAATGGCCTCAATCTTTGCATCATTGAGCTTTCTCTTTCTTAACTCGGGCTCTTATCAATCTCAAGCTCTTCTCCGATGGAGCCTATTATTTTTTGTTTGCACTTGCTTGGAGCCGTTTTGCCATATCCATGACTCCTCAAGAGATCATTAGTTCCATGCAAAGTATTAGCACTCTCTAGTTATTCTCTTATCTCCGATGGTTTTTCCCACTCCATCGGGAGTAAGAAAATTCAACTTTATGTTGTAGGTTGAAGCCACTATATGAAATAAGTCCATATTTGGCCTATCTAAGATCATATTGTAAGTAGAGGGGGACCTAACCATTAGAAACTTCACCATTTTTGTAGCTCTCCTTGAATAGGATCCCAAGAAAGGTGTGAGAGTGACCTCTCATAGAGCTTCTACCACTTCTCTACTAAACCCCATTAGTAGGGTAATAACTATTAAGAGTTGGGCATTATCTATGTTGAGCTGAACAAACGCATCATAAAATATAATGTCTGCGGAGCTTTCACTATCCACCAAGATCTTTTTCACCCAAAAGTTAGACACTGTAGCCATTATGATTAGGGTGTCGTTATACACTTCTCTTGGTTCATCCAGCTCTAGGTTACTGAAGGAGAGCTCTTCCCTCGAACCTTACAGTTGGAATACCCACTCCAATTGATGAATGGGTGTAGGGTGCATCTCGCTGACCACTCGTAGAAGTGCTTTTCCAGCTCTTTGTGAGTTTCCACTCGTAGGTACTCCTCAAATAATAGTGATCGCTTCTGCGGTAAATAGGTTGTCATCATCGTATCCCTTCTTCTTACTTTATGCCCTTGCTCTTTTATGGAGTTAAAAGGTTTGGGAGTGTCTGACCGCTTGCAATCTCGGGAGACTAGTGAGACTCTTCCTCATGCTGGTTGGCTACAAACTAGTGATGACTTCAGCCGCTGCATGAGCTGAGGCATCCTCAATCAACTTCCTCAATGCTTCTGCACTATTTTCGGTTGAGGGGGATTACCTGGATGGGGTAGTGCCGAAGCATGTGGTGGTACCGGGTGCTGTTGCTGGTTATCCCCATTAGTAAGGGCATTATTGCCTCCATCATCATAGGCACCTCTAGTAGGGGGTTATTATGAATGTTGGCTTCTCGTGTTGCTCTAGATTTGGTCAATATTCTTGAATGACCAGTAGAGGTGGTTCCCACAAACGACGCCAAAATGATGTATCGCTTTAATTAGTAGTACTTCTGCGAATTTGAATTGTTAGGTGGGGTGTTGCCTACATCATAATAGTGGGTTAGGAGTGTTGGGGTTTGCCCATCGAAGACTCTTCGATGCTCAAGTCTGATTTGGAATAAAGAGAAATTCAAAGAATTAAGAGTAGATAATTGTTTAATAAATTGTGTACCTTTCAATTATGAAGACTGGGTATTTATAGGCATATCTATAGATCTTCGAGGGCCTTAGGCCTTAGGCCTTTAATGGGATTAATTTAAGAATTAAGTCTTGATTTATTTAATAATTTGTGGACTCCATGGACTTAGTTTGTGGACTTTTATCCATTTGAAAACTAACTTCTATGGTTCCCACCCTCGAATAGTTTTGTATAACTGAAATAATTTTATATCTGTAGAACTTCCAGCCCATTTATTGGCAGTTCATCTTTCCACAAAAGGGCCTCACTAAGTCACTATGTAATACACTAACAACAAATTTACAAGAATTACTTTGGGAATACTTATCTTGCTTTCTGTCTCATTCTATTCCCCCATCCTAATGTGAAGCTTTCTTTGAATCCAGTGGTCCACCATAAGTTTGTAGCAAAGAATGCAAAATTTAGTATGAAAGATCATACAATAGAATAGAAGAAAACATAATATTACATATAAATATCCACATATTTTTATAAGTATTATAAACGTAAACATAAGTAAAGAATTTCAATATGGATGTGATGTGGATCGCCATAAGACGTCAAAGACAACTCTTCTCACATGACTAATTTCTTGAAGGGTCCTTGCCTGTGATGCAAATATATCCTTAGGCAGTCAAGTCAGACTTTGAGCAAGGAAATAATGTCACAGATAACTCAAAGCAGTAAAATACTAAATGAATCCAACGTACCTTAAAATGAATATGTATGGGGCATTTATATGTGTTCAAATAGAAGTTATGTTCCCATATAATAAGGTACATGTATTAATATGACATCTTATATCCTTAGGCTCGAGCCCACTGAACTAAGTCTTTTTAAACTGTTGGACTCAGAATGTTATTAGGTCCATCATTATGCATCTATATAAATATCATATTATAATTACATGATGTTTTTAAACAAGTAATATACAATTTATATTTACCTATGGGTGGTCTCTTTCATGTCAAGAAGTCCGTTCAATCTATTTCTTAAATATCTTCAACTAATAGTTGATAAGCTATTTTGTATTTTTCAATCCAAAAGCTATAATTATATAACAATATGTACCATAGAGGTAATGAAACTTACACGTCTGCGATCCTCGAGTTTGAGCAAGATTTAACGATAGCTTTGTAAGGCATCTATCACATTGAGCAATTCGCATCCAGATCTAGAATTTACCAATTGACCTTATGAGGTAAAGAATAATGATATTTGAAACTTGCTTTGCTCAGATTAGGGAAGTTAACACACATTCGCTCCAATTGATCTATATAAGGTAAAGAATAATGATCTCTCAAGCTTGCTTTGTTTAGAATAGAGAAGTTAACACATATTCGCCACTTACAACCTATTTTAGGTACCAACACCATAGTCGATTACCATTCGGGAAACTAGACACCATATTTGATAAACATTCGGGAAACTAGATCTCCACCCCATGCCACGCTTCTAACAATTTTTCCGTATCTTTCCTAGTGAATTTGTCTTTTTAGGGTTAAAGTGCCATTCTTTTGTTTGACAGGTATGACCAGAGGGTCTACGTTAGAAATGATGTTCAACTACCTGCAAGTTAATGCCGAACAAATCCTTTGTCATAAAGGTAAATACATAAAGACTCTACCTTAGGAACTCCACCAATCGAGATAATAGATTATGCTCCAATTGTGATTCAATCCTAGTTGTCTTCTATATATCTCTTGGGACTTGTTCAGTAATTCCTATGCTGGCTCTACATGAGGAACATCGCTTGTCTTCTTGTCTTCTCCTCTATTCACTTTAGTAGGCCGATTAGTGTCCCAAAGTAGAACTTTGGCCTTCAGACCGCTCTTCTTTCTTATTTCCTAATGGCATCAACATAGATGTTTTGGCTACAAACTAATCTCTTTCTATTTCTCCAACTCTCTCTTCTACCAATTTTTTTATCTTCATATGGTAGATGCATATCACTGTCTAAAATGTGTTCAAAATAGGTTGACCCAGGATAATGTTATATATGGATGGTGAATCAACCACCTGACCCTTACCATTCGAGTCTTCATGTATAGCTCAACTCCTATAAAAAAAAAGATAGTATTAGCTAATCTACTGGATGCACCATCTCTATATGAACCTAAAAAAGTGTCAATAGCTTCTAACGTCACATCTCCTTCCATTTGTAGTGATACTTTTTCTACCAAGCTCTTATAATCAAAAAATCATCGCCATCTCATTACTAATTATTGTGGATTCCCGCCAAATCCTTAGGCTCGAACCAAAATGAAAGACCTCAGGTAACAACGTTAACAACATTCCATTTTCCACCTCTCGCCTATTTTCACTTGTCAACCTGACGTGTGCTCTCCCAAATCTGTGAGAGTCGCTGTTATTTATCCCTCCCAAAATCATATGTATAAACTTCACCTAGAAGGGTTTTCAACATGTTGACTCTCTCTCCTATCATAACTTGAGACATGACTTAACGTCTCTAGTCCTATCTACTCGATGATTTTCATACTCTCTCCATGGGTTCTATTCTCTTGTATATCTTCTCATCTCTTTGCCCTTTCTCTATACACTTTTCTTGAGATATCCCCTTCTGATCAGCCTTTGAGCTCATCCTTTAGATGGTAGCACTTCTCTGTAACATGCCCATTTTCATTATGATATCTACAAAATTTATCAGATTTAGGTTGGCTTGGTCCCAATTAAAAACTTATATGCTATCTCACTATGCTATAACCTTCAACAACCATCAAAGCTTATGATGTGCATGTCTTGAAGGGATTATAATTCCCGCACTTCTTGGAGAATGGTACAACACTATATCCCTCTCTTAACTCAGTTCGAGGTTTTACGACGTGCTTTCGTTTTCATTCTTCCCACTTTTCCTCATTCTTTTCCCTCACTTCACTCATTCATCTTATTAGCCTCTTTCATAATTATGTACTTCTCAACTCGAAACAGTAGGCCATCAAAATCCCATAAAGGTTTCTTCACTAGAGAAAAAAAAACTCCTTCCAGCAATCCCTATGCAAAAGCATTAGCTAAAGGATGTCGAATTGAAACTCTTAATTGGCTCCTTAGAGATTCATTTTCTTTGTCTCATACTAAAAAGGCTCAAAGTGTCTTTTGATACTTTGTCCTATTGACGAATTGGCAAAGGAATCTAGAGCCAAACTCTTTAAATAAATGTGTATATTATAGTGCTAACTGGTTAAAATACTGCTAGACAGCCTTCACTTGAGTCGTTAAGAACACCTTACACTTCACACCATCGAAATAACAATATAAAAAAGAGAAGTTTTCATAATTGTACAAGTGCTCTCATGGATCCATCGTCCCATCGTAATCCATGGTTAATCAACTTAAAATTAAAAGGCAACTCATCTACCATCACCACCTCCCTAAATGGAATCCCCCTCTTCTAGATTGAATAGCCCTTAGCAAACTTCATCATCATCATATTCATATTCCTTACTTCCACATTCTCTGTGAGATCCAATTGCGATCTCATCGTATTGCCTTTCTCATGGTGGAGTTGTATCGATGTGTAACTTACTGCTTACCTCTCTCATCATCTGCTAGTTTATCTTGTCATCCCCTACCACTATTTCCTGCGCCTGATAGGGAGGCAAAGGTAGTGGAGTCGGAGATACTTTAACTTTTTTTTTGTATAGCTTCGTCTACTGCCACCATGATCAGGTATGTTACCTATTAATTGAATCAACCCTGGCTGGATTGCATTTTGTCATGGATCAGCCAATGGAACCATATTTGCTGCTTTTCTATATAAAACCACTGATTTAACCGATGCTAGATCCTCTCCCCCTTACATCGTTATTCTATCCATTTTCTGTTATATCCTTACATCTTGAATCAAATTTTCCACAGACAACCCTACTTGGTTCGTTTCTCAGCTTTGCACTAAGAAATCTTATTCCACACTAAGAATTCCTACACCCAAATACGTTCAGGGACATTGAACTTTGACCCAATAAAAACCCTTTGATAATTAAGCTAGAATTTGTTTATGGGAAAGGTGATAGAACGCAATAATAGGGTTGAATAGTCTAAACATACCTTAAACCTAGAAATAAAAACCTTTATATACCTTTAAGATTTTGTTTTTTTTTTGTAGAGCTCAAACTCATCACTTCCTTGATCATACAAGCTACCATAGTTAAGCTTGAATTTAACATCTAGGCCTAGGCCTTTTAGTAGGACTACCTAAGCCTAATAAATGAGAACTATCTCGACCAAGTGAGATCAAACTTATTGGTTTCAATTTGGCCTATTGGAAGCACCATGATTGTGCCTAAAATCAGCTCGCCAAGTACCAGCTCTATCCACAGGTGCAATGCATACTACTAGTATCGCTTGGCTATTTCTATTTCCCCCATCTTAAATAGATATTCAGAAATATTTGAAGGTCTTACAGACTCTTTTTTTTTTTTTAATTGAGGTCGTTCGGATTAAAAAATTTATATTATGGTTGGAGAGAGCTCCAAACATTATTCTACACTAGTCATAGGATTTTAAAGATGTACTGTATTGGTCCATCAAAAAATTCACAAGCTTGAGGATAGAGTTCTAGGAATTTAGAAAGTTATTTCTTGCTCTTGCTTAATTTTGGGAGATGAGGTTATTTATATGGAGAGAACCTTACATTATGTGGGATGTGGAGCGACATTATAGATAGCAATCATTAATTATATTCATGTGATTACAATGGTAATATCCACGCTATACCCAGTGAATTGTCTATCGCATGATTGGATGATGGACAAATATCTCATTTTATAAAAAATGAGACATTTATCTATCAACACATTTAATATATTGTTGTAACATGTGAAAGATGAATCACAATCACTTCATCGTTAACATGCGTCCAGGTTTTATAGCAATCAATTTACTCACAAGAGTTTGAAACAAGCTCAATGAATTCAACACTCCTCCAGCTTAAGTCCTTCAAAGAAATTTTTTGCCATTTACTTATAAATCTCCTTAATAGGTGAAAAATGTTGAAAATACCCTCAAGTACACAGACCCAAATATTCACTCCATAGACCCATTTGCACGTTGTTCTTCGTTTATAAGTACGTAATAATAATGAATAAAGAACAAAGTAAGAGAAAATATTAATCTTGATAAACTCTAATCATAATTTTCAAGATGACTGATTAATTTATTTTGATTTCGATTCTTTGTAAACACAAATAGCAATAAGCATGTGGTAATGCAGAACTCTTATGCACAATGAGTTAGATCATAAATGTGACTATCTCTCACTCACATATACAAACAGATAAATGATAAATCTTGCACAAAAATCTACAACCACTTAGATATAGCTTCTGTGTGTGCACAAAAATTACTGCTTCTATTATTTTACACCATTACTGTTATAATAAGGATATTTGTTCTAAAATTAGTAATTGGGAATAGAGTTAAAACTAATTGAGTCGAGCCGAATATATTACTATTTAAGTTTGTTTAAATTTTTATAGAGTTTTAAAATTTGTATTTGAGTTTGGTTTAATTGTTAATCGAGTTGAGTTTGAACGAGTTTTAATTAAATCGAACACAAATCGAGCGTGAGTAGCCAATCTTTTTGTACATAAATTTTTAATTTTTCACTAATCGAGTCGAGTTTCAAATCTTATGGAACAAACAAATATATTCAAACTTAATTTTTTAAGTTAATGAATCGAGTTTAAATCAATTTTTAATAATCGATCTCGAGTAACTTAATTTATTTTTTAACTCTAATTGACAATTTACAAGGACCTATAACTTGGCACAAATTTTAAACATGTTAATTGACTACATACTATATAAGTAAAATTATAAATTATTAAATGCGTATAATAATATTATAAAATAAAATATTTATATCATCATATATAATTTAATGATACATAATCACAGTATCCAAATTGATGTCATGTTATGAATCCTATAACTCAAGTAAGGACGTAGTAATAAGGTATTAAACAATCCAATAGAAAAGTCCAAATTACTTTTCACAAAGATCCAACAAATGAGCTAGGAATGGCCCATTTATTCCTTGGGTAGTCATGTGAATAAAAATTGTCTTAAGAATGGACATAACATTTGAAAGTAACGACTTTGTCGAGGGAAAGTGGGCCTAGAGTTCAATGGACATAGCAATATAAAATAGGACAAAGGTGGAAAAGGATAGAATCTAACTACCATGATGTCCCTAAACTAGAAAACGAAGCTAGTTTGGTAGCACATGGTTATTGAATCATTTCAAACACTTTAACAAGAGCCGATTTGGTTTCATTTTCATTTATAATTTTCAATTTTAACGTTTGTATATGTATTTTTGTTTTGTTATTATTTTTTTGTTTGAAAAAAAAATGTATTTGGATGAGTAACAGAAATATTGACTTATAGGATTGAAAATGATAATTTAATATAAAAGTCTTAATATATGAGTCCCAATATTTTTATTGGTGTCATATGAGTTAAATAATTTTGGGATAAAATTATAATTTAGTTTCTTACGGGTCTCATTACTTTTTATTATGTCCCTTTAGTCAAATTGAGATAAAAATTATTATTTAACTTATTATGGGTTCTATTATGAGAATAGAAAGAGATATTTAATTATTTAGTCAATTATAATTATTTTTAAATTAAAAGAATGTCGTATCTTGGTTCTATTTGACAAAAGGTGTATTAGATTTGAAAATGGTGGCTATATGTCAGAAAATATAAAAAGAGGCATTTTGTTGAAAATAGTCATGAATAAACAAACATATTTTTAGCGGTTTAAATAATAATAATAATAATAATAAAACAAAGTTGAAAATAAAAGTGAAACCAAACAAGCTCAAGAGCGCAGTACGATATTTTTGCTCTACCCTTTAGGGATGTTTATAAATACTTCCTCATTTTCATGATTTTGGTAAGTTCTCTTGGATTCTAGGAACTCTTTCTAAACTCTGCATATTTTGAGTTATATAGATATCCTAAATTGACTTAATTATAGTAGGGTTTGACTCTGATTTGAATCTAAAAATCCCCCGAGTCCCCCTAATTATATGTTGTGTTGGAGACTCATTTGGGCATTTTGGATATTTCAGCTAGCCGAGGACAGACCCCCACCCCCACCCCAACTTTTTTCCCATAGCACTTGAATATTATGCAGCATTTGTTCCAACAGGATTCTAGCTTTCCAGGACTTTGAGACTTTTGGACTTATTTTGGATCCATAGTGACCAATTTCTCCCAAACAAGATTTATCGGCTTTAGGTAGCTAAAGAAGATCCGCATTCTAAATATGAAAGTGAAGGTCGGCAGGCCAATCTGCCCCCCCCCCCCAAGTGTTTGCCATCGCAACCCTTAATGGGATAAAGAAAGAGGGGGAAAAATGGGAATCACCAACATACTCTTTGAAAAGGAAAGTAGAAAACCCAAATTAAATAACTTTGGATAAACTTCTATTACAAAAAGTATATTATATTTTTGAAATGAAAAGTACATATCAATTTATTTCTTACTACATGTAATTTAGTGAAAATGACTACGAAATAAGTAAGAAGAATACATAGCCCCTATACCCACCCTAAAGAGGCCAAGGAGACTAACAAAGAGTATACTAACTAAAATCTAGATTCCAAAGTCAAAGTACGATGAGGGAATGTGTTGTTGGGTCTTCCACTATACCATTTTCAACCATCATTTATCAACAAAAGTGAGAAATAATATAATATATATGCATGTATGTACGTGAATGCAAGTGTAAATTTAAAGTTGTGGTATTGTTAAGTTCAAATTTCAGATGAAAACGTTTACGTATCCTCTTTCAAGCAATTAGAGCAAGTTTTGGGGGTTCCAAGGGCCGTGCAACCCTTTAACCTTTCCTTTTGGTCTTTGTTAAAAATTGAGGATCTGGAGGGCAGAACCCGCTAGGGGAGGGCTGTGCGGCCTTTCTTCGGATGAGATATTTAAATTTTTCTAGCTTGTATCTTTAGAGTGAGTTGGAAGGGTAGACAGCCTTCAAGAGACCCTCTTTTTGTCTTTATTTAGATTTTTTGATTGGGTGCGGATGGGTTTTACGTAATTTTTTGGTATTCTCAAGCTTTTAAAAAGTTTGGTCAATGCTTTTTATGAGGTTGGATGTATGGAATAACTTGAAATTGAGGTTTTTGAGTGCTTTGGGTATAATGGGCTCATCCCCCTCCCCCGTTGTGACTAAGAAAAACCATCGTTGGTCCCAATAAAAGGGGTTGTAGTGTCAGGAGGTCCATGGTGAGGTTGGCTTCATTGGTTGATTTTGGTTTTGAATAGCTTGTGTGGGAGTGGTACAATGATTGGCTCCAACTGGATTTGGCTCTTTTGATTTTATATTGAGAGGAAAAGATTCCTATTGGCCATTTTATATTTAGTTTTCTGTGGAAATTTACAAGTGTTTCTTAGTGCAAAATCGAGGCATCTACAATCCGAGGAAAACAAGTGACTGATTTCTATTCTAATAGAAACTTCATGTAGTTCTTATATATTTAGGTTAATGATAGAATACATAACTCATTACGTCAACATATCAAAAATTAATTAAATATAGTCAATAATTCTAAATGAAAACATAGAATTAAGGACAAAAACTCATATATAGATGAGACTCAAACCCAAAAAATTTTAAAATTTTTAGACCTCATCCTTGTCATTTGGGAAGATCTCATTGGTGAAAACTCTTTGAGGTTATGAATTATGGATTTAATTAATATTATGAATGCATAATAAAGTTTTTATGAGATTAAGTCATTATTTTACCACAAAATTATAATTTTTTTTTGTTATTTTTAAATTAACCGCAATAAATTTTTAATCATTTCATTAATAGAATTATATATACATCATTCACATTTCAGTTTAAAATATGCATAATCGTGTTAATTAAAGTTTCAAAAGTTTCATTTAATTTTTCAACTATTTCTGTAAATTTACATTTTTTTCCAAATCGAAAATAGAAATTTTACATATCCTCAAAATTCCATAAAAACTTTCGTAAATTTACTAATCTATAATATATATCAATACCGATATTTAATATCTTGATTGAAACACAACTTTGTAAAATGCTTTGAACGAAAAGTAGCTTAATACTGATTAGCGAAAATCATGCAAGCTTAGTAGAATTTTTTTAAAAAATCTATTGTGATGGCCTTGAGCCAAAATAGGCTCAAAAATCAAGGTTCGTGATAGGGCCAATAATCTAAGTTCAAGAATTCTGTTTAAATTATGGGTCAAAATAAAATTTTGATCCAATAAAGCAAATCAAATAAAATGATTTGAAAAGGTTTATATGATAAATTCAGCCCAATGGGCGTAGAATATTCATTTAGTGCATGCATTACTTCATATAGGATTACATCATCTGACCTTACAACTATAAATACCTCCTCATTTCATAATTGAAAGGTACACAATCAATTAAATATTAAATACTCTCTAGTTTGTGGTTTAATTCACCTACTCAACTTGTTGACTTGAGCGCGGAGGGTTTTTGCCGGGCTACCCGACGCCCCTAACGGTTGTTCATGGCTTAAATAGTGACTCACTAGCTTTCCAACTCCGCAGCCATACAGCTCCGCAGCTCTGCAGCCCATAAGCTCATCAGTTTTGCAACTCATCAACCCTACAAGCTCATCTGAAGACTAACCATCTAAAGGAAGCTCTCCTACCTCTTCACCTAATTCTGTACCAAGTTCATAAGCAGGGGTCTCTTCCACTCTGTTGGATTTACTAAAATTCGTAGAGGTACCCCCCTCACTGGACTCATCATCCTAAGATTCACCCTCGCAAACTGGAAGATGAAGAACAACCTTAATTATCTCAAGGAGAGCCCCTTCTAAGTATTGAAGCTCGATAGGACCCACTCCACTAGGAAACTGACGATGATGAGGCTCGATTCTAGGCTCTCGAGGGAAGGCGTCATGACTTATCATGCCATCACTGGGCGCACGAACTGGCAGCTTACTACTCGTGTGACCTGAACTCGCTGGGCATGCGAGCTGCTCCCCTAGCTTGCTGGGCGTGCGAGCTGCTCACCTAGATTGCACGTTGCTCGCTGTCGAGCTGCAACTCATATTTTCGGCACGAAGAGTATAAGGTAACCTGCCCCAAGTTGATCACCCCCAAGAGGAGCTCGTGCGCCATCGCGCTACTAGGAGAAGCTTATGCACCATAAAGCCCCCAAGAGGAGCTTACGCTATTGCACCGACATGAGCTCTCACGCTCGTGCCTTCAAGAAGTTCTACTTGTAGAGAGGAGCTACCGGCTCAGAGAACCGACTTCCTCCATCATGAGAAGTATAAAGCAACAATCATTGCATAAAGCGCCCAAAAGAAAAAAAAATAAGTAAATGGACTAAGCATAAGCAAGAGATGAACAACTCACCTGGGCTAAGCCCCCTAAGGGGCTACGACCACGAGGTCTGTGAAGCGCTACTACTATGTGGACTAGGACTAGGACTAGGAGAAGACAAGCAACCTTGCTCGTACATGAAGGAGGTCCACTCCAAGTTAAATCCAGGTTTAGCCCAATGAACTCAATGCGCTCGACTAAAAAAAAAATAGGTCAAGCCCAGCGAGCTCGATATGGTTAGGTCAAGTCGAGCATGGCTCGACCTACACGGCATGTTCTGAAAAAAAAACCTGATCGAGCCCAGCCAGCTCGACCTGGTTAGGTCGAGTCAAGCATGGCTCGATCTGCACGGCACGTCCAAAATTCTTATACCAACACTAGCTGGTGTGAAGAAGTTTCGCCAACAGAGTAGACTCCATTTACTTGGAAGTCTTTTCAACATAGTTTGCCCCACCAAAAGACCTAGCAAAACCGTCTAGGCACCAGAAAGTCCTAACAAACTTGTCTAGCCACCTAAAGAACTGAAGAGTGCATTCAAGCAACACAAAGACCTAGCGAATGCGTCTAGGCACCGAAAGACCTAGCGAATGTGTCCAAAAGAGGAGCTCGTACACTTTTTCACCCTCAAAAGGAGCTCACACACCTCCGTGCTCCTAGGAGGAGCTCACATACCTCCGCGCTCCTAGGAGGATCTTACACACCTTCGCGCTCCCAGGAGGAGCTCACATACCTCCGTGCCCCTAGGAGGAGCTCACATATCTCCGCGCCCCCAGGAGGAGCTTATCACACCTTCTCGCCCCAAGATGATGATCTTCTGGTGGCACTTCAATGGGCTGCCCTCCAGCATCACCAACTACATCACACGACAACGACCTTTGCTCATTGCCCTTTCGAGGGAGGAAGAAGGACTACCGCCTTACTTGCGCCGACATACGTTAGTGTCACATCAATCATCATCACTTCTCTCATCCCGAATAGGTGGCTCGCCCTTTCTACCAAAAGGGTACGAAAAGTCAATTTATGAGAACTTACGCAAATGAAAATGCATTAGATGCAAAAATAAAGTGAAAGCATTAAAAATACTAAGTAGATCAACCATACATCCAACAAAGAAAAATGGCTAAATAATATGAGTCTACTAACGCACAAACGTGTGTTAATACCTTGACGTCCATGATGCAACTACAAGTAGAGGGCTTATCAAACACATCCGCCAACCCAGCTAGACCTCGAGATAGAGAAACAATGATCTCGTTCTCGGACTCACTAGACTCTGGTGACGACGATGACAATGATAATGATCTTGAAGACTTAATGTCCTTCACTTGACTCACTCCCACTATGGGGAAAAGAATAAATGGCATATATGAATCCGAGCAAAAATCCCACTAGTAATTGGACTCGACATAACCCCTCCAACCAACTCCCTAACTAGATGAAGCAATCCAACGCAGAAGCGATATAGAGATGACAATTAACAATTACAACACGCTCACACTACGATCGACCTATGCATGTGTCATGCCCGATCTATGCTAGATAAGATCACATGACCTACTCACTCGAACAGCGCATGTGCAACATGCTTGACCTACACATCGCACTTGACCTACCGTCACATGCGCCATCGCTGATTGATCTGGGCAGCATCGCCTTTGCATGAACACCGCTCGACGAGATGGTAGGCAAACATGAATCCAGTAGCAGCACCCTAGTGTCGTCACCCCAACCTCTACGACATCATTAGGACCATGATTCTCTAAATTTTAAACTCCACCATGAGATTGTACCGATATGTTCAACATGATATCAAGAAAAAAAGTCAACAAGGTAAGAGCGAGAAAGAGAGACTGGAAAAAATCCAAGTATTTCCATTGTCTACACATTGAAAACATGTGCAATCCCTATAAATGGGCTACGTATTTTTTTGGGAGCAATACGAATCACTAAGTTCAGGTCGAGACTTAAACCGACTAGTGACAACAACCACAAAACCAAACCAATAACTCAATCTAAATTCTTGTTGATCCTCTACGGCGTCCTTGAAGGCAGTAACAACATGAAAAGACGTTAACAATGATGACTCCTTGCCAACACTCATCCTTCTTTCTAGTCTTTAAAAGCCAAATTACACAGTGAAAATGACTATGTGAAACTATGAAGCCAAGAAAGCTATTGTTAGCCACACAAATGAGGAAATTTTGTAAGTTTCGTAAAAGGGGGGCTTATGTTGGTCCACATGGCCGACAACTAAATAAATAAATATCAAGACGGAGATATTCTAAAATGGATAAGGAATGTAATCCAAAGCTGCTCACCCCAAGAGGTGATCTGCCCCAAGTTATTCACCTCAAAAGGTGACGATTCTAACGTTCTCTACTCTCGACCAACCTTCCCTATGTGAGACTTGACCAAGAGTGGAGGGCTTATGATGGGCCTTGAGCCCAAAATAGGCTCAAGAAGTCAATGTCCATAATAGGCCCAAGAAGCTAAGTTCAAGAGGTATGTCTAGATTATGGGCCGAAACAAAGATTTGATCTAATAAAATAAGCCCAATAAAACGATTTAAAGAGGTTCATATGATAAATTCAGTCCAATGGGTCTATAAGATCCATTTGGTGCATGCACTGCTCCACACATGATTACACCCTTTGACCTTATAACTATAAATACCCCCTTATTTCATAATTGGAATGTACGCAATCAATTAAGTTTTAAGTACTTTCTAGTTTCTGGTTTAATTTACCTACTCAACTTGCTGACTTGAGCATTGGAGGATCTTTGTCGGACTACCACGGTGCCCCTAACACTTGTTCATGATACAAGTAATGACTTACTAGCTTCCCACCTCCGCAGCCCTACAGCTCTGCAGCCCATAAACTCTACAGATCATCAGCTTTGCAGCTCATCAACCCTACAAGTAAAAAGTGATTTCACATCATATTGAGACTCTTTTCTAAACCTATTCATACCACTAGAGACCTAAAAAATGCTGATAAATGGAGTAATATATTAATGGGTTATATAAATATATCATTTTTGACCTACTGAATAAGAAAAAATGGGCTCGACTCCAGTCTTATATATCTGAATTCGAACTCAAATATTGCTTGAGATAGCTTGACATCTTTGCACTTTTAATGGGGATAAGTCCCTTTTAATTGTGTGCAAGCATTACAAGCGGTGTCCATGACTTCTAAAAATTGAATAAATAGATCATATTATATGTGATATAGGCCCGAAACTCTCAACTTTGATTTTAACCCCAACTGAAGGTGACATGTGTGATCAACAAATCTTACAAGCGGTGTCCATGACTTCTAAAAATTGAATGAATAGATCATATTATATGTGATCTGGGCCCAAAACTCTCAACTTTGATTTTAACCCCAACTGAAGGTGACATGTGTGATCAACAAATCTTGCAACGGTCCAATCCATATATCATGAACTCACACGGTCCAATCCCTATATCATGAACTCACAGAGATTGTTAGGTTTGCTAATATAATCTCCAGTTATAATCTTTCGATAGTAAAATTAAATTTCTTAAGGAAAGATAAAAAAAAAAATAGAGAAAATTATGGAAGAAATTTAGTAAGAGTAATAAATGACATCTCCCTCTTTGACAGAAGGCTATTTATAAATTTTAACTAGGACATGTGTCAATCTTTAATTATGGAAAGTGAACACTTTATCTGGCTGAGAATTTGAATAATTTTTTGGGTCAGCCCCGAATGGGATGCATACTCGAATTCCCTAAATGAGTTATTTTCCTTTTGTGATTTTAGTTCATATCAAAGGGTTCGAATTCTGATGGGAATTTTCGATTGAATTTTGGTATGAAATAATCATTGTACTGCCAGTGGGACCTTGCGGCGGGAGTTTGATATGGTGTAATTACTTTGAAATTAGCTCTTTGTGCGTAGAAGTGTACAGTTCACAAAAGGAACTTATGATCCAATTGAAATATATCCCACGATTTACCCACTTTACAATTTTAGAGATAGGGGTTTTGAAATTCCAAATTTTAATTTGTCATAAATTGAGATATTTGAATATTATATATATATATATATGTTCCATAAGTCCAGAAAATATGGGTAGGCCCACCGAGATATCAAAACTTATACTAGTTTTTTATAAATTTATTGTGAGCCTACTCTGAAACATGTCAATCAAGTTTTTCATCATCTACTCATGCTGGTCTAGGATGCAACTCTTCAACAGATGGGGAGTCTCATCATTTCTTCCAACTCCCACAAGCCCCCCACATCCTTGTTCAAAACCAAAAACACTCAATACGGCTCTGCTACCATATGAGTCTTCCAATGAAAACGACGAATTGTTGCTAGCAAAATTTCACCCATGGAAAGGGATAACCAGACCAACAAGAAATTCAAAAAATAACCAAATGCAGATAAACGAAAAAAAATATAAAAAATAAAAAAATAGATTTATAAATGCACGACATCATCTTTCGCCCAAAATAATCAAACCCATGAATGAAATGCAGCTTCATTGGAAAATAACGACAGATTGGGTCTTCGTATGGGAGGTATTGCAGTAAGATTTGCGTGTACTGTGTGTTGGAGGCAGTTAGGGGTGTGGAAGTAATGAGGGAAATGAAAAGAACAATGTTACCTTTGCTTTGATTGACGGTGAAATTGTAGATCATTTTGATTCGATTAAGCCTATAAAATTGTTTGATTTGTTTAATCAGTTAAATAAATTAAAAATCGATCAAATCTATCAAAATCGACTAGAATTTTTATTTTTTTTATTTTAAAATATTTAAAAAATTTAAATTTAATATTTTATTATATTTATGTGATTATTTGAATTTTTTATTTTATTATATATTTTTTTATATAATTATTTATTTATTTTATATTTAAAATATATTACATAATAATTAATTTATTATATTATTATTTTATATAATAAAATTAAAAAATATAATTAATTTTTATGTTGAATTTATTGGATTGAACCCTAATTGTTAATCGATTCAACCATCAAATACAATCCAATTTTAAAAATATGACTTTAAACAAACGCATTCAATCTGGTGTTACTTTCCAAGTCATTCAGTCACACTCACATTTACATTATGTTCATTCGTAGGACCCATCAAGACACGAAAAAATTATAAAAACAAAATAAAAAAATATAATGACATTGGGACCCACTCACACCATAACCCATTATAATAATTGTGCACAAATATATAAAATATGTCAGTGAACCCTGCTACTATAAAATATATCAAATTTTATATACGTAAATTATGAAAATGATACTAGTAAAAACACATAATCAAATACAATATCAATTTTTATCACATTTTTTTTTTATCAAGACATATAAATCACCGCAAACCAAAGACAATTTTATTTTGAACCCTATATTTTATCTCTGTCATTTTAGTCATCAAAATATATTTTCACTTCTTACACAAAAATCAACACAAAATCCAAAATTTCATTAGAAATGCTCTATTTACAATTCTTACAGTAAGTAAAACCAAACAAAGCCATAAGTTTTGGTACTTACAATAACTTACCAAAGAATTTTGGTATGGTTAAGTTATATGATTATAATAACTCTCTAATACTGCATCATAATGTTAATTACGTGAATTGTATTAATAAATAACCTTCACGTACAAAAAATAAAAATAAAAATTAATCCCATAATATAGAAGGACTTGCAAGTTTGGTAACACGCTTTTTTTTAAATTCAATTTTAGTTTCATATATCATCAAAATTATGCATAAACATGTTATATGGTTTATCTATAACTAAAGTTTTATTATTTTCAATATGTATAATGCACATTACATATAAACTCATTACGGTCTAAATTATATAAGTTAAACAAATTGATAATTCTATAGATTATTTGTATACATGTGAATTATTTGAACATAAAATATAAAACTTTAAGGATATAATACATTGTTAGATAAACTCTTATATTTTGTAAGTTTATGAATTATATATAATTTATATTGGGGTACGGTGATGTATTTCCGATGTACATTACATATTATATATATATATATATATATATGATTATATATAAATATATTATAATATATAAATATATTATAAAATGTATAGCCCATCTTCATTACATTAAAAATAGTATCTACAAAATCTACATAAATCCCATTACATTAATTGTCTTGAAATACAAAATCCCAACTACTAAGAATAATAGGTGAGATTGATTGAGGGTTGGAGTTTATATTTGCGGTGCATTGGGAGTCAACTTTTTGAAAGTGCAGTTCACATTTACTGGCTAGGCGACACATCATGTGGTCCCTTTTCTTCAATTTTGTATTAAGTAAATATCATTTAGATACTAAAAACTTTATATTAATATCTAGTTATGCATTAGTTTTCATAAATGTTTTAAAAATCAACTCAGCTCGATATCAATTCAATTGTGAATTAATGGTCGTTTTAATTCATTTGAACACAAAAAAATTAAAAAAATTAAAAAAATAAGTCAAACTAGTCAAAAAAAAATTATTTTTATTTTATTTTATATTTTTTTTAGAAAGTTTAAACTTGATATTTAGTTATATATACCTGATTATTTAGATTTTGGATTATTTAAATGTAATTTTAGTTAATTATTTATTATTTTTATCTTGTATATAATAATTAATTTATTATATTACTATTTTATATAATATAATAAAAAATATAATTAATTTTTATTAGATAGGTCGGATCTGCGGTTGAACTAGTCCAACTAATTAAACCGCTGACCGACAAAATACCGATTTGATCACCTATCCAATTATGAAAATATATTTTTTTATAAAATTTTATATTAAATTGGTACATCATATTCATTCAATTTTTCATTAAAACTTTACATTATAAGAAATATATTCTTTTAATCTCTAATTTAATTTTAGTTGTCCATTTAATTTTTCATTGTATTTGTTTGATTATATAAATTTATCACAATGATAACATAAACATAAAATTGAGTAAAAATAGACAATAGTATAAGTAATTAGAGAGAAAAGTCATAGTTAAATGGAAATCAAAATTAAAACACACTTGGATGGCCAGAGAAACTTTTGAAACTGAAGATTATGATGTGAGATTGAAAAATTAATTTTTGAAAGTTGATATTTAAGGAAAAAAAATAGAGAATATGAGAAATATTTTCTTTTCTTTGGTCACATTTAAATCTCCTTTTGTTTCTTCATAATCTTTTATCTTATTTATCTGCTGGTTGATATTTAAAATATATAATACAAAATTTGAAAAGAGAAATATGACAAAATAGAGTTCGAAATAATATATTAAATAAATAAAAAAAATTAAATAAATTTATTCAATATGTATTTATTTAATATTTATGACAAAATTCAAATATTAATCATTTTTTTCTGTAAAACTTCATATGCTAATTTAACATTAATAATAAAACTTAGATATCAAAATAATTTATATTATCTAATGTCAGCAGTCGCGTGCAGCGTGCTCTCTCTCTTTGCTGATGATTTGCCTCCGCCACTCGATTCTCACGAGCAGACGACGGCGCGTCTTGACCACCTCACCTTATTTGAGCCTTAAATAGGATAAGAGAATCCACAATTTTTGTCAGGAAATACTTGGGAGAAAATTCTTGTTCCATATGTTCACATTATCTCAATTTTTTATTGGTTTATTTGGTGCCACGTAAAATTTAACATATAAATTAAAAAATACATTCATTTAAATTTTTTTGTTTTATTAGTTTTAGAAAATAGTATTTGATAAATAACAGTGGCACATTGCTAATTTAACTAAGAGGGAATTTTTAAAAAAATAAGTATATATTTTTGGAAATGATATTTTATTTTTCAAAATATCTCAAGTAGGATATACAAATAATAAATTTCGAACAAATTATGTATTATTTTCTTCCTTCCAATTTGAATTGAACTGAAGTATAAATGATAATTAAAAGTTAAATCTTTGGGATATCATTATACTTGTGCACTAAAATATGATAGTTAAGTCAAATCATTATTTAACCGGTTAAATATTTTTTTTAAAAAATTATAATTTAAAAGTTACAGAAAATTTATGGACATCAGAAAAGTAATGTGTTTTTCAATTCAAATTAGTTTTTAACCCGACGTTGAATGGACAGTAACAATTAAATTGAAAAATATTTAATATTTATTTATGATTATTGCAAACTAAGTTTTATTTGATTATTAATTTTATGTTTTTTATATTGACACATATCAACCTATTTTAATTTTTACCTTCAATAGGAAAAAAAAAATAGTAAAACGAATTCCTTTATTTCAGCTATCATATTTGAGTGGTAATCAATCTTAATTCTGCCTTAAATTTTCTATAACCTTCGAATAGGAATTTTGTTTTTGATTAAGATAACGATACGTAACAAATAGATCAAAACTGATAATCAATATTAGAAAGCGATAATTATTAATATTTTACCTTAAGGAAGAACATAAATAAAGCCAATTTAATTAGTTCAATTACTATTCTAATCATATAATAAATAAATGCAATAAACTCTTCTGAATTTCAAAATTCCATCAAAACTGAATAATTTCAAAATTAACTTGATCCCCAATTCTTTTCCATGTTACGAACATATATAACAGATTAGTGAAAATTTAATTTTTAACCATTTTACTGTATTTTATCTAGGAATATCTAATTGATATCATATTGCCTCCAAAGAGAAATTTTATTTGATTATAATTATTCTAATCAATTTGATATATAATAATTATTTAAATTTATTTTTCAACCATTTTAATATATTTTATCTAGGAGTATCTGATTGAATCATATCAAACATTTTAGTATTAATTATTTTGTAAATAATAATTTCTGAAAATAATTATTGTTGTCTATGATTTTTAAGTGATTAAGATTTTTTAAACAACATGCTATTAATATTGAGTTGATTGGGCAATCCAATACACAGTTTGTAGTCTTTGTATGAAACTTATACCACATGAATTGAGATTTTAGAATGTTTAAAATCAAAATTATCTCGACAAATTTGAGAGGCGTTGTGATATACCAATAGTATCAAATTTATATCTTTTATAACCAATTTCGCTCAGTGTTTTTATGATAGATTTACATGGCTTCACAATGAGCAACATATTTGTAGTCACAATATCAAATAATAATAATAATAACAATAACAATGATGATGAGGATGATAGTAATTCCTCTACCAGAAAGAATGCTTTATTTGCTACAATATAAAGTCAAATTATGTGTTTTTTTAATATATATTTAATATTTTTTGAAAAAATTTGATATTATAAAATTTTAAATTATTTGCTTAGGAAAAACAAGGCCTACTAATGTGATGGGCATAACAATTAACAACAATCTAAGTCCAATATTAAAAAGATTCAATTTAATGAGTTCAAGCCCAAGAGCTTGCAAAACCTTATGAGAGCAACAATAAAAATCCTACTCAATTGGTATGTGAAATTCATTTGCAGTTACAACCTTTATGTATTTTATGCAATATTTTGATATTTTTTGCTCAATACTGACTTAATCACGTAAGGTTATCGTAGAGTAAACCCCGACCTCTACAGTCCATTCGTATTGCAGGTAGGAACCTGCTACTTAATCAACAGTTTTGTAGAGGAGTTAACTTTCATTAATCCAGAGGTAACCATACCATATCATTTTGTCGCCGCTTAGGAAATTTCCTACCTCAATGCTGAGAATGCTGACGAGGTCCAAAGCAAGAGAAACTAGTGCTCATAGCCCTCAACATGAAGAGACGATCAATGGTCGAGGAATAGATTAGCAACAACAAGAGCCTCCCCCTCAGCAAGATCCAACACCACGGCAGCAAGAAGCTCTAGCCAGAACAATGGTACTACAAATCACACAGAAACCTTTGCTAGCTTTAATAGAGAATACATTGGTAAAATCTGCAGCGAGAGTAGTCGCTCAATATGCCGAGAATCATCGTCGAAGCAAATTCTTGCAATTATTTAGTTGAAGCTTAAAGTCGTCCCTTGCTATTGAAAAAGATAAGATAAGGCTCGATGGGCTAAGAAGGAACAGAGATAAAACTCAAGAGAATGTTGGCAGTCGAGTCTCACTCCTTGAAGAGAATAAGAGACATAAGACAGATAGAGAAGAGTAGACCCATGAGATGCGCCGCATGATAAGTATTTGCCCCTCACGGTGGTACCTCCAAAGCTTAATCCCTTTTTCCATTGTAATTTTTGCAGAGTCCCTCTATCTGGGAGTGAACTTGAAGAAGTATGATGGTACGAGAGATCCTTAGGAACATCTAGATAAGTTTTGTGCTAAGGCAAATCTTTGTGACTGGAGTGATGTTGCATACTGCAAGATATCTGCACCACGCTCTCCAAGCATGCCATATCCAGGTTTAATTAGTTGCCCGTTGGTACTATTACCGACCTTGAGCAGCTAACCCTATGCCTTTTTGCATTAGTTCTCTATCAACAAAAGGATACCAAACTGCAGCCTATTTGTTTACAATATCGTAGAGAGAAGAAAAACCCCTGAGGAAGTACGTGTAGTGTTGCGTGGAAGACATGCATAAAGTGTCACATGTCAACCATGAGCTTCTGGTGCGAATCATGCAGTAGAACCTCTTACACGGAAAGTTCAAGGAATCCAATTCATGGAAACTCCCTGAATTACTAGAGAAAATACTAAGCAGAGTGGAAGAATACATCCGTAACGAGGAGACAACCCACATATGAGTTGGAGTCAAATGCAAGTATAAAGAGGAAGAAAGAGAGAACAAAAAGCAGAAAGGGGAGAGGTGTTATGCCTTCCTAAATATTCTCGATACACACTACTAAATGATCAAACGGCATAAATCTCGATGGTGGTAGAACAACATGGGATAATTCAAACCCTAAAAGAAATGAAAGATAACCCTAAAAGGTTGAAGCCAGATATAATATCATTTCCACTGCAACATAATACATACAATCGAGAGTGATTTCAGCTTAAAAGAGAGAGAAAAAAACTCATACAAAGAGGATACTTGTAGGGATTTGTGGACTAATGTCCACAGGCTCTCCACAGAGACTAGCAACAACATAACACTCATTGAATAAGAGATTGACCTATGAGGGCACCCAAGTAAGGGCCAGAATAGAGACCTCAGTAATGATAATCTCTCTATAATAGGAATAATGGGTATCATCTCAGGAGCTCGCCTAGTGGAGACTCACCCAAAGCTAGAAAGGCATTCCTTTAGGTGGTGGAAAAAATGCACTCATAAAAATAGAATCCTAGTTGAGTAGACATATCACCCCACCAACGGGAAAAGAGATCACACCAATGGGAAAAGAGATCACACCAACGGGAAAAGAGATCACATTTGGTCTTACACTTGGAGACAAAAAGATGGCTAAATAGTGCTACGCCAACACACTGAGAAAATTTAGAGGAGTGAAGGTGTTGTATAACCCCACTCAGTCAAGCGTGAACAAAGGCAAAGAAAAAGGTCTCCATTCTAACTTCCCCGGAGTAGATAAACTCTGAGTGCTACAACTTTAAGGTTACAAACCTAAGTGCATATTGTGTAACAATAAATTTCTCGGGAGTTCGAGGTCAATCCATATGAAAGTTGTTTGAAGTTTTCAGAATTATATTTATTAAAAGAATAGCTTTATGTGATTTAGAATATAAAGAAAAATTTATACTATAACTAAGAAATCAAAATAATAAAAGTACTAAAAATTGGGGATCCGCTCTTGAGTTTTGGATATAAGAGTGATTATTTATTCTTTTGACCTCTTTTAAATGCCACTATTGAAATTCATACATAATGAAGGTTCCAATAGGAAGATGTTATCAAATAGTTCATTCATTAAGGTAATCATGATATTGGCTTACTGTTTGCAAATTATCTCTTAATACCAATATTTATTTATGGGATTAAGTGTTTATGCATACCTTTGTTTACAACAAATCAAGATTTTACGTTAGCAGTCGGTGGAGTAGAACCGTACAATAAGCTAAATGAACCCAAGTATTTTCTATATCATTAGAGATACATAAATCAAGAATCACCACAAAATAAGAAAGGTTTTAACGCCAACACTTATGTTTGGGATCAAGTATTTTATGCACACCTTTATCTACAACAAATCAAGATTTCACATTAGCAATTGGTGAGATAAAATAATATAATAAGTTAAATGAACCCAAGTATTTGTTGTGTCGTTAGATATACATAAATCAAAAATCATCATAAAATAAAGAGGGTTTCAATCAAAAATTAAAACAATAATATAACGCACCTGAACATTATGCACCTTTATAACCTTTTTTGTTCATCCATCAAGATGTTCACCCTTTCTCCTCAACTAAATAAAACTTAAAAAGACATAATAAAAGTAGAGAAGACTAAAAATAAAAGAAAAGGTAAAGAATACATTTCTATTACTATTAGAAAACTTTGCCTAAAGAAAGACAATAATAAAATTTTATTTCCCTCTCTAAGTGTTTTTATATGTCTTGAATACCATCAAAGAGCCCCTATTTATAGTAGAAGAATGCCTAAATTGGCATATCTAAATTCACTCCAAATGCACTCCAAATTAACTTCAAATGTGATCTAAATTCACATGTCATTTTTAGATCCAAATTTTATCACATATTTTTCTCCATGCAATCAGCTGATTTTAGAAAAGTTATTAACATGAAAGTTGTTGATTTTCTATTAGCTTTATTTTCAACTTGAATCACATAATTTCAACTACTAGGAAAAATGTTATGCTTGATTTAAGAAAATGCGTCAGCATAGATATATTATTTCCAATACACACACTTGAATAAATATTATGCTATAATCAAGGTTGAATTGGGTTGAGTTTCCAACAACAAAGTTGTAGTTCTATCTCTTAGCTTTCAAATAAAGTAAAATTTGGGTCTATAGGAATTTTAAGCATGAAGTCCAAAATACAAAAACTGTACATGTTTAGAAACATGCTTATTTTGAATTTAATGCAAGCCCAACAATCACTTACAAAGTCCAAATGATTCTTGTATATATTTTGATTTACACATGATGGACATAAACAAATATGGCCCTTTTTTTTTAATTATGACGCTTCTTTGATCCAATGAAATAATATCTTCTAATTTGCTCACGAAATGTATTGTCTTCTTTGGTTTCATTTTGACTTTTTTTGATCTCTTTTTGTTCATTGATTTCTAAAGCAAGAAAAATATAAAGGATTTGATATAAAAATATGTTAAAATATGCACTTATCAAATTTCCCCACACATAACCCTTGCTCGTACTCGAACAAGTCTAAAACAATCCTAAACTAATCCTCACGATTGTATTTAGCATATGCAACAAGCCTTTAAATCCCTAGGTGGCCCATAGAGGACGAATTATAGTCTCGTGAAGGTTTTCATTATTGATACTCACAAACACCTATGATAACTAACTTCTAACCATTATTTTTAGGAAGCAACAAAGTAATATGGAAATGAAATCAAACAAGTATTGAATCTAACCCTTAATCATTCAAAAGTCAATACATTTCCACAATAAGCATACTCAAGTATGTGTATGTGAATAGTTAATATCAATAGTGACAAAACCATGCATACTTCAAATAAGTGAAATCCCATAAAATCTTATAAAAACCATCATCCAATCTCTAATGGAAGAGTTAAACACCATAGAATCTTTCTTTGGTATAAATCTATACTATACCGAATGCACCACAAGAAATCAAAAGGTGTTCAACAAATGTTGTAATGGGGCCAAAGGGTAGTGATGTGACTGAGAAATAAAAGAATATGATGCATCAAAGGTTCTAAAAACTTCATGGAATTAGAGACATAGAGTTTATCAATGAAGAATTCTCATACTCCACGAATTTCAATATAGGGCCTATTGTTATTGAATTGGACCATTCTTTATCATTTTTATTGATTTTACATTCCATTTTAAGTTGTAACTCATTTTAACACTCAATCCCTACATGTCAAAAATTCAAGTGATGATTAAAGCGAGGGCATAAAAACTACCTATTTTATGATACTTGTCTCCACACTGAATAACATAACTATTTGTGCAAAAAGATTTGAGTATAACTATTACGAAAATATATTAGCCAAAGAACAATATCAAAGTCCAAAACAATACTCATTATTTGTGTTTAATGAAGTTGGAAGATCATCTACGACTAAAAAGTAAATAAATTTGACAATTCACAAACTTTGTTAAAAACTTCACAAACTTGTCATGTTATGTAAAAAAAAAAATATAAGAGTACGTCTCAGGATTGTTAAAATTACCATTTACTCTACTACCCTTTTTATGGTTTCTACGGATAAAAAAAAACACATTTGAATTTGTGCATCAAGTGAGTTGGTGATGATTGAAATATTACAGTGATAGTAGTGGGAGCCTCAATAAGTCTGATCATTTTAACAAAAGCCAGGATGATGAAATCCAAAGAAAAATTCTAGCTAATGACTTTAAATGAAGCGCTTCTTGGGAAGCAATCCAAGTGTTTTACATTTTTTTTATTATGTAGGTTTATCTAGTTGTTTAATATTCATTTTTCCTTTTAGTTTGATAATTTTTTTGTTTTCATTTCAAGATCCAACTCAAGTTTGGAAAAGGATTTGTAAAATAAAAAGTGATATATCACCAACTAATAAATGCACGTTCATTAGTGTTCATGAAAATGATGATGATAAAGTTGATGAGAGCTGATACTACCCTCATTCAGGGAAGTCTTCTATATCTTATCTTGTTGTATTTAACATTAAGGACAATATTAGTTCTAAATTTGGGGTGGATGTATATGCTTCATTTGATCTTATTTGTTTATAGCTTTTGGAAATTGATAAATGTTGTGTTTATATATAGGCTTGACTCTTGGGGCATTTTTACCTTTCTTGTAATTTTTTGACATATTGAGCACAGAGATTTGAACATTTGATTTTTCTGCTCGCTTAGTACAAGATTATGGGAACTCAATATTTTTTTAGATCTCATATAATTCTACAACTTGTTTGATTGTCATGTGAGGCGAAATCATAGGCTACATAACATTAGAGAAGTAATTTAGGCTATTTTTAGATCGATTGAGCCTTTCAAGCCCCATTGAGCCTATTGAGCCATTTTTTTTATCACCCTATAAAAATTAACCTCAACTAAGAACTTAAATAAACTTTGTATTTTACATATTACCTCACATTCAATTCATGACTATTCTAGTAACATCATTTTGAGTATTGAAAGTGTTTGAAAAAAAATGGCAAAAAAAAGTGGTGTTTTGTACAAAACTCTTGAAAAAAAAACTGTAAAGAAAGAAAAGAAAAAAAGTGTAACGCCCATTGTTCATAAAAACAAATAAGTTTGGGAGTGTAGCGCTTCAAAAAAATATTAAAAAAAAAATGAACGAAATTTAATGAATAAAGTGGTGTGACAAATCAAGAGATGAAAGGTTCGTGAAGGTGTGAAATGAAAATGTGGTGGTGCTCATCAATAAAGTTCTAGAGTAGTTGTGTGTTATGAGTAATTTGAGCCACTATATTGCCTTTTATTGGTCGGTTGTTGTAAGCCTACCAAATTTAAACCTTACTCTTCAATAAATGTTTAACGAATATAGAGCGAGTAAGAGTTGATCCCACAAGGATCAAGACTAATTGATTTACTATCGACTCAACTAACTAAAAATTTTAACTTCAAAATTACTTACTTAAAACTAAGATTTCAACAAACAAACTCTAGAAATAAACAACAAATTTTTTTTTTGGGGGGGGGGGGATTGAGTTGATTAACTAAGTTGCAGAAACTAAAACTAATTAAAATTAAAAGCACTGAAAATTAAATCAATAAGCAACAAGTGATTAAAGTAGGTTGAAATTTCATTCGCCGCCACTAGACAATGGGTTCTAATTTCATATCAATATTATGAACAATTTGCGAATGAAATTATGAACCGTAGGTAATAACAAGCTCTACTACCCCAATCTTTCCTTAGTTTCTCGTTAGATAGAACAAACTCTCTATCTAATTTTCTATCCACCAAACAACCTAAAACAAGCTCTCTACATTTAATCCAATGGATGTATTAAAACAAGAAAGATAGATTGATCTAAGCAACAACCACACAAGCTCGGGTCATTTAACTTAGGTTATATTTTTCATTGCAATTAACAAAAATACCCCATAATCATTAATCACAATTTACTACATATGATTAGAAATTCAAGACAATTACGGATCTAAAATTTCTATTCTAGTTGTAGGGAGTTCTCAAACCCGATTTGGTTACGCACCCAAACAAAGCAAGAAAATACCCATAAAACATTAAGTATAGAAAAACATAAACAACTTCAATTGGGAGATTGATCAATAATATCAAACATTCAATTACAAGAACTTGTGTCTAGGGCTTTGAAATCAACTTCAACCAATAAAGAAGTTTAGCCTAACATGATAAGAAATGACAAGAGAATAAAAATTAGCAACATTGGGAATCAAAGAAATTTATTGGTTGAAGAAGATAGTTGAGGTTGATGGTAGATTATGGATGTCTTATCCTCCAAGCCTTGTCCACCTTTTCTTCCTTGAAGCTCTAAAACCTCAAGAGTGCTTTTAAAATGTAAATGAATGTAGAGAGTGAGTGAATCTGAAAATTGATGTTTTTGTTGAGATGATAGTCTCCTTTTATAAAGTATGAGATGATGATGTGATTTGGTGTAAAGTGTGTAAGGTATATTGTGCATTTAGTGTAAAGTGTGTAGGGTGTGTTGTGCATTTGGTGTAAAGTGAGTAAGGTGTGTGATATGATATATATATATATATATATATATATCTAGTGTATACATATCACAAACATGTGTCAAAAGGTGTAAAAGATTGTCATTTGCCACCACTCCAACCAAAAGCATCAGTTTTGTCACATGGATAGTGTTAGGTGCTATAATATGGCGCCTTCGAAGAGGGCAGTAAGTACGGCGCTTAGGCACTGAAACAGGGTGCCTAGGCCCCATTGCTACTGTTTTCTTCTTCTTCAAAACGGTTGTCTGACACTATTTATCCCCTTTCAATTAATTTTCACCTCTTTCTATGCTGAATTGGCCTTTAGTATCTTTATAACAATTTTATCCCTATCTGTTAGATTTCTATATCCACTTGAATCAGATCAATATCACATTTGTGGAGAGAGTTATGCCAAATATACAAAGACTGTCATATCTGAAAGTTTCAGTACATGTTTGACTCTTTAACCAAATTTTACTCTTTGAAATCAATTAAATTGGGACAAGTTTCCAACATGAAAGTTGTAGATACATCTCTTATATTTTCAATAAGCTAAGAATCAGGTCAATAGAGCTTTGAATCAGACATTTATGCCCAAAATACAAACACTGATGTAGTGGAACCGTGTCAATTTGGCCAAAGAATGCTTCTTTCAACTTCGTTTTGGCTCATTTTTTATCTTTTCATTCTCAAACTCCTATCACACATAAAATATTAATAAAAACCTATTATTAACAAGAACAATGTAAAGAAGACATAAAAGAATTGATACAAATAAATATAAAAATATGCACTTATCATTTATTCTATCATTACCCTAGCTACACGTTACAAGTTTTCAAAGTCCTAATGATTCTTGATGTTGTGTTAGTCTACATGAGTGGAGAGTGACATGAAAAACAAGCCTATGAAGTTAAAAATTACATAAATAAGATATCAATAATTTTGTTGTGAGTTTGCATAAACCAATCTGAGTGGCGAAAAGTTAAGTGTAAGATACTAGACACACATATACTCAAAGGATTTAAAGATGGGTAAATTTGGCACTTGAGTTGAAATCGTGCATTTGATGATATTTTGAGATTTTCTTAAGTTATAAACTCACAATAATTTTTTAGGCCCATTTGGTTAGTTGGTTGTGATTATCACTTGATATTTTACGTATTTTATTTTTTTCTTTTGTTCGAGAACTAGCAAAATATTAAGTTTAGGGGTATTTGATGAGTGGGTTTTATACTCATTAATTTAGTACAATTTGCTTAATTTTTTGATTGGTTTTTGAAATTCTTGTGAATTTTATCATCATTTTTAATGTTATTTTGCATATTTGAGAATGAAAAAAGAATGTCACTTAAATATACTAAAATCTATATTCATCTTACATTTTTTCAAAAAAAAAAAAAAACATTTGAGTCCAGTGACTATAGAGCTTAGGCACTAGAAAAGCAGTGCATAAGCACTGCAGCTACTAGAAAATGAACATTTTCCAGTGGGCACAGATGGACAAGTGAGAGCAAAAAATGAACATTTTGCCCTCTTTAGGGCATCTTCCATCTATTTTGAGGGATTTCAGAGCCTCCAAATGAATTTTTAGGAGTGGGAAGAGAAGAGAAAACAAGCCAAGAAAGACGAAGAGGAAAAAGAGAAGAAATTTTAGAGAAGAGAGGAGAATTCTTCCAAGTTTGAAGAGAGACATCTACAAGGAAAGAAAAAGTTTGTCCTTTTCTAAGTTCGATTTTTATTTACCTCTTTCGCTCCGATTATGTATATGAATATTGTTAAGTTGTTATTCATTTTTACCACGAACTAAATTCTTTTTCTAGGGTTGTGATGTAATTTAATTAGAATATTTTTAATATTTTTATCAACTCAATTCTTGATTTATTTTTCAAGTTGAGTTTTCTATATTATTGTTAATGGTTTCAATTACTTGTCCACTAATTGAATAATTTACTAATCATATTGACCCGTGAGATGATATATGCATCTAGTTCTATGTGTGAAAAAACATAAATTGCATGTGAGATGGGAATATACTTACATGATTTGTGTAATCTTGTTATATATCCGAAAAACCTAATGAATTGTTGATTGTTATAATTAACATAGGAATATAGTGGGTTAGCGATTGATGATATTTTCGTTAGACTTCGAGAGAGGCTAGTGGATAATTTAGGGATTCTCGATTATCACTTAGAAAATAAATTGAGATTGATGAGATAAATTATTTAATTCGAACTAATTATGGTAAAATTATAACCCTAGGTCTTTAACTTATTGAATTCAATCATTTATTGCTTTTGATTATTAGTTTAGTTTAATTAAATTTAGTTTATAATCACCAACACATTCTTGAGTTTATTCGAATAAAATTAAAGTTAATATAATTTTGGTACTTAGTAATTCAATAGTTCTCGTATGAACGATACTCTACTCATTATTTTATTACTTGTCTATGATAACGTACACTTATATTTACAGAGTGAGTGGTTGTATGACGTGCATAACAATAATCTAAGCCTAATATTTAGAAAGACTGAATCTAATGGGGCTAAACCTAAGAGTTTGCCAAACCTTACTAGAGAACTATACATACCTATAGTTAGTTCATTCTTGAGATTACGAGGTGTATGTATTTTTACAATATTTTGGTATTCTTTACTTAACACTAATTTGATCATCGGAAGATTATCGTCAGGCAAACCCCAATACCCTTAATATTTTGTTCGTATTACAGTAGAAATCCACTACTTAATGATCAATTTTGTAGAGGAGTTAACTTCGGTTAATGCATAGATAACCATACCACATCATAATGGAGTATGTTAGAAGCCCTTATTGTCATTGAAATTCATTGCATTTCATGTTATTGATAAGTACCTACAACAAAATATACTGTAGCATTTCTGTGGCCACTTCATCGCACTAAAATTGAATTATAACCTAGTTAAGCGTGACACTATCACATATCAAGGAAATGAGTGAGCTTATGAAACGTTTGTTCATAAAACTACATAGCATAGTCAAATTCACAAAACTTGTACTAGATATTAGAAATTAAATTGTCTAGTAACGATATAAAGTTCCCATTATTGTATTACATAAATCAACATCCCTTTTGATTGCTATGCATAACTGATGTTAAGATACAACATTTAATTTGTATGAAATTCACAAATTAGCACTACCAAAATATTCAGTACAATATTTATCGACAATGAAACCTACATTTTGAAGAAAAATAATATAACTAAATAGTATTCCAATTAAATACATAAGCAATGATATTGACACTCCGTATTTTACTTTCATGTGCTCCACTTTTTTAAATTATGATTTTTAAATTTAGGAAATAAAATTGTGTGATTTTTCTAAGACAAAATTCTAACAAATCTTAAATCCAAGAAAGTAAGATCAGATTTGCCACTTTGAATGAGATGGTAAAAGTAACATAAAACACATGTTTTTAATTAGTTTACTTGCCAAAAACCCTAGCCCTTTTCTTTTGTTTACGATATCAAAGCCACATTCCCAATTTTATACTATTTGAAATTATGAAATCATTTTGTTTAATTCAATCTCATTAAAAATATCTTATTTGTTATTTGTTTTTTTTTATTTTATCCATCAAAAATATTTTTCAAATTTATATTCTCAATTTGCAACCATATTTATATTAAATATGATCCACCACTAACAACTACATCTAATTATATATTATTTTTCTTCCAATTACATCAATTCAATGAAATCCATCACTTACACATCAATCCAATAAATTATTATATATAAATTAAATATTTAATGTAGACCCTACATCGACCAACTATATCTAATTACTATATTATTATATTCAAAAATCATTATTTCAATTAATATGTCACCTATATATCATCTTAATAATTTATGATATTTAAAATATATATTCAAATTGAATCTCACCACTATCAACTTCTAATATATTATATCCATAAATTATGAAAACGATTTCATATAAAATTACCAAGACAAAGACAATCTCTATTCTATCACATTTTTTTGTAGCAAAATATATAAAAATACAACTAATCAAACATATTCTTATTTTCATACCTATAATTTTTTTCTTTAGAAATCATTCATCCAAACATATTCTTAATTTTTACACAAAAATTAATACAATCTTATAAATTCCACTGAAAATACGGAAAATTGATAATGAGAATGAAAACAAACGACCCTTTAGTTTCTTAGGACTATATGTTAAAAAAACTACTTGATTTATTTTGGGTGAATCTTGAACTAAACAAATATTGAGACATCTATTTGATTTATTTTTCTTAAAAAGACCAAATAGAAACTGGATTACCAATACAAAAAATATTTTGAAATAAATATAGAAGAAATGAAAACTAGAGAATGATATGTGCCAAAAATTATAGATCCACATTATTGAATTTCTTATTATAATATATTTCTTATATTTTCTTTTGTTGGAAGGACATTAATATTAATTATTTGGTTTGATTTTATAAAACAAAAGAATCTTCTTAAAAGATATAACCTGTTAATTCTTGTACTATTGGCCAAGAAAACAAGAATTTGCAAAAAAGTAAAATGATTACTCAATTAGAAATAAAATTCCTAAATTACTATGTGAATCCATGGGATCGAAGAGTATTTAAATTGCAAAAAAAAAAAAAAAGCCACTAAAAAAGAGATAATAGCCTTTGAACCCACCACAGAAACGCGCCTGATGAAGAGCGTGGGCTACTTTTTCACAACAATAATAAAGTAGGAAAAGCTAGCAGAAAAAGAAGATATGTCCATGTCCACCATCATCATTTCAGCCGGGCACTTTGCTCTTTCAAACCAGCCTATTATCCCTTAATATACATACTGCTTACAGCCCATCTCTCTCTCTCTCTCTCTCTGTCTGGCCAACTCATTCTGTATCTGTCTCTCACACACACACACTTTTCATGCATTTGCAATTAATGCACCATCTTCTCCCCCCAACAACAATCTTTCTGCTCCACTGCTTTCTTTCTCTCCCCAAACACACTTCTGATAATTTACAGTTGGTGTCACATTTTTATATGTATGTACATGCAGAAACTGAAACTTGAATCTGCCCATCAAGAACAAGGTAACTTCACATGTTTCTCTGTCTGTGCTCTTCTATTTTTCTTGGCTTAAACTGTTAGTAAAGATTTGATCTTTTTTCTTGGATTTGCAGAGTTCTCAAACTCACTTCTTCCCACTTGTTTCTTTTTTTCTTCCAAGTAAAAGGATTTTGAAATTTTGGTTCTTTTCTTGGTCCTTTCTTGTATTGAAAGCGGCAGTAATGCATAGCAATTTTGTGCTTGAGACTTTCCCTTTTTCTCACTTTTTCTTAGTATACTATTGCTTGATCTGCTGTTTGCTTTGCCTCATCGGGTTTCAATTAAGTATGATTCTGTGTTGACGAATTCACCTATTTTTGTCACTCCCTTTTCTGCGTTTTGCTTTTTATATTTTAATTCATGAGTCAAGAAAACAAAAATTCCAACTTTGAACAAAACCATCTTTCTTCATTGCCTTCTTTTCCCTTTTCCCTTTTCCCTTTTCCCTTTTTCCTTTTCTTTATTTATGGTTTACTAGCAGGTAAGGTAGATATACTGTACATGCTCTTATCTTTTTGGATAACATTGTCAGCCAGGATTCTTAGGAATTCGAAAATAGATCTTATATTTATTTTTTTACATTTTGTATCTTTTCTTTATTGAGATCTATGGACTATGGGTACCACAAAAATTCTTTGATTTTAGCTGTTTACCTATAAAGCATTAATCTTTTTGGTAATTGAGATTAATGCCTTAATTTAACCTCAGTGGATATGGAGTCTGCTGTGAAAGTTGATACAAATGAGTTTGTCATGGCAAAAATGCATTAGGAAATGCGGGGTATTTAAATAATTTGGATTGCTTAAAGGTTTATCTTGTTTTATGCTTGTGTTTTGTCGTGGGATATGTGATAACAATTCCATTATTACCCTGTGCTTCCGTCTTCGTTGGCTTCAATTTTATATTGGAGAGTTGTGGCATGGTAGCATGAAATCTTTGGACATAAGTTAAAATATGAGAGATTCCCGACGAAGGACAAACGGTTAAGACAACCTTATGATAGTTTTATATTCCCAGTTCACATGCTAAATCTTTAAAACTCAGTGTTGTTTGATTTTGGAGTTTACTTTCATGCAGCTGTTACCTTTTTATATTGAATTGCTAATAAACAAACTCAATTGATTAATGTCTTCTCTACTCTTTTTAGCTGGCTTGGTTATCAGTTAACGTCTTCATCAGCGAATTTGACATTTGACTGAGAGAAAGGGAACCTAGTTTCTATATTTAGTCTTAAAGTTCCCTGGTCTGCTGTTTTAGAATCTTGTGACTTTCAACTGTCTTTTGCTTGGTTGATGTACTATCTGATCTGTGATTATCCTCTGAGATTTGTTTTATACCGAGAAGAAGAAGCTTGTTTTTGATTTGTGCCAGATGGTTTGTTTCTGGGTCTGAGAAAATGGGGGGTTGTGTCTCAATTAGTAGTCAGAGTACTTGTAGTAGCAGGAGTAATGGAGAGAGAATATCTCCCTCATGTTTGTGGTTAGATATGTTTCGGCGCAAGAGAAGTAGGAGAACATTTTCTGACCATGTCACTACTTTGCAACATCTGTCCTCGGTTCCTAATCGGATATTCACCAATGGAAGGAGCAGCAGTTCTTGCATATTCACCCAGCAGGGTCGTAAAGGCATAAACCAGGATGCCATGATTGTGTGGGAAGTAAGTCCCATTATTTTCTGTTGAGATTGTCTTTGTGCGTTTTGGAAGATAAAATCTTCGATCTTGTGTTTGTGCAGGATTTTATGGCAGAAGATGTTACCTTTTGTGGTGTCTTTGATGGCCATGGTCCACATGGACATCTGGTGGCTCGCAAAGTTAGGGATACACTGCCCCTAAAACTATCCTCTTTTCTGAACTCCTTTGAATCGAAGAAAAATGGATCTAGTGCAAATTGCTGCAATGGAAATACGAAATCAGATGTGGTAGATCCTGTAAAGGATACCTCTGCGGAGGAGAAAGTGGAGTCATTGTGGAGAGAAGCTTTTCTTAAATCATACAAGGCCATGGACAAAGAATTGAGGTCCCATCCTAATTTAGATTGCTTCTGCAGTGGCAGCACTGCCGTGACTGTGGTAAAACAGGTATTTATAGAAGCCTTGACCATGTTGGCATGATATTTGATTTCCTCGTGTATATCTGCTAAGCTTCCTTCCAATTATTGAAGGGTCCAAATCTTTTCATGGGCAATATTGGTGATTCCAGAGCAATATTGGGATCTAAAGATAGCAATGATTCAATGATAGCAATCCAATTGACGGTTGATTTAAAGCCTGATCTGCCCAGTAAGTTCTCATATGATGGAATTTGTGATGGCACATTCTTCTTGCTGTGTTTTCTTCTTCCTTTATTTTTATTTTTATTTTTTTTCCTTTTTTCTTCCTTTTGATTAGGTGAGAATTTAAGATTATTGCAATGTATACTGGCAAACAAGCCGCATTTATCTTCACTATTCTTTGAAACAGGGGAGGCAGAAAGGATAAAGCGGTGTAAGGGTCGAGTATTTGCTTTACAAGACGAGCCTGAAGTGCCAAGGGTTTGGCTGCCATTTGACGATGCCCCCGGTTTAGCAATGGCTCGAGCATTTGGCGATTTTTGTTTGAAGGAATATGGAGTGATCTCCATTCCTGAATTCTCTCATCGGATTCTCAGTGATCGAGATAAATTTGTTGTTCTTGCTTCAGACGGGGTATGTCTTTCGGTTTTTAACCGCTGTGTCTTCATGTGGTTGATTTTATCTTCAATTGTCCATTTCAATTTATCATTATTAATTTGTCATATACTGGAAATTGTTGGGATCTGTCTCTGAATGCAGAATGGTGTTCATGATTTTTCAATGCTCATCTTTAAATTATCCAAGTTAGAGATGCTGAATTATAGTGGATGCCCTTAGCATTAGCTTAACTCTTATGATATATTGAGTTTAAAAAAAAATAAAAAAAATAAAAAATAAAAAATGAGCCTGATGAGATTTATCCAGCCCATCCTTTTTGTTGATAAACCATGGAACCTGTGCATATGATGAATAATGGTTTTCTCTGACATCCGCAAATCCCACAAGAACTTACCATTTGCAGACCAGATCCCAGAAGCTTTGGAAGATTTGGCATGCAGTAAACAACTTTATCACATATCCTTCTAGGCACCATTTGTTTAGCAGGGACTAATACCTGAATTGAGAAAGTAGTCAGGAATTTAGAAATGTGTTGCTAGTTTGCAAAACTTTATCAGGTCTTAAACTTCATCAATCAATGAAATCATCCTGTAAGATACACATATGTCCATTTCACGTGCTAAAGAAAATAAACTTTAACCATTTAAACAGTGGAATTCTTTAAATTATTGAGATTATGAATTGATTCACAACTATTCCAATGCCATGAGCCATTATATGAACCATAATTGCTGAACTCTAGAAAGATTACGAAAAAACAGATTATGCATCGCATGACTCAGAGTTAAGCAACTATAAAATGGCAAATTATTGTGTTCTCAAGCCCCCACTTCAGAGATAATTGATAACAATATCATTATTCAGTAAAGATCAGCCAAAGTATAGGCAACTACAACTTTCATAAAACTTAAGATTTCAGGATCTTTGAGTTTTATAAAGGCATTTCCACTTGCAGATAAAAATGAAAAATATTAGAAGTTCCATACCAGAGATATGGATTTTGTGAGAATTCGAAACCCTATCTTTTGATGAAAGAAGAAACTGAAATGTAAGTTGTTGAGAGCTAAATTGAAACAATAAGCACATTGTTTTATAGTTGTGTAATACATGGCATGGTTCCTGCAGAAAATGAAGAAAGCAAACCCAGTAAGTACATTCGTTCATAAGTAGAACTTGCTGGTATTAACAAATGCAAGTTTTAACAAAATAATTAATACCCACACCCACACAAATGCAAGCTCGCCCAAAGAAGTGGTTTCTGTTGTAGAATAACAACGGTTAATAGTGGTCCCATTATGTGATCCCAACACTTTTTTTGTGGCCAATACCTCTGATACCAGTGAGATTGATCAAAGGAGGTCCAAATCTTCATTTGAAATTTTATTCATTTGTTAATTTAAATTAAAGGTTGCTTTCGAAAACCTTTTTTCCTTCTTTTTTTTTTTTTTTTTTGTTTGTGGGAGGTGTTGGGGTTGGGGTTGCGGTAATGTTCTCCTTTAGTTGCCACTGAATTTACTGATGTTAGAAAAGCTCTTCAGAAGGAGTCTTGCTTGTAAACAATTTTGCCTTGAGATTATCGAGACTGCCAGTGCCTAATAAAAGCATTGTCTTTATGCTGAGTGAGGATGACTCTTTTCTTGCTGTTTATAGCTTATATAGTTGCCTGTACTTAGATACAGTGGGTAAAACCTTGATAGTTGGCAAGAACGCTTGAGGTATGTGTAATTTTATACATCATCTCTGGTTATGGGTGACAGTGCCTAAGTAACAGTGGCCCTTATATTTGCAATATATGTATCTTCAATGTTTGTTCTTGTAGATAAATACATTTTAACTACAATCTGATGCATCTAATTCAGCATTCCCACAGAATAGATGTTCCAAAAACACCTTCACTCCGTGCATTTCAGTCAGTCGAGCTACCACTCTTTCCCTATATGATTGCCTCTTTTCCATGGCCTTGTCTTTTGAACGAAATGAATCTGAATTTTCCGCCGGCCTGTACCTAAACTCTGAAGCAGTCAAGCAAATTCCATTTATCACGTTCACTTAAGAGAGATTCCTAGTTTCCATAGGTTGGGCCATTTCCATTCCTCGTGTAGCAATCAGAGAAACTAGGATGGTTTACGAGGTTTTGGTAAAGCCATACTTGATCCCTGGATATGGTTGTGGTAGAACGTAACATCAACAGTAGTGGCTACAATGCACATCCCTTTCTGTTCGTACTTTGATGTGAAATTCTTGGATGGACTGGGTCCAACACACTTGGTCCATCCTTTGCCATTGGATCCATTAATGGAATGGGTGCATTGGAACCCCGTCCCCTGTAGAATGACCCATATTTATTAGTTTTTTTTAGCTAATTCCTCAGTTAAGATGCTATACCATAGATTTTTATGTTCTGTTCATTGCTTATTTTGACATGTTTCTTTCTTGGGCAATCTGCTTTAATCTATGAGGCACACTGTGCAGAAAAGAAAAACATAGGAGTAAGAATTTGATTTCAAGTCCAAACTATGAGAAACGACCTTCCAGCCTGCAATGGTATTGGAGTTTGACTATCTTGGGCCAGGCCATCTTGTAGGTTGTAGTAATTTGGCTTGCAGTACCCTTTTATTGCATTCTGCTGTATAGATTACATGATTAATAAAAACCTTTCATGAGGAAAACTTCATACTTCCTGGTGAGATGCTTTTGGGAAGGATGAAACATCTCCTAACAACCTGCCCCCTAGAAGAGTAAAAGAAAATTGAGGAAAACAAGGAGAAAGAATATACAAAAGAAAACAATTAATGAATAATGAGAAAACAAGAGTATATGTAAACATAAAGTTACATATAGAGACATCAAGTTTCACATTTATTGGTGCCCAGGCTTTTGCCTTGTTATTCTTAGTTTCTTGTTTAAAAGGTTCATTGAAATGCTTCTGTGCAGAATATACTTCCTGGTATCAGCTATCTTTTTATCTGTGGTCACCCTGAGTCAAATAAATTTCTGTTTATGAATCTTTGAAAACTTCAACAGGATTAACAGCTCTTCTATTTGATTGCTTGGGCATTTAATTTACTTTCATGTGTTGTCTTTTAAATGGATTTCTCTCATGAAATGCTGAATTCTAGGGGGGAAAAAGACTTTCTTATGGATGTTAGGGTGTGGCTAAATGTTCTGTCAAGTAATATCATATTATTTCCTAGATATATTGCAAAATATTGGGAGTCTCTGCAAAGACATCTGTCAAATATACAATTTAAGCATCTTCAGCGATTCTCTGTTCTGGTGAATACACAATGCAGGTTTGGGATGTGCTAAGCAATGAAGAAGTGGTTGAGATAGTGTCATCGGCTCCAACAAGGTCATCAGCTGCTAGGATCCTGGTTGAGTCTGCTGCTCGTGAATGGAAAGCCAAGTACCCAACATCAAAGATGGATGATTGTGCAGTAGTTTGCTTATTTTTGGATGGGAAGATGGACTCCGAGTCTGACTATGAGGAACAAGGTTTTTCATCTGCTACCCTTCAAAGCAATCATTCTGGTAATGCTGTGGAATCAGATGATGGCCAGAACTCTGAGCCTTGTCTCCAGAGAAACTTTACTGTCAGATCATCTGAGGAGAATGATCAATACAGTAGGGTGCCAGTTGATATAGAGGATGGAGAAAATGCTGGGACTGAAGATCAAAACTGGTCAGGTTTGGAAGGCGTCACAAGAGTTAACTCTTTGGTTCAACTTCCCAGATTCTCTGAAGAAAGGCCAAGGCCTTGATTACATCATTTGATCATCTTCGTTGTAACATTACTGTCTTATGTGTCTCAGAAATCCAAGAAAATAGAAATCATCCCTGGATTTGATCGAATCTTGTTTATGATTTTTGCAAATATTTAGCCCCGTGGTGTTCATATAGCATTTGCACCATTGCTGTCAGTTTAAATTGCATTACTCTCGGTAGTAAATTGCTCTTTCATTACCACCAAGTCTCAAGCTGATACTACCAGCCAGTATATTGCACAAGAGGAAGTTTTTGAACCACCCCACCCCCCAACCAAAAAAGTAGAATGCACACATCAATAGCAGTAATTTCACCAGCATTTTACTAGAAATCAAACAGCCTCTCCTTTTTATAAGGATGGATTTTTTATTATAAATATTATTGCATTCTTTATTATATTATATTAATTGTTTTTAAGTGTATATTTTACATCCTCAGTTGCTTTGCAAATAATTGTCACTACATATATATTTTGCATCCTTCGTTGCATTGCAAATAATTGCTGCTACGTATACAATTTAACGAATAACATCAATAGAGGATGCTGTAACGAAAGATGTGTGCCCTTTTACACCCCATGACATTGAAATTCAGGTATTAATTGTCACCAGAGGTTGGTGAAAGACTAGGAATGAAGATTTATCACCAGAAAACAGTGGCTCTAACAGAAACACTTAATGAACACCTGAAATGAAGGGTTGGTTCATTTACTTGGAGACCATAATTTGCATTTTTACATATAATAAGTAAAAAAATATTTATCAATAATCATTGTAGCAAGAAGTGTCTCTGTCATGCTACCAACCCAAGTTGGCTGTTTGATGAAACATAATGAAAGAAGATAATAAAATGCTGTATAGCAAATTTCAAAGTATTAAAACTGTGTATCTTGTCTCTAATCTTGGCGTTCGGCTGCATGCCAGAAACAATCAATTTCACAAGAAAACTGGCACACCACATTGTAAAGACTTGTGTGTGGATCTGACCACGGTTCATGAATCGTCGGTTACGGTTTGAGAAAATTTCGATTCTTAATTTTAACCATCAAGGCTGGTTACAGTTCGGGTTCTGAAACCGTCGGGTCGGTTTCGATTACAGTTCTGACTATTATATTTTTATTATTATTTTTTTGAATTTTTTGAACTTAAATTTTTAAAAAAATATTATTAATTTTTTAACTTAATGAAAAAAAATTAACTTAAATTTGAAAACAAAAAGTTGATATTTAAGCTTATGGTCAAAAACAATAGTGTCGAAATTAATTTTTCGAATTTTTAAAAAAATATTTTTCTCATTTACACTGTATTAATAAAGTATAATTTACTATATCATGTAAAATCGATCCAATATTACAATAGTTTAATAATATTACATGAGAAGTTGGGGAATAAATACTAGATAATAGTAAAGTAGTATCATTAAATATTTTTTAAAAATTATAAATTTACTTATTATTAATATAATTGTAAAATAACATCATTAGATCATTTTTAAAATTTTACTTATTATTAAAATAAAATATAAAATGCTTAAATATAGGATTTGATTTGTAACTTGTCATATCTGAAACTAATTAATTAAATTTAAAGATGGCACAAATTAATTATATTAATTTTCATAAACAAGACAAGCAATTTGAGGGGAAAAAAATGAAAAAATAAATTATAAAAATTATTTATGTATTTATTGAAAATTATAGACGTATGACCCATTAGTTCAATTAGTTAGAGTGTTTGCTAATAACATAAAAGGCACATGTTCAATTCGATCACGGACCGGTCCAGCTCGAACCGAACCCTTGATCAGGTCTACTTGTGTGTGAACTCCAAGTGTATCAAATCAAATTCATAACATCGAAAATAATCTTGTATTTTTTAATTTATTTAATAAAGCCAAAATAATTATAATCTTGTAAGTGTCTATTTGAGTTTAACGATAAAAATAATAGAAAGAAATAAGATTTAAGAGAGAGATGATTCTCTGAGAAAGAAATGGGTGTAGTGGGAAATGAAGAAACTAATTTGTGTTTTTAATACATGTCCATTACTGTGGCAGGTTATGGCATATCAAGATAGTCCAGCGACTTGCCTCGGGGCACATTTCAACTGGTGGATCAATCAACATATTTCTCGCTTTCAGCGGCAGGGTAGGGGTTCGAATCCTGGTGGGAACCTGCGGCTGAATTTCGGTATGAAGCAATCACTGTGTCCCCAGTGGGACCCTGTGGCCGGAGTTTGGTATGGAGCAATCACTTTGGAGGCGGCTCCTTGTGCGCAGAAGTGTACAGTCATGGGGGAACTTGTGATCCAGTTGAGACATATCCCGCGATTTACCTCCTCCTAGATGTTGGGGCAAGTGGTTAGGAGGATTAGGAATGATTGGTGTAAGGCAGAAGCTGAGTATAAAAAAAAAAAAAAGAAGAAGAAGAAGAAGATAGTCTAGCAACCTTTTAATTATAAACACTGAAGATTTTATTATTTGGTCAGGTCTAGTTTCACAGTCTTTTCATTCTAATATTATAATTTTAGTTTGACTCCATACGGAATTTTAGGTAATAGTTGGAAATCAAAAGTCCAATGTATCTTTACATTATTAATATCAAAAGTAAAGGTGAAAAGCTTGTGTTGTCGTATCATTAATTTAAATATAATGATAGTTTTGAAACTAGAATATCCATTTTAGAAATTGAAGCCATATTTTAAATCCTTTCAAAAAAGGAATAAGTCATAAATTTGGACAAAGGGAATAATCCCTATGATAGATGAATTGCAGGATGTATACAATACAAGTAATATTGACAGGTCCTGAACACAAGGGTGGATTCACTCTTTATTAAATAAAACAATGATCACAATTCTATATTATTTGTTGACACAGTGACAAATTACTGGCAAAACAAGAATGACTAAGACATTTATAAAGAATTTTAGTGTAAATATTACATTTGTTAATATATATTGAGTATACATTTTACTTTATTCAAATATATAGTACAACATCGGGTGTAATATCTACTGAATTATAACATTCAATGCATATTATGCTCGACTTATGGTTAGCTGAAGAATCTATGTATTTATTAGCCGTTCATTCTTGGTTCGTAGAAGGGTTCATGTGCTCCAATTTCCTTTAATGAACAGCCACTTTATTTTAGCACGTTCATATTTACAATTCAAATTTTACAAAATACAGATCTGTATTACATACAAATGAATAGCATAAAATACAAATGTTTCAAATCTTCCATTATATTTTTTTGTTACACGTTGCATTTCATGTAATATATACACAATTTATGCATAAAATATTTTCTTAAATATATATTTGAAATTAAACAATATACATGTAGTGTACATATGTTATATAAAATACAAGATGCACTGTAAAATTGAAAAAATGATCTGAAGTGATATAACATCTTCGTTTACACGCCAATGAATGCATACAAATAAATATTCTATGAACAAACATTACAAATATGGCAATCCCTTTAACTCACCGCCAAAATAGTCACCAAATTGAACTATAAAAACCCCTCCAAATCCTTTCCACTTTCACCATCACCCAAGCAGCTCCATTTCCCTATAACAATTCTTCTCTCATTTCCTTTACCAGATTCTAAGGCAATGGTTTCCACCCATCAAGCCTTCCTCGGTTTCGTCTTCTTCTTGGTCCTCTCTCAAGCAATGCAGACGGTTGCAGGGCGAAACATCCCGACAGACGCCAAGTTACAGCCCGAGTGGCTTGGACATTTTGATGGCTCGGTGCTCATTCCAGGCATCGGCCGTGTCATGGTCCCCCCCAAAGGCTCCCATGGCAAGTCATTCAACTACAATCCCATCACCGGCACCCCAGGAGGAAACGGTGTTTCCATCCCCGGAGTTGGTGGTTCCACAGGTGGGGCAAGCGGACACAGCTATGTTCCTGGGGGAGATGACACATTTTTGCCCAACCCTGGGGTGGAGGTGCCCAACCCAGTTGGTGGGGGACTTCCTGCACCATCTGGCCCTTGAGTTTGCTCAGCTTTTCTACTACAGTTTCAAGTAACATCAGTAAGAATGGTGGAAATGAGTGTTTTCTTTTCAATCTTTGAGATGGGCTTGCACCATTTTATGTTTCAGTCTTTACTATTCTAGTTGTACCATGTTTGCTATCAATAAAAGAAGTCTTTGTTTTCTACCCCTATATCTGTGTTTGGACCTTTGTGAGTTAAAGCACTAAGGAAAAGGATTTCCTTGCTTCAAATTATGTGATTTTGTGTTTCATGTTTTAGACATTTTGCTTTTCCTTTGCCCTTTCCTCACTAAAATCAAAGGTACAAACATAGCTTAAAAGAATGGTGTCTGAAGTTTGCATGCAGATGGACTTGGAGACACAGAATATGCTACAGTAGTTTCGAATGACGCTTAAAACTGCTTGTACCGAGAGGAATGATAAATCTATTAACCAAAGTATCAGATAAATAAATTCCAAGCATATTCAGGTGATGCTACTTACAGAGTAATAATATACTCGTGCAGAAGGACATGAACATAAACCTTTTTTTATCAGTGAATAAAAACTTTACTGTTTTAGCCTGTAATAACTGCACCAAGTTTTGCCTTATAAACCATATGGAGGTACATGTCCTTCACCAAACATCAGTGCAAGATAGAGTAAACAAGCTAGTGCTACTAGTCGCACTTTTGAAGCATGAACAATGTGCCAAAAATACTTGCTTGCAAAGAACTTACAGTTTCAGATTAAGTAGTCCTATATTCACAGTTTCAGATTAAGTAGTCCTATATTCGCGGAGAGTTCTTGAGTAGATAGGTTGTCATGCTACCAATCTACACAAGGCCCTTTAGTTGAGTGGGGTTAGAGGATGAAAACCACCTCCCCATTTAATCCAAGGGCCTTGGGGGACAGAGCAACACACTCGCTCCATTCAAGAATAACCCTGAATTTGCTTATTAATCAACAGAAGTATTTATTGAAAGTTGAAAGAATTTGAATTGTCACATGAGGCATATATATGTGCTTTAAAGAACACTAAACTATTTAAGCTCCATATTTATAGATTCTAGAGTTAAACCATTCAACCAATAGACACATTTATGAAGCTTGAAGCCTAGGAGCATTCCAGCTGCCCAGAAAATTGCTAATAAATGAACACATCAACTAGAGTCTCATAAGAGTGTACTTTATATTTTTTCCAAGTAAAATAATTACTTAGTAACCATATTGGTAGATTTAAGTCAAAATCAGATATTAAGGCATGTTTTGTAATTATATTAAGCAAAGATCAGCACTAACCCTACAAGTTTAACATGTTCCCCAAACTAGCATTTCCCACCAACCAAAAATGGGAACATGAAACAACTTGCTATGCCATGTCAAGAACTTTTGCGCACAAATCGGGTTTCTAAAACATGTAATCATACTGAAAGTGTGATTTCTTTTTAAATAATCAAAACGGATGAAACAGGAAAAACTGAAGGTTGAATTCCCTGTGTGGCCAAGAATTATTTTCAGTCCAGGAACAGACGAAACCATTGCAGAAGAATATGTTGCATAATTTATGGGCCAGTAGCTAATAAATGTCAACCTACTCTCTCTTCATTACCTAGAATCATATGATCCATCAAGTATCAGGTACCTAAACCATTACAAATGTAATTCTTACAGTTTCTTCCATAATAAAATCAAAAGGATAAACTCACATAACTAGCAAAAATGGACAGAGGAAAAAGATAAAATCAGTGACAGATTATTTGTCAAACATAGCACTTATAAGAATGAAAAAAAAAAAACATGACGTGCAAACATTAGTCAATGGATTCATTCTACCCAAAAAATAAGCAGTGAGACCACCAATGGGAGAGTTCACTTTGAGCATGCCATTATCGCAAATTGCGCATGTCTGTGCCAGGTCTTTAAATCACTTTTTGAGAACTTGAACCAAGATGAAATGCCCTATGTCATTAATTATCCTGGGGAGAACACACCAAAAAGAACAGGGGAAAAGACAACCCAAGGTGAGACTGCAGATTAAAAATTCCAAGAAAAATGGGTAAATACAGGAAATGTAGTCTCAGCAGAGTTATTTTTAGCATTAGACAATCTTAAAAATCAGCAGCCAGAATGTAAAATAGGATGCTTATAGTTGGTTAGTTTCATCTATTTATGTCAACAGTATGTCCGAAAAAAGCAATTAAGTTCTTTCCATTTTGTTTGTGCTTGACAGCAGGGGCTTACCAATAAAAGACAAGGAAGTCTGAAAGTTCAAATTACATGTGATTTTCTTTTCTTTTTTTTTGGTGAAAAAAGAATGGGAGGGAGTAAAGAGTCAAGCGCAATTGCTGGTTCACGCCATATGATCATGCTACTTTCACACACCATTGTGGAAGGAAATAAAACACTTAAAACTTGGTCAAAAAAGTCAGCCCCCAGCATCCCATCAATTAGCTTCATGGTGAAACTCACCTCATTACAACAAATAATCTTACATGCGAGATCACTTAGGTAAGGTTATGTGAAGAAAGATCTTCATATGTACTGCATGAAAATGTTCTACATTAAGGAGATACCAAGTGAGGCATATTTTTTAAAATGGACATGACTCAATTCTTCAAGCAAACAGAAACAATATTCCCAGCCACTTCCTGAAATGATTCAGCTCTCAATGAAACATCTAATTAGGTGATCCCTAGTCCAACAATATTCAGAGTTGTGGCAGCAAAAGTCATTTACGTGACACGATTAATTTGCTGATTGCAAGGAACTTAACGTTGTATTTCTTCCTCTTTTTCTTCTATTTCTGAGAGCATTTTAATGATATATTTTATCCAGGTCAGTAGAAGGCAAGAATTTAGATCTCCGTTAAATTGTATACTTGCTACTATGAACAGGCTATTATATTTTAAATTAACATAAGAAGAAAGTGACCTTCAGATACTCTATTCTCCATTTTATATTAATTCAAAGGCTCAAAATAAAAGCTTATCTAATTTAACAAGTTCAAACCACCCAAAGAAATTCAGGAAATGCATTAAAGATGCTTGCTTAGCTATCGATGACTGAATGCAATAAATAGCACCACCCACCACAGACTCTTATGTCTAGACAACTTCATATTAAGATATTTGCCAAAATACCCATTGAGGACTTCTCAGTTTGAAAGTAAAAATTCACTGAAACAGATAAATTTAAAACTAAAGAAAAATAAAGTTTCTCAGATTGGTTACGGTATCAGAGTTAAAGTTTTTGTAACTACGTAAGACTCTCTGTTGCTTGAGCTGAGTTTAGCAACGTCCTGAACTCATTTGCGTGTAACTTAAACCTACAAATGTGAGTCTGACTGAGTGGATTAGTCATAAGATATTTTATAAATACAAGAAAACTACCTCACCCAGCAGATATTACCACCTCAAAGATTAGTTAAATTCCTAACGCAACAAGAAAAAGGAAAAGAAAAAGAGAAAAGGTTACTCCTTCATGCTAAAACTTGCAGAACAGATGGAAAGAAAAGAGAGCAGGAAAGACTTTCTAGCAAAGATTAGTTTTAGAACCTCCATCAGAACTTCAATTACTTCTATTTTAATAGACAAGATGGTTATCTCCCCTCTTATGTCTACTTATTCTTTTTGATGTTTGCACACTGAGCATTCTTTAGAATTAATAGCAACAGATAAATGACATTTGCTAATTTCAAACTGCACCTATTTCAAGCATCCTGGAATCAAGGTTCTTTTGAGAACAGGAAAGCTGAGGCTGTGATTGTCTACAAGATGATTTCAAAAAATCCAATCTCAAGACAATTTTTTCCACAGTTCGTGAGTTTTTCTTAATAAAATAATCTCAGAATATATTTTTCCACTTTCCAAAAAATATATCCACATCCAAAGATCTTTTCATAAAAAAATACATGCCACATCATCTATAATCATTATACTTTTATCTCTCATCTCCATACTATTTTCAAAAAATATACCTCATTCCGATATATTTTCAAAAGAAAACATGTCACATCAGCTATAATCATTATACTTTTATCCCACATCTTAAACAATCTCAAAAATCACTTCTTCTCTAAAGCTACTTTTTCCCGCTATTTTCAATAAAGTGACATATCTCAGGAATAAAAGCACAAGCAAGCACCCCCTGAGCTTCTCTTATTGATGGGGAAAATAAACATGTTTACATTTTTGGTACTAAAAAAGCTAGCCAGTCAGTAACGAAAAAGCTTGAGAAGAATTATTTATTTACACCAAACTTAGATGCTCTACTATTCTAAACCTTCTCCACCCCACAACTGCTACAAAACTGACAATCGACACTTTTGTAGAAATCACCAATTCCAACTCCACTTGACAATTCAGATTTGTCATTTCAAATTTTATCTGTCTGCATATAAGCATTAAGGAATATAAATTTCATTGAAAGAGAACTTAATGTTGCTTTGGATATTAATTTCAATCATCAATTGCAAAGAGTGGGTCCTGGACCTAATAAGTTTTAAGGGTTTAACCGGTTTCTTTTGCAGTAACAGGTAGGACAATTTAGCAGTGTTCGATGCCATGCCGTCACCACCTTATCTTCCTTTTCAGCCTGTCACCCTTTCTCTTTCTTCCTGTACATTGAACATATTAACTATAATTTTCTTCCTTAATCATCTACTTCCTCCAATTTGGAGATGTACACTATAAGTTCATGCATTGGGTACAAACATAGTTCTTTCTTTTAAATACATTTGGTTTTTTCAGTAGTAGTGATGAAATAATATCCAAGTTGCAAATAAAGAATCATGCAACATACTCCCAGATCAAAGAATACAGTAAGGATATAGACACAGAATAACTTAACAAATGGAACAAATGAATGCTGAATTGCTAGCGAACCCATTCCAAGATGCGCTGACCGAATTTAAAGTCTCCAAAATTTCCATTTTCTGGAAGTGATATTAGAAGCTTCAAGTAGCCAAGGATGGTAAAATGAGTTTCAAGAAAATATTTGGCACACATCTTATTCGCTTGCCTAGTGAAATCTCATATTAGACTATTTTAAAATATTTCCGCATGTGTGTTGTACTCCGAGTTTAAAGGCACTGGTAGTTTTTCCATTTTACCCATTTGACATAATATAACAAAAACACAGTGTTGAGGAAGCATCTGGATTTGAACCTTGGTGCTCTGCTACCACTCACATTATAATATCTGATATAACTTGAGGATGGAATCGAAACCTTCACATAAACCTCCCACCCCCCCACCCCCCAAAAGACACACACACACTACAACACAAACTATTAGATATTTGTTTTGCCTACCAACAAAGTATAATAGCTCAAGTTTTGGTACCTTTATTAAATTATCAGATGAAGTGCAGATATGGCCATCCCACATTTCACACTTGATACAACTTTTGTTTTTAGAAAAGATACCCAGATGCCCATGACAATTGACAGATCATGAATACCTTGTGCAGTTCTAAGACTAATCAGAATTAGTCTTTTTCTTTCTGACTCATCAAACTGAACAGCCTATACATTAAACAACCATCCTGTGTCCTGACGAAAACTGACATTTTCTTGAGATAAATTCATTAAAAATTTGCTTCACACGTAGAACCTCAAAATTTCAGATCCAATACATATATATTCGAAAAAGTCAAGCATGAATGCTTCAATCAAATTAATGTACCAAGAAGATTCAACAAGATAAAGTGGAGTCTGGTGAGAGGAAAACTAACAGATTTTGGAACCCATCGGGACATAAAAGAAGTTTGTGGATCTTGGAGAACTAGAAAAGCAGGAAATCTTAAATCTCTAAGATGCAGTATAGAATTTAAACCCATAAACCAAAATCATTTCTTTTCAAATCAGCCAAATCTCTTGATTCCTTGAGAAGCTCCACCTTGGCCAAAAAAATTACATTTTTCCATTTCATTCATACATTGCCCATCATTCTATTTCCTATTGCAAGCTAAAATCAAAATGCAATACAAGTTTTATTTCTACAAAATAGTCTTCTTATTCGAACCCTTTTCTTCTCCTCCGTAGACACACACAAACAAACAGCACAAAAACAGAGGGAAATCATCGATTTGAAAAATGGGAAAAAACATAAGATGAGGACAAAAAATGAGAAAATGGGTCGTCAAAAATTTACCTTATTGAATCAAAATCCCACCAATTTGAAGAGAATGAAGCAGAGGAAACAGAAGAAGATGCCCAAGAAAAGATAATCTACAAAGACGAAAAATGTTGGCGATCCGTGGTTCTTCATTACGGCTGTTTTCTTCTTCGTTTGTTGCTTTGATATTGGTTCTTGTTCTGCATTTTCTTCATGTTTTGCCATTGTTTTCTTCTATGTATTTAGCTGTAATAAGGCAGATCTCTCTTCCTCTTCACCAAAAATTTCTGGGTTTATATTTGGTGGTCGTTTGTTTTGTACCCAGCGCTTTGTTGTCTGTTTCTTCCCTTCTTTTCTTTTCTTTTTCTCTTTCTTCTTTTCTTTTTTTTTGGGGGGACCGGGGGTGGAGGGGGGGGGGGGGTTGGAGGGGTTGGGGTGATGGTTTTTTTCATTTTTTATTTTTTTTATCAAAAAGGGTGAGATTAAGGTAATGATGATTATGGTGCCATTTAACAGTTCATATTTACTAATATCAAATCGAGGTTGCCATGCAATTTTACTAAAAACTAATTTTAAGTTGCGGTTGATTATGATTTTAAGTGGTTTGGGATCGTTTGATGGATTTTAATCAATAGAGAGAAAACAATTAAGAAAAAATATATTTTTTTTAAATATTAATAAAAAAAATTATTTCAACTTAAAAATAATATTATAATTTTTATTTTAAAAATAATATTATAATATTTTCAATAGTGTGAACAAAAAGCATTAATTTTTCTCGAAATTTCATTAAAAAAAATCGCTAGTTATGACAAACATAACAATGTATAAAATATTCAAATGTGTTTAATTAGGCATATTTTGAACTATATTAAGTTATCTAAAATTAAATATTCAAAGTGAGTATGAATTTATTTAACTATTCTAGTACTAACAAACAGTTATATCGTTATGCATAAATTTTAACTTATTTCATATATTCTATTTACTCATTTAATTTTATTTATACTGCATAAACTATAATAGGTACGGTGAAGAAAATAATACATAAATTCTCAATCTTTCAAATGCAAATAGAATAAAATTTGTTAGAATATACAAACATCATAAACACATAAATTTTTAGTGTATACAAAAAAAAATTATTTTCTTCATCTTTAATCATTGGAAAGAATTGACTTATTCATATACAATAAGTTACAAAGAAAAAGTGAAGAATTGGAAAATTAAAATAAAAAACTTGAAAAAAATAAATAAACCCCAACACTTCTAAAAGAAAAAAAATATTAAAAATTAAAAATTAAAAATTAAACATACATGCTCTTTGAATTATAACTTGAGATAAATAAAAAATAAATATTTTGTGAGATATTGATGAGCACGTGAACAATTAATTTTGTAAAATTTAAACAGATATTATAATTAAAAGTTAACTATTAAAATTAAAAATTAAAATTGATATTAATTATTAATATTATTAAAATAGATATATAGGCGATTGGATTTGATTTATTCAAACCCCAAATTACTACTTTAATTAAAATTTTAAATTACGATTTATATTGTAATTTGATAAAAAAAATGGTTTGGTGCAGTCTGCATAGGCATTTTTTAATTTTTATGATCAACCCTAAATTAAAAGATAATGATCTCCAACCTATATATAAGGCTCCAAACAATATTACACGTTGTTTTACAAAACTGAAGCCACAGTGAAACTCAAAGTTAACTAAGAAGTGTGACTCATGTGTGTCTTAAGGAGAGAAATTCTAGTTAATCCAATCTATGTAAAAGCCAAGATTGTCCCTAAAGTTGTTGAGCCATAAAAGTTCTTGAAGGGAGGTGTTGCAGGCTTCATTAGACAAAAAAAAAAATCAGCAATCTTGTTAACTCTCTGAATATGTGTGTAATACAAGGAACTAAGTAATGCAAAATATTTCTGAGTTCGAGCAACAACTCTTACAATTTCCATTATTCATGCATGAAAAGTAATAATGTTGTAATCCCTTGAAGTGGCGCAATGGTAAAGCACTTAGAGCATCCCATGTAGGATTGGTGGTTCGAATCCACTTAGTGTTACTTTGGCCACCTGTAGGTGCGAAGTGGGTGAGCTCTTGAAATCTACATTTGGGCCTCATGTGGAGTGTGTGATTGTACCTTAGCAGGAGTGTCAAATGTTCACTTTGAGTGTGTATAATCTGTTGTCATGCCAACATTTACCTGATAGTCGAATCAGAGAAAAGGTCAGACACCTCCAAAATTAATCAAATCAAGCGTAAAAATTTAAATTATCAAAATAATAATAATAATAATAATAATATCTACTAGTGCATTAAGTTCAATCATAAGTATGTGATGTCAAGTTCATTAGAAGTTATAATCCACTATAAAGTGAAAAGATCTCAACTTAGGCCATCTCCAATCCAACACCAAATCCTACACCAAAACATCAAATTTACCAAATTTGGTGTAATGTATATATTCCCACTTTACCCTTAAAATTGTTCTACTCCCAATTTTAATTTCATTTATATCCTATATTATATATTTAATTAATTTGTAATTTAATTTAATTTATTCAATTTTAATTTTCTTATTATTTTGCAATAACATTTGTAGTAATTAATTATCATAATTAACATTTACGATAAATTATAATAATTATCACAATAAATAAATACATTAAAATAACATTACTTGCAATGTAGTATTTTTCGTTACTTGATATTAATTGTAATGTTTATTTTTGTAATATAATCAATAAATATAATATTAATTATATGTAATTTTTTATTTAGTAGAATTAGTACCAATAAAATATAAATAATTAAAAAATTTTATAAAAAAATAAATAAGTAATAATTGAAAACTAAAAAAATAGAATAAAATATTTATTTGGTGTAAAATTTGGTATAGTGATTGAAGATAATTTTAATCAAATTACACCAAAATATCAAATTTGATATAAAACTTATATTAAATTTGGTACAATGAGTTAAAGATGATTGTTCAACTTATGTCCACATGAAAGGAAAAAAGACAAAAGGGTTGCAATTACCAGTATCCAACTCCTTTTTCTTTTTCTTTTTCTTTTTCTTTCCCCCACCTTTAAGGGTTATATTGATAATAATAATAATAATAATAATAATAATAATAATAATAATAATAATAACAAACAACGAATAATTGTTGTCACTTGATTTTTTATTTTTTTATTTAAGTTCAAAATCTTCAAATTATATTTGTAAAATGGAGGCACATTTACTTTTTTTTTTCTTTTTTTTTTAGTTAGTAAATTAAAAAATGAAAATAGTTTTGTGAAGAAATGGAACGTGTACGATTTAGTGGAGATGGTTGTATGATGCGACAGTCGAAAAAGTTCAAAATATATTTGGTTTTATTGCTTTTAACACTATGAATATGTGAAATCCATTTGGTTAACATTTTCAGCATAATAAAAAAAATAATACTTGGTCAAAGTAAAAAATGATTGCATTTAGGTCCTCTTTAGACTAATACTGCACACTTGATTTCACAAAATTGAAAAAAATTATCAAAAGATATTGACAAATTATACAGGGTCTAGGCTTTGAAGAGAATGGATACTTAGAAAGCAGTAAAAAATATTACCAAATTATGAGGGATCCTCTTTAATTAAAAATTGGATTGATAATTAATATTAAAATGGTTAATTCCATTTTGCCCTCTTGAACTAACACATTTTTGGAGGCTACTTTATTCATTTTTTCATTACATCACTTTACTTCCTCCAATTGTTTAATGTGCTTTAATCACAATATTCTCTAAAAAGTAACAAGTAATATACTTATTTTATCACTTATCTGAAAAATAGCCCCAAAAAAGAAGAAGAAAATGAAGAAATTAAAATAAAAAAATGTGCATGTCCACTTGTTGTGACCAACTGTAACAATAATTGAAAAGTAAAGAAGATTTTTGGAGATAATATTAGGTCTTGAAACAATATTGCCATCTTTTTCCTTCTTGTTTTTGTTTTGGTCTTCTGTTTTTGTATAAGGGGCATGTAAGTCAATTACCATTTGTTAAAAATATTTTAATTAAAATATATTGAACTAATGGAGGTGCAAATTGATGCAATAGAAGGGTGAAAGAGGTAGTCTCCAAATGCGTGTTAGGTTAAGTGAGCAAAGTAGAATTATTCCATATTAATATTCATGACCATCATTACTTAATAGTTTTTTTTTTTTTAGAAAATAGTCTTATTTTAAGACATCAAAAATAAAAAAATAAATTTGAACAAAGGAGTAATATCGTATTCTAGTGTAACATAACTTTCGTGTCTGTTAAAAATTATAGAAATAATTTTTTATTGAATTTAATGAATAAATATGGATATAATTTTTATGTAACCTTCTAATACTTCGCCTCAAAAACAACAATTTTGAAATTTAAAATTTAAAATTTTGAAGGTAGAATTGATGTTTTCATCAATTCTAAAGTTGATTTGTCATTCAATAATATTAATTCAAAGGTTTGTCATTATAATCTTGAATTAAATATTGTAATTTTATCGCAACGAACACCTTAATATTCATCTTGAATACCGTGAATTTTCTTGGATTTAATAAATTTGTGTTAAAGATAACTTTGGGCTTCATCCAACACTTCTTGAATTTGTTTGTTATTGTGATCTACTTTATGAACATTACCCATGTTTATACTTGTAGGATAGGTGGTTATTGTCAGAATTATTTGATAAAGTGATAATTTGATTAGTCCTTTATTATTCGATTGATATTTACTTTTTTGATCACAATATATAATTTAAGTGACTTGGCATTAATTTTCATAATTTGCAAGATACGATATTTATAGACAAAATATTGTAATTTGACAAATAATAATATTTAATTTCTATAACAATTAAATACCTTACTTACTCTTGAAATTCAATGATAATTTTAAAAATTGATAAGTAAAAATATATTACATATACCAATGCATATTTGAAAATTAATTTTTTATGTCTATAAATACCCCTCAAGACTTGTTCATATGCATTTATTTTGACGGATGTGAAAAGAAAACAGTCTTGAAATCTTTCATCGTGAGGATCAAGTCACAATAAATTATTTTACATGAAATATAGACAATTTAAACTCATGTCAAAAAATTCTTCAGTTGAATTGATTTGAACTTATTAATAGATTATCCTCATATTAATGAACTTGTGACTTGAATTTATTTGAAACTTATAAAAAGTTTAAACTCATATCAAAGAGTTCTTTAACTTTAATTTGTACATAGTTTATATTAATATCAACGAGTTCTTCAATTTGAATTTAGTTTTATTATATATTTATACTCGTATCAAGAAATCTCCATTTGAATTTAAAATTTGTAGATAGATTATATTTATATCAAAGAGTCTTCATTTTAATTTTAATTTGATAGATAGTTTATACTCGTATCAAGAAATTTTCATAGCTATATAATTTATGCTCATATCAAGAAATTTCAATAGGTAGATAATTTATGATCGTATCAAGGAGTTTATATTAATTTTAAAATTTATAGATATTTTATACTCGTATCAATGAGTATTATTAATAGTTTATACTTTTAAGAGAGTACGTGAATAAAATTTAATTTGAAAGTTAGATAGTTTATACTCGTATCTAGGAGTATTGAAAAGTCGAGGTCAACACATCTTTTTCATCTTCATCATGTTTTGTCAAAATTTATTGCTTATCTCAATGGTACGTGCACGAGCTACTAGTTTTCCAAAAGTTTTTTGTTTGATTCCTTGAAATATGTAGCAAAGACCCCAATACATTCCTTTGATATATATCTCAATTGCATAAGTTTTCGACAAATGTTTGTAATTTAAAGATAGATTTCTCCAATTATTGATATATTCAAACATGAACTCATCTTCTTTTTGTCTTAAGTTAACAAACTCAATTATATTAACATAACGACAGCTATAAAAGCGATTGAGACTTTTGTCCTCACTGTTCCCAACTATTAATTGAATTTGCCTCTAAATCGTTGTACCAATCAAATTATTTTCTATTATCTATATGTTCCAACATTGTTGCACATCTCAATAAAATGAGTCACGTGTTGCTTTTGGTTGCTTTTGCCATTAAATTGCTAAAATTTTGAGGGTTGATAGCCAATCACCATCTTCAAATTATCAATTTTTGGAATGTATGGTTTGACATTAATCAAAGTTGACTTGGAGCTTTTATCGATCTTGTCTTTGATAGTCTCCATAATAATCTTCTTCGGTCAATAGAAAACCAACCTATCAGATTGAACTTATAGCTCTTTAGTTGAAAACTTTTCTTTTTCACTTGACTGTTGTTTCGTGGGCATCTCAATTTTGTCATGAGCTTCAAGTTATTTTCTCATTACGCGACTAGCATCAATATAATCCACTTTATTCATTAATTCGTGATTTGAAAATGTTGCTCTTGAATACACTTCTTGAGCTGCTTTCGTCAAATTTGCAATTTACTCTTTTAATATAACTTGGGTAACTTCACATTTTGAACTTGTAAATACAAATTATTTATATTGTGTAAATGCAAGAGATTTTTATAAAAGTAGGGAAGCCCCTATTTGGTGGCAAGAAAACATGTGTCTTTCATAAATTGTCGATTTCTTGGTAAAAAGATGAAAAGAAAATGCACATCAAAACCTAAAGACCTTTTTTATTTCAATTATTGGAATCAATTTTTCTTTTTTCTGTAGTAATATTTTGGATATTTATTTATTTTATCTTGTATTTAACACAGAGATGAAATCTAGCAACCATTGTTTCTCCCTTTTCCAAGCCATATATGGGATATAGTAGCATAAATTAATATAAAGTAGATAACTAATTCCTAACATCATTCACATAATTATTTCAAATTTTATATTATTAACACTTCTTTAACAATATGTTTCGATACTACTAACTTGATATAGGTTCCACTTAAAATAATACATGATATCAAATTTAATGGATTTAATCTCGTATTTCACAATTGAAAATAGTGTAAAAGAAGCACTTTTTTTATTTATTTATAGAAATAAGTCACATCAATTTTTCAGTCCGACTAACTTAAAACATTTTCGTATTTGTACCTTCTTTTATATATTTTTTAATATAAAATCGAAGTAAATCAAAACTTTTCTCATTTAAAAATCAAAAGATATAGATGTAAATTACCTCATGTTTTGTTATCTTTCTTTTTTAATATTTTTTCTATTTGTCATTTTGAGCGATAAATTTAGATTTTCATCTACTACACATGAATACTCCTAAAAATGATTCTATGCATATTGAATATTTTCTAAACTTTGCGGGAAGGATAGTATTGGATATGACTATGGAGTATATTCGTTGATGGAGACAAATAAAAAATAAAAAAAATGAATATAGTATTAAATATGAATAGTAGGAGTATCCAGTATGTTTTAAATATGAAGGAATACTTTATATTATTTTATAAAAAAATTGGGTCAAACTAAAATAAAAATAAAAATATGAAAGCTATTTCAAATATTTTTGGATTACTTATTTTAATTCTCTATTTTCCATAACATTTTTATTATCGATATTCAATTAAAATATGAGTAAAACCCATAAAAATTAAATGAGATATGAATTGAACAAACGATCTTATAGATTATATTCATTACACATTTTAATATTTGAAATTTTCTTTTGTTTATATAATTATTAGTATCTAATAAAGGAAATTTATTTTATTTTCACTATTTTTTAAAACATGAGTATTTTGTAAATAAATAAATAAAAATAGATAGAAAAGCTAAAGTATGAACAAGAACTCTAATTTTGGACATTCACAATTGTTTAGAATTGTTTTTATATATATATTATCAATGTGTGCTCTCTGTTTTTAATATTTTTAAAATTAGATCGAATTGATCAGTTCAATCGATTTAATCGTGAATTAGTAGTCGATTTGCTCCGACTAAATGTAAGAAAATAAAAATTTGATCAAATTGATTAAAATTAATTAATTTATTTTTTCGGAATCTTAAACTTAAATTTTGTTATATATATATAATTATTTAAATTTTAAATTTTATTATATATATTTTAATTAAATATTTATTTAAATAATAATTAATTTATTATATTATTATTTTAAATTAATAATTGAACTCATTGAATAAATTGAACAATCAAAGACTGTCCTATAATAACATTATGAAAACATTGTCTGTAAGCGCAAAAGTGTACAGTTTTTATTGAGAATTTAGGTGTTGATTGAAGCATATCCCATGATTTACCCCTCTAAATGCTAGGAGCATGTGTATATTAGGTTTAGAATTAATTGGATCAAATCGAAAATTTAGGTTATTCAAAAAAAAAAAAAAAAACACATTGTCTGCACTATCCTAAACTTATAAAAAATTCCTATTTGGTCTCTGCATCTATTCTATCCACGTGGCCACATCCATATCGTGTACCATAGATGCTCACACGTGAACATTATGCTTTTTAAATCAATCAGAACCTCACGGAAACTGGAGAAATTTCAAAAGCCGAAGGGACCATAATCATTGAATCCTTCCAAACTTCAAAACCACCCACAAGAAACTGTGTAAATAAACAAATAATTTCCTTCTCAACTTTACAAAACCAAATTACAGATGACTACCCTCAACAGTTTCTTCTCCCCTGCTTCACAGTTGATAGAACCCAAGAAACATTTCATCCTCTCAATTTCTCCATCTTATCACCTCTCCACCCTTTCAAAGCCATTCTTAAACCCAAATCTTGCCACAAAAAGCAGGCCATTTTGGCCCGCCAACGCTGTCACAGAAGACAGAGGAGTTGTCCCCACAGAAAAAACCGATGATCAAGATGAAGAAAAGGTTTCAGTTTCAAGAAAAATGGAGGGGATCAAGAATAGTATGTTTAGTACTACTACTTCTGATAGATTACTCAATGCTGCTATTGTTCTTGGTGCTGGTTCTCTTGCTATCACCAAGTTGCTCACCATTGATCATGACTATTGGCATGTGAGTCCGCTCATGTTTCTTCAATTTTCCCTTGTAAACTTTATTTTTTGTCCTATTTTTATGGACAACACATTTTGTATCTTTAGTGAATGCAAATGAGTAAAATTCCTGGCTGGATTATAGTTTCATGTGCTTTTTTAATGCTCAATTTTACAATTTTGGTACCATATCATTTCTGGACTGTTTGAATATATGTTTTTATGTGTCTTTGAAGCTTTCTTATTACAATTAAGAGGTGAAAAATGGAACCAAGTTGAGATTTTGTGAAATTAGTAGATACCACTTCAAATATCTGATTTGAAATTTCTTTGCTTTGTGATTTCAATTTCCAGGGATGGACCCTCTATGAGGTGTTGAGGTATGCACCAGAGCACAACTGGAATGCTTATGAGGAAGCTCTTAAAACACATCCTGTATTAGCGAAAATGGCGATAAGTGGGATTGTCTACTCTCTGGGAGATTGGATTGCTCAAGTAAGAATTTTGCTGTTCCAAGCTGGGCGGCATATTTGTTTAGGATTATGCGGCATGCTGAATTGACATGTTTAATGATCATTTCCATATGCTTACAAATTTGCAGTGTTATGAAGGGAAGCCCCTCTTTGAGTTTGATCGCACGCGCATGTTTAGGTCCGGTCTCGTAGGATTCACACTCCATGGATCACTTTCTCATTTTTATTACGAATTTTGTGAGGTGCTGTTTGTGGCTTCAAGTTTGTCGAAATCCAACTTAGCTTTGAAATTTTCTGTCTGGACTGCTGAAATTGCTTGCTTTAGCAGGCTCTATTTCCTTCCAAGGATTGGTGGGTGGTCCCTGCCAAAGTTGCTTTTGACCAATCTGTGTGGGCAGCAGCATGGAACAGCATCTACTATGTGGTTCTGGGTTTCTTGCGCCTGGAATCCCCAGTCAATATATTTGATGAATTAAAAGCAACATTTTGGCCTATGTTGACTGTAAGAAACTGTTATATAACTTCTTTGTATCCCTTTTTTTTTTTTTTTAATTAGAACTTCATAGTTGATTCATGTAGCCGGAATAGCATTAGAGATTGCAATAGGGTGTCCCATCATGTCATCCTCATATAATATGAGGGAAAATAAACACTTTTTTGATAATGTAAGTGCATACTTAGAAATTTCACATCATGGTTTTGAATTGCTTTTGTTGATTAAAGAAAATAAGCTCTTGCTCCCTTCATCCCTCTCCTTTCAGTCGTGTCACTTCATCCCTTTCAGGTGCGATGAATATGCTGTTTAGCTTGGGACTAGGGCTTGTGATCCTTCTTTTAACGGTAGAACAAGAATAACAAAGGTTATTACAAATTGATAGTTCGAGTGCTTACATATGGCAAAGGACTGCTGATGAGCAGTGTGTATCATGTACTTTATTTTTCTGCATTCCCTCAAGCACAATGCTAAATATCACATACTTCACTTACTTTTCCCTTCTAACATTGGAGGGTGGGGAGTATGGACCTGGATGGTTTTGCTGTTGAATCTGCTGATCCAAGCACACAGCTAAAGCCTAAATGGTCGACGCTTTTGTCCTGTCCATAGGGAATAAACTTATTTTGATTATTGACCTGTAAAATTTAGTAGCTGGGGTTCAAATTTAGTTTCTGGTAAAACACGTGAAGAATTTTTAAATAAGCTACTTTTCAGAAGATTATAGCAATCACATTGTTCTATCGAGTATGCACATTTTAATAGATAGTTCTATCGAGTATTCACATTTTAATAGATATGCATAGCACTTATCCAGCATTCCTGCCTGATATAACTATTCACGAGTAGAAGAGTTTGAAATATCATACACAAGCGTACAACCTTTGTACCCCCCCCCCCCCCCCCACTTCCCCCTTCTTGTACTCTGTTGCTTCGTACAACTCCAATTTCATGTAATCCTGAATTTTGTAGTTGTGCACTGTCAAATCGCTTATATGTTTTATGTTGAACTTTTCTAAAATTTAATATTTCTCGTCTATGACTACCCTGATTCTGATGTCCAATTGATTTAAGATGTATCAGTGTATAATTAATATATTATTCCGCTGTGAACAATAGAAAATGGTTTTCTTATGATTAATGTCTCCTTGTGCGAAATTGTAAATAAAGTAGAGGCAATGGAGAAAGAGTTTGGTTCCATGTTTCTTTGATAATTTGACCTACTCATCAATTCATTGAATGGAGTCATGATTAACTAATTCTTTTTTGTTATATCTATAACAGGCTGGTTGGAAGCTTTGGCCTTTTGCTCATTTAATCACCTACGGAGTGGTTCCAGTCGAGCAAAGACTTCTGTGGGTGGACTGTGTGGAGCTAATATGGGTTACTATACTCTCAACGTAAATATCATAAACATTTAACTTGTGTTGTCAAATCATGCTAGTAGATCATGCTCGAACATTATATATTCTAATCTCTATTTAATTTGAACACTTCTATAGACAATGAAATATGTCCGTGATATTTTAAGTTTGGACTATCTTATCCATTCTCATTTTTCCCATTTTATACTCGCACATAATAGTGAACATGCGATGAGATAAAACCTGATTTGGGCTTTTCACCAGCAGAATCAGGAGTCATTGGAAAGATGTACACGAGTTCACAAGGAAGTTCTTGATTTAGATAGAGAAGTGAGAAGCTTTAGCTTGTCACTGACGGGGAGCTTTTGGTGTTTTCCATGTTCATTAGTCGATGAACGTTTTTGTTTATCTTTGTTGTGATAATTGTGAGCCTGATCCAGATTTATCTTCATATCAAAGAAAGTTAATTCTTCACTCGTAACTACTCCATGGCATTCCTTCTTTTCTCGAGGAATAGCTATTGATAAAGTTGTCGGATTTTATTTTTGGCTTTGACTTTTGTGACAGATGCTAAGTCTTGCTGGTTCTGTTGTCAAAGGTTCAGTGCAGCAACATCCACCAAATGTTTGAAATTTTGTTTTTGCTTTTTCAGTTACTCAAATGAGAAATCAGAAGTGCGGATATCTGAGGCATCTGATGCTGAACCTGGTTCTTCATCAAACAAGTGTCCCAAGGTAAACTCCAATAAAAACCCAATGTACTTGTTTGATTTCTACAATACATAGTCATGTATGTTTTTTTATTTTTCATATTAGTAGGCATGTATATTCCAGGGCCATATTAGTGAAAATATGTGTGTGTGTGTGTGTGTTGTGTTTGTTTTCATTTCAATCTTTAGTATTAGCCTTAGCCTGCACCCAGTTTAATTGTATTGCCTTAGAAATAATTCACAATGGCAAGCTTATGCCATTGTGGTTGCTTGGCAGGAGTAATTAAGTATACCGCTTGCAGTAAAGATGTCACCCCCCCTAATTTGTGTGAAAATCAGAACAAAGCATCCAGCTCAATTTTCAGTCTATTTGCTCTTCTTTGGGAATGTTAAGGATGAGACAGGCTCTACAATTGGCGGTCCGCCACAGGTTTACACATACATTACATCTACAAAAAGTTTAAAACTATTCTGATAATCTTGTAAATTCAATATCCTGGACAAGTTTTTGAACAATCCAAAGAGGTGGTGATGCTTAGTTGCGGGGTATTATGATATAGCCACAAAGCCTCTTTGGAGTTCTCTGTCGTATGGTGATCTTTGATGGAACGTGTTGTGATATAACGAACAAGGGTATATACAGTCATACTTGTAAGGTTATGCATATGAAAAAACAAAATGCTTTTGTATTTTTGTTGGCTTTTTGTTTCTTTTTACTTTTAGGCGGACGGTGTATAATACCATTTGTTGTATTTGGTATTACGCGACTCTTGTGCATGGAGCAAGTATGTTTGGTTTTGTTTTTTGTGTTTTGTGAGGATGTATTGGAAAATGTGTATATTAAGGTGAAAATGTATTGAAAACATGATGTAAGTTTGATTTTATTTTGGAAGAATAAATTGAAATTGAGAATGGAAAGGAGGTGGGAATTTAATACCAAAATATTAGTAATTTACAATCATATTGTAATAATTTTAGTTGATCTGTAGAATTTTGTGTCCAACGATTGAGCTGATTTTGTATGATTATTGCATCATAGGTTGAAAAATAATCAAACTATGCAATATTTGATTTGAAATCAATTACTAAAAACTCATTTGATATATGTTCATTATGATACAAAAAAAAGCTTGAACATTTTATTTAGTTTGATAAAATCGAAACTTGGCTTGATTAATTAAAAGATAAATTACAGAAATTGCTTTTGAGGTTTAACCTATTTATAAAAAAATTATTTATATTTTGAAATTATAAATATCATATTGAGGTATTATAAATATTTTTTTGAAATTTGTCTTTATTTTATAAATACCATTGTTAGTAAGTGCAATTTGTAAAAAATAAACAAATATTAAAAGGGTAATTGTAATTTATCAATTTAGATAGATTTTTTTTAAATAGTTTAAATTTAAGATAGTTTTTGTAATTTATTCTTAATTGAAAAATGATAAAATATATAAAAATATCAAATTATTCGAATTTAAATTATGTTCGCTCGGTTAAAATTTAATTTCAATTAACAAATTTAAATATAATTTCGAGCTCAATAAAAAAGTTAAATCAAGCTTGAACAACACTTATTTCACTCAACTCAATTTTTGTTTACATTCGTATACGTTCGCCGAGCATGTACCCCGCGTTTGTAGTTGGAATTATTTAACCAATATCTTGCATGGCATTTGAAGGCTTTTTTAATAGTTCATAGTTAATTTAAAAATTTATTAACAAACCATCATGAAAATACCCAACTTTAATAAATTAAGTGAGGTGCGGATGTAAAGTGTGCCTTTTCGAAAAGGCGACACGTGTCGGCGCCTATTACAAAAGCAACATCTCAGTTTTATTTTATTTTTAAATAAAAGTAAGTAAGCGCGACACGTACACATATATATATATATATATATATATATAATATAAATAAAATATATGTATAAATATAAATTTATATATATATAAATATATACACACACATACAAATATATAATTTTGAACTTAATAAAATTTATAGTTTGAGGTAAAATATTTAATACACGTATTATATTTATTCTATATAATACTTAATGAATAATACTCTATTTTAATAATATTTAAATATTTAGATATAATCTAAAATTTATTTAAAAGTTATTCATAATTTTATGTGTACATCAAAGTATTATTTAAAATTTAATTTAAAAATAATTTCAAACACAATCCATATAAATTTAATGTCAAAGTATTTTTGCTATTGAATATTTTTTATGTTTATATCTTATCTATACGTCTATGAATTCATATTTATATGTGTTTATATATACTTATATATATAAATACAAACATTTATAAATATATATAATACATTTATATTTATGTTTATATATACATGTGTGTGTATATATATATATATACAACATTTATATTTATGTATATATATATACATATATATATGTGTATATATATATACACACACATATAGAGGAGGGGAGGGTAGTGTTCGCGCCTTCTTATTTTTATTTTAAAAAAAATCAAAAGATTGAAGGCACGACATGTGTCGCCTTTTCGGAAAGGCACACTCCATATCCTTGCGTTTATAGAAAAGCACACTTTTACGTTTGTGTTTTCACTTATTTTATTAAAATTGGGCATTTTCATGTTAGTTAATATTTTTTTTAATTAACTATAAACTATTAAAAATTTCGAATTTGAACATTTATCAGGATATAAACGCCTTGTACCTTACTTCATCAACATTTTCATTTTAAGTTTAATTAAAAAAATTTGAATTTAATTATACGTTGTTTCGATTTACAAAATAATTAATAATATTAAAATAGAAGATAAAATATTATTTGATATATATAATCATTTTTGCCTTTTATATGTATTGATTTGAATTATCGTATTTATGTCATTGAGGTCTCGGAGTACGGTGACATGGCCATGCTGCGTTCCGTTTTGGGGTGCGGCAAATAATTTTAAAAATAAAACTGAGGTGCTATTTAAAATTTAATTTGTAATAGTTATATTAAATTTTTATTTAGTGTATATAGGTTTTTTGCTATGTTTGGTCTTTTTCTTTTTTTTTTCTTTTATAACCTTTGTTAGACTTTTTGTCTTATTGAATAGGTCTAATTAAAATAAAGCATGAAAATAAAATAAAATAAAAGCAAATAAAATATTCATCTTACTCTCTCTGCTCTCTTTTTAAAATATCAACATTTAAAATTTAAACTAAAATCTCATAATTTTTTTGGTTTCAAAATTACCACTCCCATTTAGGCTTACTTTAATTTTTAGTTTTGTTTTCAACTATAAGTATTTATATATTATGATTAATTTCATTTTACCTTCTTCTATTCTTGATGAGTATTACTTTACCTCCATATTCTCTCAATTGTTTCACTTTACCATTTTATACTCTTTTTGTCTCACTTTATCGTCATCTACTCTTGAAAAATAACCAAATTGTCCTTAACTATTACTTATAGTAACATTACTTTAAAATATTCTAAACAGTCAATAGAAAATTTATAAGTAAAAGTGTATTAAATAATAAAAAAATTATCATACTATATATACTAATTTAATAAAAATTATGTTATATTATAAAATATCTATTATAATTTAAGTATAATAAAATTTTAAATAAATTTAATATTAAGTATTAATTAATCAAGTTGAAAAATTATTAGAACATAAATACAAATATATTAATATCAACCTATTTTAAAAATAATAAATATGTGCAATTTTATTATTTTTTTAAGAGTATAGGGGGTAAAGTGAGATAAAATGAGAGTATAAGGTGGTAAAATGTGATAAAATTACCCCATTGTACTCTTATTATCTCACTTTACCTCCCTCTACTCTTACAAAAATAATCAAATTGCCCTTACCTATTATTTTTAGTGAAATTACTTTAGAATAGGTTGATATTAATATATTTGTCTTTATGTTCTAATAATTTTTCAACTTGATTAATTAATACTTAATATTAAATTTATTTAAAATTTTATTATATTTAAATTTTAATAGATATTTTATAATATAACATAGTTTCTATAAAATTAGTACATAGTAGGATATTTTTTATTCTCTAATATGCTTTTAATTATGAATTTTTAAATCTTTAAAAAATATTTTATTAAATACGTAAAATATTAGCAATATTTTTTATTATCAATATAATTATCATAAGTTCATAAAAATTATGTTAAATTCAAACATAGCCATTATAATTAAATAATAATAATAAAATTAATTTCTAAAATGACTATATTTTTAAATTTAGGAAAATATTCATTAAGTTATTTTAAATTTAATATAGTATTCATCAAATTACGATAATTTGACTATTTATAACTTATTTAATAGTATTAAAGTAAACCTAAAAATGACTTTTTTGTATTTAACATAATTTCTATAAAAATTTGATAATTCTATTAATAATAAAAAAATATTACTTATATTTTACTTATTTAACAAAAGATGATTTGAAAATATATCATACATTTTTTATATTTATGATGAGTAGTAAATTGGTAAGTAAAATGTATTAATTAATAGAAAAAATAAAAGAATAAGTACAATAAAATATGAGATAAATTTAATATTTAGTATTAATAAATTAAGTTGAAAAAATTATTAGTATTTAAATACAAGTGAATTAAATTTAGAATATTTTAAAATAATGTCACTATAAGTAATAAGTAAGAGCAATTTGATTATTCTTTTCAATAGTAGATGGTGGTAAAGTGAGATAAAAATAATGAAATGGGGTAAAATAATATTTATTTTAAAAAAAGAAGGGTAAAGTGAAATTAACTCTTATTATTATATATGTATAGATTATTTAAAGTAAACTTTAAATAAATAAATCAATGAAATTGTATTGTACTCATTGTATCTCAAATTTATCACTTCAAGTTTTTTCAGAATATTTCAAAATAAGTCTCTATTTCTAAAATATTAAAAACAAATTCTCCAAAATATTCTCACAGCTCTGAATTGCTGAATTACTATTTTTGGCCTAGTTTACTTTCATAAAATGGGTTGGAATTACTAAATAATCCAATCCAAATGCATACCTTTTGACCCCGTTTACTTTTTTGAGTAGGATATAAAATGATTAATAAAAATTATGATTAGTTGTTGGATATTAATTAATTTTTTAATAAATATTATGTATATTTTGTTGGATTGCAAAAATGATATATTTGTACAAAATATAATTTAATATTTATATAGTAGGATAACTATGTGATTAATAATAATTTTACCGAATTACCCTTATTAGAATAATGAGAAAAATTTTGCAAAAACTCTGGCCCATCTCCTTTCTCGTTTATCCCAATTTTCAGTCATGGTTCCTTCCCGTTTAAACCCTAATCGCACCCACTCTTCTTCCACGCTGGTGATCAAATTGATGCATTTGAATTTCTTGTATCGATAATAGATGTAAGCAAATCAGATCACCAACTCTTCTCTCTTCATCATCCCATCACTGTCACCACCACTAGAACCCTTTTTCTATTCTTTTTTCTTTGTGTTTTCTCATTGCTATTATACTGTTTGCATAACAGTGGAGTCACTTGTATCCATGGCCATCCTTTTCTTCTTTTACTTTTCCTTTCTTTCTCTTATCTTTTAAGTTCTTCCTTTTTTATGTATATGAAATTTGGCCCTCTATCTGCACAGCAGTGGCCGAGGCGGAGGTGGCAACGTTGCATGTGACCACCACATCCCTTTTTTCCTTTTTTTTTTTTGTCCATTTTATATGTAAAATTTGGTGTAGTTGGATTTTTTGTGAAAAAAATGAATTTGATGTACTTTGGGACATGATTGTAATTTGACAAGCAATTGAAAGGATTTAATGGATATTTCGGCAGACTTCCTGCTGACATAAATTTTAGGATAGTTTCATCCCACCCCTTAGGCTGGATATGAATCCAGCCAAATATTCAAAATACCTGTCTTGATAAGTTAGTAAATCCAGCCTAATTCTCTAAAGTAAACGGGGCCTTTGAGGATTCATGCCTAGCGGATAACTTGGCCATATAAGATGAATGAACAATTAAAAAATAGAAAAAAATATAAAGGTATAATAATTATATTACTGTAATCTCATTTATTTATCCCATAAAATATATATTTATTTATATTTTGTATTAATATATCATTTTTACAATCCGACTAAATATATATAATATTTATTAATAAATTAATTTATATTCAATAATTTACTATATTTTTTATCAATTATTTTATATATCAACTGAAAAAGTAATGAAATAATTTAAATAGATTCAAAATTTTTGTGAAAAACTAATAGCCCAATCAAATGGAAGCTACAAAATCAAATCGGAGGGAGTATATTTTAATAAAGTAGTGAATTAACAACATGAACTCAACCTTTGATTTGAACAAATATAAATAATACAAGAAATATGAAAAAAAAAGGAGAAAAAGGTCCCACCGAGATTTGAACTCGGGTTACTGGATTCAGAGTCCAATGTCCTGACCACTAGACCATGGGACCTTGTTGATCTTGCTTCTTAGAATAATATAAGAAAGTGCGTGATCTAGAATTGCTGAATTTCATTCATCAATGTTTGGTTAAACTGTGAACCACTGTAGAGTGAAAGCTCCCAGCAATCACAGCACAGATGAGAAAAGCCCTCTCAAAACCCCTTACCACCGCCATCGCCACATTCCTCAGAACCCCAAAACCTTCAATTCCATTACCAAATGCACATTCCTTACCATTCGTCAAATGGGCATCTTCATTCACTCCTCTCCCACCTCCAGAATGGGTGCAACCCTTCAACGATCTTTCAGACCTCATCACTACTGACCCAAAAGCAGACCGCCAACCTTCCCCCTGGGTTCCAAAGATCCTCCACTTTTTACAAAATAACAACTTGAACTTCCCCTCCACCGCACTCGAACAAGACTTGACCATCTTTTGCCAGAAGTACTTAATCAGACTCCCTCCCAGTTTTGTTGCGTATATTCTCAAGAAATCAGACCAGCTCCCCAACAGGGCTGAAACCACCTTTCGATTTTTCATCGGGGCTGATAAGCAAAATGGGTATGCCCATAATCTTGAATGCTATGTTTTTATGATTGAGATTTTGTGTTTGGAAAGTGATTTTGATAAGATTAAGTTGGTTTTCGACGAGTTTAAGAGTAAGGGGTTTTTAATGAATGCAGCTGCGGCTAATTCTCTTATTAGGAGCTTTGGGAGTGGAGGGATGGTTGAGGAGTTGTTGTGGGTTTGGAGAAGAATGAAGGATAATGGGGTCGAGCCTAGTCTGTACACTTATAATTTCCTGGTGAACGGTCTTGTGAGTTCTATGTTTATTGAGTCGGCTGAGCGGGTTTTTGAGGTTATGGAAAATGGGAAAGTTAAGCCAGATGTTGTCACCTATAATACCATGATTAAAGGGTATTGTAAGTCGGGGAATGTTAAGAAGGCTATTGACAGGTTTCAAGATATGGAGGTGAGGAATGTGGAGCCTGATAAAATCACTTTCCTGACTTTGATGCAGGCTTGTTATTCTGATAGGGACTATGATTTTTGTGTGAGACTTTATAATGAAATGCAGGATAAAGGACTGGATATTCCTTCACATGCATATAGTTTAGTGATTGGTGGCCTTTGCAAGGAGGGCAAGTCTATGGAAGGATATATTGTTTTTGAGAATATGCTTGCAAAGGGATGTGAGCCCAATGTGGCAATTTACACTGCTTTAATTGATGCGTATGCGAAAAATGGGAACTTAGACATGGCGATGGGGCTCTTTCAAAGGATACAAAGTGAAGGTTTTGAACCAGATGAAGTTACATATGGGGTAATTGTGAATAGTCTGTGCAAGAGTGGGAGATTGGAGGAGGCAATGCAGTGGTTTGAATATTGTAAACACAATAATGTTGCCATCAATGCTGTATTATATTCGAGCCTTATTGATGGCCTTGGAAAGGCAGGGAGACTGGAAGAGGCTGAAAAACTCTTTGAAGAGATGGTTGAGAAGGGATGTCCTCGGGATTCATATTGCTATAACATATTTATTGATGCATTGGCTAAAAGAGGGAAGGTTGATGAAGCAATGTCACTTTTCAAGAAAATGGAAGATGAAGGTTGTGATCAGACTGTGTATACATTCACAATATTGATCAACGGCTTGTTTAAAGAACGTCGTAATGAAGAGGCACTGAAATTGTGGGATCTGATGATTGATAAGGGTATCACTCCAACAGCTGCCTCTTTTAGGGCCCTTTCTACTGGGCTTTGTCTTTCAGGCAAGGTTGCAAGAGCTTGTAAAATCTTAGATGAACTAGCTCCAATGGGTATTGTCCTAGAGACAGCTTTTGAAGATATGATGAATGTTTTGTGCAAGGCTGGTCGTATAGTAGAGGCTTGCAGGTTGGCTGATGGGTTTATTGATCGCGGACGAGAAATCCCAGGGAGAGTTCGTACTATTATGATAAATGCCTTGAGGAAGGCAGGTAATGCTGATTTGGCAATGAAATTGATGCATAGTAAGATTGGTATAGGGTATGATAGGATACGCAGTGTTAAAAAGCGAGTAAAGTTTCGAAATCTGGTTGAGAGTTGATCTAAGTCCGTGTAGTATGGTTACGAAAATCTTTTGGTATGTTCATATGAATTTCCTGGCTTACCCAAAGTCAAAGCCAAACTGCTGTTTTGATGAGAAGGTGGAAGTAACCTGTCAACATCCCTGGTTCCTAGTGTCCAATTGGAGTGTTAATTCAAAGATGTTGAAATATGTTCAACTGCATTAGCATACCATGAAGGTGGGCTGCCATCCCAAGCAAAAAAAATCATCTGTAAGGAATCAGCCATTCATCCCTCGACTGTCAGTTTGTAAGTTCAAACTTTTTGAAGTTTTGTTGCACAAGAAATACCAGAAAAATTTATAGAGTGTTATGGTATAGGACTAGAAATTGCAATCTATACCTTTTCTTTTCCCAAATAAAATTAAAAAGGATAAAGGCTTCTTGAATTGATTGGCAATTGTTCTCATGATTCCTTCCGAACTTTTGGCTTTATTCATGAGTTATTTGCTTGTGTAAAGGTTGGTTAAGTTGCTTTTTAAGAAGATTAATTGCATTGTTTGAAATAATTCAAAACCAGTTGTGTAGCCTGTGGCCTGCAGTTGACAAAATTTTATCCTCTACCAATGTGTATGTTGTGTTTGTTGTAAGTTTGTGGCCTATTTTAGATCTATACTCTGATCGGCCCCTGAACATACGAGTATTGTTGTAATGGGTGAAATTGTTCATGGATCAAGGATCATGGTCTTTTTGTTCCCCTTCCTCATTTCTCTTATTTCCTAATAACCTTACAAAATCTTTTGTTGCTTAGGATAGGGTGCATGGTGTATTCAATGCTGGTTTGAATGAGAATGAAGACAACCTAGTTACTACTTGATAGTTTCCTTTTAAATGCAGAATTTCCTCGTATGAGTTTTAAGTGAAATTTTATTTTGCAGTCATTGGAGACCATACTACTCTATTACTCTTACCAGGTTAAAGTTGCATAACTGCCAGTCTATTCTACGGCCCATGATATATATGTTGCTTTGTTTTCAAAATTATAAGGTTACTGGACAATTAAAAACCATAAATCGATCAATATGAATTGCAAAAGAACTAGTAACAAAAAAATATACAGTTGATAATGGTTACAAGACAGTAATCAAGTTAAATAAATAGTAAGTAAAACAAAAAAAAGTAAGAATATCAAGAAATTTACTTGAATTTATTGAAAAAACTTTGCATAGATTTTCCAAAGGTGATACACTCTAACATTAGTAGATGGATACAAAATTCTCACGAAGTTAAGGTAGTGAATTAATTCCTCACAAGAAATTTTCTGGGAGGAATCTTGAAGAATGAAATTTCACTTTGCCATCTCACGTCTTTTGAGGGCCTCCTTCTGGACCTTTTTCTCCAGATTTTATCTTCTTTCAATTCTGCAGTGTTGAATGTTGCAAATATCTTTGTTTCTTTGGAATTCTTTTTCCCACTTATTTTGTCGTAGAAAACCTTTTTTCTTTTCTTTTTCAATTGTTTGCTATGGTCAGATTTTGCTTTTACCTTTCCTCGATCACCGATGTATTTGTTGGTTCCCTCGTTGAAATTTTGTCAATCAACATTTACTTTTGCCTTTTGTTTCATCAATCATCACTTTATTTGATTCCTTCACTGGTCCAGAGGACTGAATTCAAAAAAGAACAGAGTCATCTTCATTGTAATCAGCCTTTTTTGTGGATGAGACCTCTTCATTACTGGTCATTCTTGCATTATTTGCATTACCTCCCTTAATTTTGTTTGTGCTTTTCTAACTTGTAGTTCTTGTTTGTTAATTAAAATTGTTCTTGATGCTAGATCAATTGTTTATTTTATGACAGGACAGATATTGGAACTAGGAGCAGCTAGTTACTAGCGCAATGCTGGGTTAGAGCTGGCAAAATAAAAATTTCAAGTCCAAAGCTATTCCACCATTTGAGAAACCAATATAAATTAAGAGTTTGAATACCCTTATTGAAATAAAGAATTGACATTGAAAATGTCTGCTTTGTAAGAAAAGAGATTTTCTCCAGGCATCAATGTTATCCCATAATTTTATCCTGGAAATGGGTAATTGAACTGGAAATTTATCACGTTTTTGGGGATTTCTCCATTGTCTCAAAGTAATAACCTTTCGAAGTTTGATTTTCCTGAAGATCACTTTTATGGGTCATTGCTGTTAGTTTTGACTTCAGAATGGATTCATAATCCATCAACAAAAATTCATAAAAACTTTGTGAGAATCTTGATAAATCCTGAAAAAAACAAACAAACAAAAAAAAAACGCAGGATTTAAAATTGTAGAAGCTAATTTAGTCTATAAGATTCGATGGGTGTCTTTGTTAAACATTCTCTTTCATTAACTAAATCACTCTACCAATAATCTTTTTCTTGATATTCTGACTTTGGATTGTCACTTCTGGTAGGTTTCTCTGAGAAGAAGTAGCATTTTCTATTTAGGAGTTTTTGGGGTTAATGGAGAGAAGGAGAGAACTTGTTTTGATATTTGTCGAGGGAAAATGTGAGGATATTGGCGTAGAGATCTAGAATGGGCGTTTTTGTCGTAGGTAAATTATGTGCTAATCTACTATATGTAGGAGGCTTATGCAGTCATTTTGGGTGAAGCCATATTGCTTTGGCTGATAAGAAACATCATTGGTCTCAATTGTGAAATGTAATTTTATCTTTTTGTTAATTGAGATGATTTTTGAAATGGCCATTTTATTTCTGCTCTAGTAGAGCTGATATATTACTGGTCACTTATCAGTATTTCAAGGAAGTGGTTTGTCTCCACAGAAGTCCGAGGTCAATAAATTGTCACTCATATCATTATGATTGTACTTAAAATAAATCAAATGTTATAATAGAAAACTTTATATAGTTTGAGTATATGTTTCCAAATGAGCCAGAGGCATATAGTAATTACAAATTGCATCATCGGCAGGCTGAAGTCTTTAATCCTATATGTTACTTTCAAAGACTATTTTGATGAAACACAAGCTTTTCTTGCATTATATTACCTTCTTAGATTTCCACATCAATAGCTTTCCCTTAAAATAGAGTTGAGGGAGTCAAAACATCATAAGGTCTGAGGGTTTTGTGTAGATAGCCACATATAAATAAACATGCAGTTCATGTACAGAAAGGAGGATAAAGCTGGTTTCCTCTTGCTTTCCCCTTATATTGCCTTCTCGAACAATAACTCACTTTATTCTCCAATGACTGTCATATCCTGGGTATACCATAACCTAAGGCCTCCTTCACCAATAGAATGCTCCTTCCATCTGTGGAGGAATTAGGACCATGCCCTCTTGCATTTCTGAAAGGTTTGGTTGACTCTGAAAGAGCTTGAGTTGAGGTATTGCACCTCTTCTGCTTGCAAACCTCCCCACCAACATCTATAATTTTCAAGGAGATCGTCGTCTTCATCATTTTCGTGATGTTTAATCATCATAATTTCTAAATAAGAATAAATTACATGAAGCAACTTATTTTGATTTCGGTCTATGGGTTCTTGATTACATAATGAATTTACCTACTGGTTAAACGGGAGAAAAGTGGACTATTAGAATTGCATGGTGATGCAGATTGATAAAAATACAGGAGGAAAGTGAATAGTTCTTAGTTCTGTTAAGCAACACATGCTTTGACCTAGTATTGGGCCATTGACTCTCTTGTATCGACTTGCTACGTGCTTTAATAATGTGTGCACCAATTAATGCTTTTTCAATAAATAGAAAAAGCAACAGATTTCATTTTTTTCCCAGAGTATACCTCCTGATGGTAAAAGTCTCAGGTTGATTAAATAATGCGTGTTAAATGGTTGTGCTGTTGGAAATGAGTTGGCTTAGGAATAGATGGCTTGCTCACTCTGTCGATGTTCGGCAGTCCCAAATAAAATGCTTCTTTGTTTGTTCTTTACAGTTGTTGATGTTCTTTTCCAATTATAATCAAAGGATGATGATAGCTTCTCTTGTTTAACCTTGTGCACCCATTGTGGTTCCAGTAAAAGGTTAAGATAGAGGTAAAGACGTGTTTTCCTGTGTAAGGAAGAATTAGGAAATAAGGCATTCTGGCAAAAGGTACAAGATATTTGAACTTCACTGTGTTATGTTTGGCCTATGAGTATACCCTCATTCCAAATCTTAGATAACTTTTTATGAAGATGATAATTGTGATATATGCTCTGTTCTTGGTGACTTTGAATTTCAAAACATTGAAGAAGAAAACCAGATTCATCTCTCTGCAGGGGAGGACCAGAGAAGCAAGTGGACCATGTTGATATGTTTGGTTGCAGTATCAGTCGCTATTCTCGTGTACTCTCTTGGATTTGCATCTCACATTCAACTATGCACTCTTATGCTGATATTTACATTGGTATTCTCTGGTTTCTCAACTCTATTATCTACAAGTTTTATCGCTGCTATCATATTGTTTCAAGATATGAGTGGTTTATTTCTTTTCTATGGTCCTCTTCTCTAAAAGCTTGTCTTTTATGGGACTATGGTATATTCCATTTGCCTCTCATTCAACTGATTACAAGTCGACTGCTTTAAAACATATCAATGATTATGCCTTCCCTTCCACTTAGCAAAACCACATGTATGTTGGGCCCTTTAAAGATTGTTAGTTATTGAAATTCTGGCAACCATTTGGTGAACTCTCGATGTGCATTTTTATTCCAATCATTATTCCTTTTAATCATTTAGCTCACACACTTGATAACTGTATAAGTGGTGCCAAGACATGATGCTGACTTTCACCAGATAAGTCCATAAAATCATGTGAAGTAGGCAATCTAAATTGTGCTTGCTTCTTAATAAGTCAAGAGAGGTCATCTTTTATGAAGGCAGGCACAATGCTGGTAAGTGTTGCAATATATTCATGCCCGGCATCCTGCAGTGACTGCACTACAGTTATTGCATTTTTTCAAGCCTGAGTTCTATTGCATAGGCTGAGCAGAGCTGATTGCCAGTAGTCCCTCTTGTTAATTTACAAGGCATTCCTCCTATTATCTTCAAATGCTGTTGCTTACACATTCTGGTGCCGGATTTGGTAAATCTTCTCAGGCAACCTCTGCACAATGAAATTTACCTGGTGCCTTTCTGGGTAAAGAGATGGAAAGGGAAAATAAATATTGTTATATATGTTAATCTTCTAAATACCTTTATTGTTGACCATCAACATCAAGGAATATAAACACCCCCCCAGATGCACTTTATTATCAATTTCTCAGTTGATATCCATGCTATTCATAATAGTGAATAATTTTACCTGTTTTATGCTTGGCAGAAAGAAGGAAAGGAGGATAAATAGCTAAGTCATCTGAAAGAGTTGAGAAAACCAGAAAGAGGGAAAGATGCTGAGCCACCAGCAACACAAGGATACTATCTTTCTGGATTTAAAGGGATTGTCTGAATTATATGACGTCTTAAAATGCTGTGGAGAATCAGACGGATTTCAATTATGGAAGCTTTACAATCTCATGATACTGAATTACAGATTAGTATTGAATGTGGCGACTCTCTCATGGAAATGTTTCCTTTATATTTTGTTTCTCTGTAGTCCATTTTTGCAAGTTGCGAGATTAGCATCAGATTCATGGCTATGGCTGTAGGTTGGGGGTGTCAATATTGTATTTGATTCATGGGCCGGATGATTCAATACTAGATCCAGTTGGTTGGATCATAGTTTGTTTAGCATTGGATCGAGTAACCAAGTGGGTATGGGTCCAAATGGGAACAATGCATAAGCTATCTTAAATCCAAAAAAAGTGCAAATCAATTTAGATTTTAAAATAAATCTAAAAAAAAATATCTACTTTAGAATTATTATTATAAAATTTGACGACATTAATCACTTAACAAATAAAGGATCAAGGATTGTGGGGGGGGGGGGGGGGGGGGATAAACTTTAATATTATGTATAAATTTATTAAATTTTAATATATTAAAAATAATAAATTTATCCTTGGTGAAAAATATTTTTTCATGAATTGTCCTTGAAAAAAACTCAATTTCGGCACCCCCTCCTCCACCCCCACACCCCCCGCCCCGCCCCCAACCCCCAAATTAAAATTTGTCTCTGTATAGGTTTTCCTGATCTAATTGTGATGCAAAGTCACACTACAAAAGCACTTTTGATACCTAGCATACTCTCCCATGCCACCCTACGCTCATCAGCCCAAGGCATAATACCTTAGGCCTACTAGGATGCCAACAAAACAAAGCTGTCAAATTGAGGAAAAACTTTGTTCCTAAGTTCACAATTTGACTCCAATGGGAGGAATTTAGAAGGCAGGACTTACTCATTGCACCCTTCAACCTGTTTGCAACGCAATTACATTGCTCGGTTAAATATCCAGGCATCCTATAGTTTGACGCCAAAACAATTCATGTCTTCTAAAGAAATTGAAATAATGGTTCTATATTAAGTTAACTCATCGCATATAATTAATTCTTTCGGTAAAGGAGAAGCCCCAAAAAGATTGAGATACAACATTAAACTCAAGCACAAGTGTGGTGAAGCTATATACATACAAGAATTGGTAAACTGAAGAAGAATCTCCATGTCAGCAAAAAGGATGCCTTCTAACCCTAAATCAAACTGACAGAGGGATATGATGAGTCAACAAAGTAAAACCAAAAAAAATCTTTGTTTCTCATTGAGCTCGAGGTTGGACTTGGAAACATGTTCTGTTGGTCAGGTGTGGAGGCAAACTTCAAAGAACATGTCCATGTGAGTAATTTTCAAATTTCCCCTCCAGGCATTGACGTTGGCACCTCCCTGGTCATACTTAGCTGCATATATAAAGAAAGTGAATTAGTCTTAGTTCCATACAGTGAAGTGAGGGTCTAGCAATCCAAGTGACCAACAGAATCACAAATATGCAAACGAGCATTAAGAAGAGAGTACTAGTCCAATCATGCAAGATGCTTCACTGCCAAAAATATTCATATATCTCTGTAGAATTCAAGCAGCACTGTACAACGAATACCCAGATAATAAAACATGGTAGCAGGCAAAGTTTCAGGTAAGCGTTCCCAATGATTTTGAGGACACCACATCTTTTAAGAGTTGGAACATTCAAAGGGAAGCAATGGAGAAGTCATGTCAAATGTTGACTGTTTGGCCTTACTATCTCCTTAAGTTTATAAATTCAGGCAACATAATTTAATTGCACCGAGACTAAGCAACATAGTTTTTGTAATACTATTCTCTAAAGTATCGAACTGAAAATCCTACACAGTAGTGAAAGATTATCCTAATCAAGACGGCACAATGCTGAGTGTGTTTTTGCAACTTCCACATCATATTTGCATAATACAGGCAAGTGAAAATAAGATTTAATCAGCAATGAACAAGGATCTCCAGCATTTAAAAGAGGTTGATTTTCATTAGAGAAAATGTATGTGTTAATGGGGAGGAAAAAAATGAAAAGTACACTGATTTGAGAAGGGAATGAGCTGGTAACCATTGCGGCTGCTGACGATAATGCAGTTAGAAAACCAAAATGCAATATCAGCAAAGGATAGTTTTAGTGGATTTCTTGTTAAGTAAATAGATTATTGGACCACTTTATATGACCCCAAAGTTTTGACTAAGAGTTTTCAGCCAAAATGTTCAAATAGATATTTGAATAGATCCTGATCCCTTTCCATGAATAGAAAAATGAATAAACTGCACAAAACCTCACTGTCAAAAGAAAGGAGAAAACTAATAGGACTCCAGAAAACCTGCCATTGTCGTAATACAATTGATACTCGAAGTTCAGCAACGACTAAGCAATATTATGTAATCAATCAAATTTAACCATATTATGAGCTCTGTGATTCGTGCAATGGGAGTGCAAACGCATGTATTATGTGTACACACTAAGGTTAGTCTTGTCTATGTTACACTAATAGATTATTTCTGGATGATGTCTTCAATTTCTATGGCATTCTAAGTCTTATACTCTTCAATGAGGTTGAGCTCAACAATTTCCTCGTAAAAAGTTTCAAAAGAGCAAATAACAAACGCTATTTTTTCCAAATCACTACTGTAACAAGTTCCAAAAAAAAAACTATTTTCTGTATCACATTGTATCATCTTTTAGATCATTGATTCGTGGATGAGCAAAGATCAATGTTAATGAAACATTTGACTTAGACTACTTTTTTTAAAAATAATAACTAGATGATTGTAGGCACTAGTAAGGCAGATTAGGTCATGACATCACAGAAAAACTTGGATGTCGAATGAAGGAACCGGCCGCTCTCACAAAACAATAAAAAAAAATTATATTGTTACTTCACTCTCTTGACCAATAGCATAGCCGAAAAAAATATATGCATGAAAGAAAAATGAAGAAAGATAAATACATGCAAACGTGCACCCCTCTAAAACACACACAGAGACACACATAACAGTATAGGAAGGAGGGATGAGGGTGAGCATTCTTTTAAGGTAAATAGTTTAACTATTCAAGAGTCTTCTTGGAGTTGAAATCAGCAGGTCCCTAACCACTACCATACGATGATTTTTTTTTTGAGAAACCTCTCAAAAACAGCCACAACAGAGAAAATAGCCATTTGAATACTGAAGGCAACTGCACCAAACAAGACTACATAATCAGATGTAGAAGCCCCTCTTTATAACTGCTCCATGCGGTATTCTTTGTGTTATGCCATCCCGAAGCTACTGCTACAAATATAAGTTTACGACTTTCTGTTGAGCAAGGAAGCATCTAAGTTTGTTTTGTTCCATTAAACCAATAAACTAAAGCATGCTATAGTGAAAGGAAGCATTCAGATAAAATTTCCGGTGTTATTCGCATAATATAGCCAAATTCCAATTATCATTTAAGGAGCGAAGGAGAAAGTTAAGGAAAGCTACAAGGCAACCCAGCATTTGCTTCATGGTGTTCTAGTCCTCCAATAATGAATACAACCATCTCCACCATGTCAGATGAGCTATTAGAAAACATTCTTTAGTATGTGCGCTATTTCTATGTGTGCGTGTGTATGTGAGAGACAGAGAGAGACTGGTGATTCAAGTGGGTATTCTTTAGTATTCAACTGATAGGTCCAATAGATTACAGGGATTGTCAAACTCAATGATGGAAATAACAATAAAAAAACTTGCAGAAATCCAAGGTGTAGAGTTTTGAGGGCATTCTGGAGAAGCTTTAATAAACTGTCTAATTGGTACATGCAATAAAATGAATATTATTTCATAATCGTGTTTCCTACAGTGTAGGCAATTCATAAGATTCGGGACATAGAACTGTCACATACAGAACTTTCTCATGATGGAGAACCCCTAGGTACCCCAGACACTAACCTCATCGAAAAGAAATGATCATGCAAACCATGAAAATCCTGAAGGATGAAAATTCAATTGAGTTTCTTCAAAATAGATAATGGAACTTACAGGTTATTTTCCACCTCGACAAAGCTGGTCTACCTCATCACCTCATAAGCAGATGGCACGTCATGCAATGGGTGCCCTTTTTGATTTCTTTCAATAATCCTCCTTGCAAGAGGAACTTGCTTACCAACAGCAAAAACAAAGGCCTTCCCCTTACCTCCAGCACCTCGGGCTGTTCTTCCAACACGGCGTACATATTCACTTGGATCACGGGGAAAATCAAAGAGCACGACATGATCTACACCTGCAAAGTCAATTCCTCGGGATGCTCTGCAAAAAATGGCAGGACTCGTATCTTTTAATATTGCCATCAATTCAAAGTTGAGTAATGAAGGCAGATATATATAGCAAGAATAGCTGTATACAACAAAAGTTAAAAGTTTGGGGGTAACCAGAAGGAAGAAAGAAAGCACTATCATACCTATCTGTGCAAACCAAGAACATGGAAATGTTCTTTGATGGAAAGCTGCGAAATTCTTCCATATTTGCAAGCCTTGATTCTTTTTCTAAAGCAGCATGGAATGGTAAAACTTTTGAACAAATTTCTTTTCGATCAAAGCGTTTTAATGCATTTTCAACTTTTCTGCATGTTTCAATCTGAATATGGCAAAAAACAACTATATTAGAATAAAAACTCAATCAGAAATACCGTATAAAAGAGACAGTTGAACAGTTGCTACCCATACGATCTTGAAGACTACCTTGTTACAGAACACAATTGTCTTCGTCACTGGACTTTCTTCAACAAGTCGCAGAAGAGCATTTTTCTTGTTGAGAAAAGCTGTATCAGGAGTTCTTTCAGTTTTGTCATCTCCACTGCAATCTATGAGGATCTAGACAACAAATCTACTCAGAAAGTAGAAAAATCTACTCATTTATCCCCAAAAACATGTAAAATTCTAGTATCTATAGCAGGTTACATTGTCAATGCCAATATTTACTTTTAATTAGATGAAATAGATCTGACGTATACTAGTGATAGTATAATGACAAAGATACATTCGAGCATCTGGAACGAATGAAATCACGGATAAAAACTCTAGAGGACACAATCAACGTAGTGCAGCTATCTTTCCGGATACTGATGTAGAATGACCAGATCACATTGCAATTTATTTACTTCTTGTCAACTGCTCGATACCACACAAGTTGTAAAAATCATCATTGTTTAGCATAGAAAAGTCAAGGACAGACAGCCTCTTTGGCACCAAGCTATATTCATTTTAGAAGCAGGAGGTGTGAACTCATATTTATAGTCATTTTATCAGGAGTGATTTGAAACAAACACATCCAAGTGACCTGTGTCATATTGTTTTCTTGTTCAAGGGCAAGACTGAACTGGAGAAATATGAGTAATTTAACAATATAAATTTTTTAGCTCAAATTCATTTTGTCAAAGAGTGAAATGGCAACCACACATTTACATAATTTTTCAGAGACAAACTAGTAACCACAAAGAAGAGCAAGGAGATAAGATACTCAACGTTCTTTGTAAGGGGATATTTACAAATAATGATCCCAATTCAATCACAAATATAATAAGAGCTACAGTGACTGAAGAAGCATCAAATACTTTTTTCTTTATTTATTTCTCTAGGTTTCCATATAAGAATTCAATGACTGATTGTTTGTTCAATTTGTGGTCTTTTAGTTTGCTCGCTCTTTTGGTAGATTTGTCTTTCAGAATAAGTGAGATGGCTTTCATAAAACATAAGCTGAATAATTTCTCGTTCTCACACCTTTTACCATATCATCAAAGGAAAATATAATATTATATGTTGATACCTCCTCCAGTCTGGAGCTTGTGCGGTGCATACCAGGACCCATTATAACCTCACAATCAGGGAAAACTTCAACTAGTTTGTTGTATATCTCTACAGGTAATGTGGCAGTTACAAATAGATACTGGGCCGTGACGCGTGCTGAATTGACCAAACTTTGTAATGCAAGCTCAAAATCTTCATCATTGTAGAGTATATCCACCTCATCCAGTATGGCACTGAAGCACAAGAATTGCATGATAATTTAGCAAGCCACAAGAAAATGCCATTTTGAAGAAGAAAAACATGAAAAGAATCAAACATTATGCAGATACATCTTTTCCATTTCCAAATGTGCGGGGGAAAAGCAAGGAATAGAAACAGTTCATTGAAAGTATTCTTAAGACCCCGAAGTAGGCCATAACTTATGACTAAATATTCAACCCAACCAGGCAGTCATACTGCCAAAATACTCAGTCTCCTTCCTGGCTAAGATTAAGACAAAAACATGTAAACTTTAAAAACTCCTCAAGATATGAAACCATAACAACTTGTTGGCATTCATTCCATATATTGAACTTGTTTCAGTGACTTATTTATTGTTCAACTAATGTTGAATAAATTTATGTGCGAATAAAAACTATATTTGTAGATTTGTTTTCTTTCCCACTTACCTTATTTTAACCTAATTTTCAGAAATAATTTGTTATGACACAATTACAGTGCAGGGTTCAATCATTTCTGAGGATACATAGCAAATGGTTGAACTAGTAAGCACTAACCTCACTTCTTTGGTCCAGCTTAAGGTATTAAATCAAAACAACTTGCATATTTGAGAAATAAAAAATCTGACTAGGAAAACTGTTCCCCATCCTAAGAGAATAGAAACTTCACCACTTGGAAACAAACAGATAAAAGTGAATCACAAGTTATGAAAGAGAGAGGAAATTGCTTGTTGCAAGACGCTATACTGCATGAGTCCCGCAAATGGTTGCCCAGGTTCATAATATTCCGAAAATGAGATTCTTTTCTGAAAATATATTTAAGAGAATAAAAGACAATAACCCTCTTAGATTTCAAATGTGTATCTAACAAAGGAGGCATATTGGAAGATACAAAACTGCAGTTGAGATTTAAAGTTTATTTATAGTATCCCCCACCACAATAACTTCTTGCGTCACAGGAAAAGGAGAGTTTTATCTTATTGGGCAATTCAAGAAGAAGAGCTATAATCAACCATAAGGAGAAATTCAATAGAAAAAGTTGAATTATGAAAATTTACAGCAGTCAATTTTTTTATGACTTATGCATAGATATGTAGATATTGAAATCTCTTTTCAGTTGAACGTGCTAAGCTATTTTTAGATGTGTTGTTATTTTATCCGAACATAGGTTGAGTGTTTTCCCTTTCCTCTTTCTACTATTTTACATCTTTACTATGATGCAAAACCTCCGTCAGCAGACTGGTCATTAGTTAAATTTCATAGTAAATTCTGGGCATAGAAATCCCAGCCGTATATCCCTTTTTTTTTTTTATAATATCTCACTTACTACAAGAGCCAATCCATTAGAGTATGAGATAAAACTATTTGAGTCATTAAGTTGCCTTCCAGAGACCAAATTCCCAACCAAACTGACTCAAACTCAAATAGTTAAATTTTAGCTATATCTTTTTTCAATTCACTGATATTCCACAAGGCCTTGATGAATGCAACATTCACAATCAACCATCAACCCAACTCGATTGTAAATTAATTCAATAAGAACATCTGATGCACAGCTTATTCTTCAACTAATGCACCTCCTATGTAATAACAGAAGCTAAGCAATAAACAAAAATTTCTGTGAGCATACTTGCAATAGCGTAATCAATCACCACAAGGACTGAAGTTTACAAAATTTGGCTAATTTAATACTCTAGAATCAGGTCTAAGTTGTGTTTATATATTTGACTAAAAAATAAGTAAATACAAAAAAGCAAAAGTAAGACACCAAATTAAGCATTAACCCCAACTTTCACTAAATCAGTAGTAGAAGACCCGAACCTTTGAAGATTTGTTAACTGTAGGAAACCTTCCTTAACTAGAAACATGAATCGACCAGGAGTAGCAATTAGAACATCTATATCCTGTTTAAGATTCTCCAATTGAGTTTTCTGCCGAAAACCACCAGTGGCAACCATAGAGCGGAAAGGGACACCAACTTTTGACAGTGACCGACAAATACTCAAAACCTGAAAATGTAATTTTAGAGGTGTAAGAAAATGCAATAGAACAAACTGATTGAGCACTGAGCAGGATCAAAATGCAGCGAATCAGCCATATATAGTTACTTAGAAGCACAAAAGCACCATACTGCAATAAGAACATAAACCTTTCCATTATAACTTTAGAAGGAAGGAAGGGAAGTAGCAAAACAAATAAGCATATCAGATTTTGCAACTTTACTATTCTTCTCATATAACTTCATTTTTCCTGTCCTCGAATAAAAATATCTGAAATTCTCTTGGTAAAGTAGCTTACTAGATAAATTATGTCAAGTATTAGTGACTATGTCCAAAAACAGAACCAATAAAGTCTGCAAAAACCATTGTTTGAATATCCTTTTGAAGAACATTTAAAGTCATCCAAACAATAAAAGATTCAATAAATGTGAAACATTATTTTCATAATCATCGAGTATATTTTAATTGTTAACATTTCATTTGTCAAAATTACCTTATACATCTCAAGGGAGTAGCAGATTGAAGCATCAAGGAAAAAAACAAATATCACATTCAGAAGCACGTGCATTGCAGTTGTCATTATTGATTACAACATATTGAAGAGAATTGAAATAGAGACTACCAGAGCACCACTCAAACAAAGACATATAATAATAAAATGATTGCTATGCCCTTAACAAATTATCAGACCTGAGAAGCCAACTCAGCAGTGGGGACCAGTATCACAACTCGAGGACTTTTTGACGATGGCTTGCTAAGTCCTTCAATTTCTTCTTGCCTAAGACGCTGTACTAGTGGTACCAGATATGCCAAAGTTTTACCAGATCCACTCTGATCAGCCATTATACAACTCTTTCCACCTATAACTGGCGCAAATGCCATAGCCTGCAACAATGTCACCTCATATAACAAAAACATATGGAGTACCTCCCAAACCAAAATGCAGAAAACTGAAGTCAAACATTTTCCAATAAAGAAAATGAAAATGCATCATTGTATTTGTCTATAATACATTATCTGACACCATTAGTCCTGTTCTATTACAAGTTGGATAAAATTGCGACAGAAAGAAGAGAATGAGCCAGGTATAACCACTTTTAAGTGGCATGTTAGGATCCCCATGTAGTCTTTATTTCCTTGAGTACAGTGAACACACAATGTTTTGACTTGAAGTAATCAAATCAAAGACAAATAAATATTTCTAAGATTCATAATACGTCAATCAAACTACTATGGCAAAGCATAGCAACAGATTCACATGCAAGCACAAGTACTTACGGACTCCATACTAGAATAGTACCAAACGAGCCAGTGCTTGGATCAGTATGTAAGGAAGCAAGTTAGTAAAAAAACACATGGATCATTTCATAAGATGAATGCACCAAACTTGCTAACTAGCACGAGCAGAATGATGACATGTTCCAATTGGATGTTGTCAGAAAGACATATATCGAGGATGCGAACAAGGTCCTATGAAAATATCAAATATTAATGGCCCAAGCAGATGTAATATCTTGAGGTATTACAATTAGTCATTCAAGAAACTGGAAGTAACTCTTTATATGCTGTTCTGAACGAGAAGCTTAATGATAATATCGTCGTGGTGACGACAAGAGATTGAAATTTTAGCATTTAGCTAACCTGGATATGCGAAGGGCGTACATACTGCAGGCTCCTTAAAGATTCAATAATGTAGTCACTACAACCCAACTCCTTAAATGACTTTCTGCTAAAAAAGTCAGTGTTGGCTTTTAACGTCTGCCCTTTCTTGGAGACATTGTCTGCCTTAGATCTATAGATGTTAATTGGTTCTACATTACCCCATCCTTTCGAGGACGCAGCAGAAAATTCCGAAGAAGAAACAACTCGTCCAGTAGATTTAATCTCAGAACGGAAGGTTTTTGAAGTATCTTTCTGAACATTGATAACCTTCTGTTCGTCCAACTGATCGGACTCATCATATGATACAACTGGCATACGGGATGGAGAACTTTCGTCTTTCTGTTGATCATCTTCAAGGTCATTGCCTTGTTTCTTTTTCCTGTAACTTTCTTTAACTAGATCTTTTACTCTCTGCACTTTTAGCCTCCCAAAACTCCTGCTCGTTGCCCCACCACCAGCTGGGCCACCAAAATACATATGTAAGTCACCACCAGAATTAACATTTGGTAACACATACGTTTGAAACATTGGAATTGGAACTCATACAAGCTTGAACTTGATTTTTAAGCAGAGCTTTTCTTATGCCATTTTCAAGGCCTCAATTCTATGCTGCCTAACATAATGTATACTATTTCCATCGCCCTTGTGCTATAACATTAAAAGAACGTTAAAAAAAAATGCATACAAAAATTTGAATTAAAAAATCCAACTTTCCTGTTTCATTGAGAAAACTATAATATCACCTCCACTGAACACATGAAATGATGTCAAAATTGTCAATAGAATTAGCTGTTTTTCACAATACAAGGTAAAATAAATATCATGACCACTGAAACATCAAACCTTAATTTTTAGGCAAATTTTTGTCTTAATTTAGTAAAGAGCAGCCGCTGTAAAATCATGTACACCTTTGATAATGTTGAGTGAGTAAATTTAGAAAAAAAAAGGTCAATAGAAGAAGGAGGTAAAGGGTAACCTTGGTGAGGGGATATTTGTGGGACAGCCTCGCAGACGAGTCTCGGCCGGCGGCGACCGGAAAGTATGGAAACTGATGAATTGATAACAGTGAAAATTTCCAGCACATTCGCCATGGCAAAACCCCAGAGAGAGAGTGGGGGAGGGAAGAGGGAAAAGGATAATTCTAAAAACTACGCATAAATACAGATAGATGGATAAAGCGTTCTGTATGTACTATTAATTATTTACTTTGTGAAATTGAGGTTTTGTTAAATTTTATGGAATTGGATTCACAATTAGTGCCCCAAGTCGAATCAACTGTGATTTTAGTGAATTAGTTGAATTGAAATTCAATTTGAGCTTGAGTTTTTCATTAGTCGATTTTGAGCTCGAGTTTTGTTATAAGTGTTTGAAAATTAAAAAATGGGCTCTTGACTTTTTATCTTTTTTATTATTTTTATATTTTACATCACATTTTTATATGTTAAATAACAATATGATGGGGATAATAATAGTATTTTTATTCTTAATAACAACAATAATGATGGTTATAATAGCTTTATATTCTCACCATGATTCTATATTATAATAAGTATATTAATTATGTAATTGTTTTTAATTATATGTCACAATATTATGCTAAAAAAATATTAAAAATAACCAATAATATTAATAAATAAATTATATAATTTACATTGCAATATGAAAATTAATTTTTCAATATAGGTGAGCTTCGAAAACAGTCAAGGGTAGGAAAGCGAGCTAGAAATTCGATATTTTTTAATTAAACTCAAGTTTTAACAAATTTTAAAATTCAGCAAGCTCAATCTCAATTTGATCTTAAATAAAAAATTCGACTCAGACTCGAGTTCAATTAATTTATAATCCTAATTAGAAATATGTACGAGTACCCTATTTCTATTTAAATAATTGTAGCCAATTGACTTCATTTTTCCATATTTCCTTCCATCTAAAATACAAATAAAATACTCCATTTATTGAACCAACATAAGCTATTAGTGTTGAAATGAAAGAGAATAAATGAAGCATAATATTTGATGTGTGGTAAATAATAACTAAATTTGTCATTGCAGGATGTATGCTTAACCAACGCTTGGATTCTATTCTACCCAAATTTTAAATTACCCAAGCAAACTTTTTTAAAGGTTAAGTGTTCAAGGATTGGTTAATGAGGCGTTTCATTAATAGTTTGCATAGAGGTTATTCTCTACCTATCATTATTTTTTATAGTATAATTTGTACTAATTCATTATGGTTGGTACTAATTTTAAAAAATATTCAGATTATTTCTTAAAATACATAACTTTTTGGCTATTTAGGATTAAATCCCCAAACTTTATTTCATTTTTTAGTTCAATCCCCACTCCCATTTTCTTTGTTTGCACCACCAAACTAATTAAAATTTTGTTTGAACTCCCCAAGCCCCTAAAAAGTCTAAAATAGCCCCAAATATTAATTAAAACTTCAAGCTTACCCATCACTCTCGTTTCCCCCGGCCCAATTTTCTATGTTCTTAGAAGAAACCTCCCTGTAACTCAAATTTATCGTTGATTATATATTGTAAATAATAACATTTTTGTTTTGATACAATTATAATTTTATAAGTTTAATAATGTCAAAAGTTACATATAAATTATTACTAATAATAGGCAAAATTGCATTTTTTGTTCATCTATGTTGACCTTGATAAAGATTTTATCACCGTTTGGTAAACACTAGCTTTTAAAAATTTGCATATTTGGGTCGATTTTGCCCGGAAGTTCCAGTTCTTCCTAAAAATTACTAAGTAGTCACAATGGGTTGCTTATGTGGATTCAAGTTTAGGATTTTTAGTTTTTTTCGAGGAAAATTTGAGAATGTGGTGCTTACTTGACAATGACATGGATACTAGAGTCGAAATAAAAAACCAGTTTGATTAAAAAAAACTCATTTCTTGAGTACCAACCATAAATCCTTGAACAACCTTAAAATCATAGTAGAGTCAATAGTTCATCTAAATAATGAAGATTAGGGATCCAGAAAATCGACATTTGCCCCCACCCAAATACGCTAAGTGATTTAGGGTTCTTAAGTTGACTTTTTCTTTTTTCAATATCATCTGTTGTTTTGCTATCAAGCTGTAGGATTTTTTTTACAGACAATGTTAGATTGTAGTTATTTTTTTATTGAATGTATGATTTTTAAGATTTTCAAACATATAGTGTGAAGTGAGTGACTCCAATGGCAGTCATTTGGTGTCGATGGATATAAATATTTTTTTTATGTTATTATCAATGGTGGGCCTCAATGTTCTATCATGTTTATGGATTAAGATTTTTGTTTTGTTTTGTCCTCTGTCTTAATCAACATCTGCCCTATTTTCTGTTTACAAAATTTTATTTTTTATGTTGCTTTGAGATTGCTTGGTTTTTGACATATTTTATTTTGTATTCTTTTACAAATCCAAAAATTAGAAACTTTACAGTATGTCAGCATAGGCATATTTTGGGGGTAGGTTTCGTATAGGAAATACCTCAACTTATGTAGAGGGGGATGAACACATATTTGATTAATTTGAATTTGATCATCTCTTCTTAGAAGAATTTAAAAAATTGCTGAGCATGAAGGTGTAAAGCCCCCTATGAGATTGTACAACAAGGTTGAAAATGGGTTTATGTTGATTAGCAATGACACTGAATTGCATAGGCTATGAGAAGGAAAACTTAAAAGTATTAGGGAGGTCAGTTTATACATTGAAGAATTAACTATTTTTTTTATTAAGCCAAAGTAGTTCTTCTAAGCCTAAAGATCTTAATGGGGATTTGGAAGATAAAGTGAAGAACAGAGTGAAGGGAAGAAAGACAATGAGGATGGGAAGGAAAACAGTGAGGGATATGGGGATGAAGACAATGAGAGGGATGGGAATGAAAAGGGTTGTGGGAATGAAGAGGGTAAAGTGATTAGGAAAGAAGGGACTAGTGGGGCCAATGTTGACAGTGAGGATTGTGAGGATAGTGACTGTGATATGGAATTTGAATCCAATGATGAAGGGGTAGAAAAAATATTAAATATGATAAAATGTTTCATGAAAATGTTGATATTGATGTTGAATGGTTAGGAAAATATGATAAAGATGATGGTCAACAAAGGGGGCAGGATGGTTTCAATGGTGGTGAATCAGGAGATGAGGATGTGATGAAGAGTGATGATTGTTAGAGTAGTGTTCGGTGCACCAATTAGATTGAACATCTTTTATACTCTTGTATTTGTAAAAAAATTTTTTTTTTCTCAAATCATATTAATAAAATAAGCAATTTTATTTATCTTTAATTATGTATTAGTAATTAACTAAAGTCCCTAGATCAAATTAAGCTATGGGGTATAATCGTGCATATGATAACGATCATAGAATATGCCCCTATGACTTTAGTCTTAAATTTGATCCAAGTCGAGGGCTTCTTGAGATGGGACATCGAATAACCTAATAGACTCGCGCATATGATGCATGCTTGTATGAGGAGAATGTCTCGCTCAATGGACATCGGCATAGTGATGCTAGTGCATATATGCAGGTACTTATTAGAGAGCAAGTACACCGAATAGGCCTTATGAAGCTAGTGCATGTATGCAGGTGCTTCTTAGTTGAAGACTTTGTTATTCGAAAAGTAAGAATTTTCATGTTACGATAGTACACGATTAGTCATTGGACTTGAGGCACCATACTAGCCTTGTGCATGTTGTGCACCATTTTGATGTATCTTCTGATTGTATAACAATCACAAAAAGGGTATGTTGGATGTTGCATTAACATGTATGGAGGTTAATAAGTGGCCAATAAAGGATCTGTCACTTGTCTGACAGAACAAGTGAATCTCCTACTTTTTCATAGTTTATGACTCATAAGTTCTTGGCCAAGGCATGATGAATGTTAGATGGGGGTTTTCTAATGATTCATCATGAGTCATTGCAACTTGAAATGGAATCATAGATATTAAGTCAATAAGGGTTTCGACTTATAATCCATGTTGTAAACTCAATCGGGAGATTAGTTGACGAAGGGATACATATGGACAAAATGAAAAAGACATAATATGGTCCTACAATTTAAAAATATAATAAGATACACTACACATTACACTTCCAAAACCAAAATTGCAACAAGAAAATAACTTCACCACACGTTACAATAAGATACAACACATATCCTAGCAACAACGTACACTCACCGTACACACTTTCAAAATAAAAACCTTAGCATCCCATCAACTTACATTTTACAGTTTCATTCCTAAGCCAACTAAATTACTAAGAAAAGAAGCTATGAAACTATAAGAAGAAATTTAAGTTGTTGCTTCTATTTAGTCAGATTCTGAACTTCATCCTCAAGCTTGACAATTTTACAGCGTAATCCCAAATGATGCTCGTTGCCCTCGGACACATAAGTGGATCCTCCCAAATAAAATAGTCACAACCATTTCTCTGCTATATAGAAATAAAAATTTCAAAACAAGGCAAATAAAAATCGTTCATTTCAGGCAATAAAGGAATATTTGCAACCATGGAACCTTCTACTTGGATTTTCACTTGTCCAAAAAGTACACAGTTGAGCCCGTCTTACAGTCACAGTACACCATCCTAAAAGATGAAAAGGACGACATCTTCTTCAACGGTAGGTGAACTTTCTCTTCAACTATTTTCTTCTTCTTTCATCTATTTTCTACTTGTTTGGGGAAGATGGGTATGTTGCCATTTTGTTTTTGTTTGGGGTAGATGGGTGAATGGAGGGAGAATGTGTAACACCCCCATCACTAAATATAGATATTAATATAACAATAATTTTGACAAGGTAACACATGTGTGTACATGTGTATATATATATTTTTTGTCAAATGTAGCACTTTGAAAAATAATAAAAGTATTTTCTTACATATAACCCTATCACGCTATTCTCAAACTTATTTACTATAAAATTTCAAGAGTTATATAAGACACGACATCCCAAAGTTATAATATGATAGACTCAAAAATCAAAATAATAGTTTATACTTTCGGAAGAAGTAAGGACATTTTGCATATTGTAACCCTTTATATATAGACAACAATTTACACAATAATAATAATTGTAAAAATTAGAATATGCCCACAACACAACCCAGCAGGTCATCATCTATGCACAGTAATCCTTAAAAGTCTCTAGGAGCTCCAACAATATCAATAATCACATGGCCATAAACAGATCAACACAGTCCTAACGCTATCTCTTGGGATCACTAGAGGTCCACCCCCTATCTTCCCATGTGATTCTCCATAAGTCTTCCCACCAGCGACGTCGATAAGGGCATAGTCAAGTGGTGCACGCTCTCGTGACCACCAGAGGCACAACCCCTGTCCATCCCTATGATCCTCCGAGAAATAATACTCGCAGTACCCCAAAATATCATATAAATAATCCACATAGGCCTCGGTACACTAATAGTGACCAACCAAAATATTTTCTTTCTGAAAATAATGTTATGCATGCGAAACCTCAACTATGAGCACGTGTTATGCATGCACGTGTAAATATTGATGAATGGCATGTTCAATGACACAACAGATCCCATATCCCATCATCCAAGCAACGTATGCAATATAAGATATTTATAATACTCATCAAGACACAAGGATCACATTTAATATAAATAAAGTAAGAAATACTATGCCCATGTATTGTAGTTGCAAATGGATTTTCACTTACCTTTGATCGGTTGTGTGTTACTTCTATGTTTTATTAAGTATTACTCCCCAACCCTAAATATAAAAAAATCTGTAAAAATATAAGATATCAATCACCATCCTCAATTAACGAATTCATTATACCTAATGTAGTATAAAGTTCTTGAATCTCAATTTAACTAAACAACCTTACCACTTAGAAACTATAATCGAATACAACCTTTTACGAACATTTGTTCCACATCTTAAATGTATACTAACCTCACTTAATTGATGTATTATAACTCTTATAATATCTCCCTAAACGTTAGGGATTGAATGCACCACATCTATGCTGGAACATATTAATGAACCAAATGGGATAAATTCACAACTTCACATTTTCTTGCTGCCACATTAATTTGCATGATGATTTTGACACCCTTACACATATTCATTCACTCCCTAATTTTTATCACACCTAGATAACATATAAAATAATGTAACCATATCATATAATGGCTAAAACACATGGATATAGCTTCTCAAGTTCAGCTATCTTCACAGCATACTGAAACAGATTTTTCCTACTATGACAGTTTTGCGCACTTCATGACATTAATGATTTTGGCACCCTTAAGTATATTCAATCACTTCTGAATTTTCAGCACACTTAGATAACATATACAAAGAGACAACTAGGTCATATTCTTGCCACAACTCATGGATTTAGCTCCCCTAATTCAGTCTCCTTCACAGCACACCAAAACAGATTTTGCTACTTTCGCAGTTTGAGTGTTTCTCCAATATCATGCTCTATTTCAATTTCTAATCAATCCAAATTCATTCCAATACTCTTAACTCATATATGGACATGTAAATGATAATAATCGTAGGTTTTATTCAGCATACCATACATGTTTGAAGCCTAAAACACAAGAAAATAGTAAGGTGACAGTTTCAGTCATAAGTATTTTCTATTAAGTGTTTGTCATCAAAAACCCTTTCTTTGTACACCAAAGTCTAACTAAAAAATTTCTAACACTTTTATAAGAGATATTAATAGCTTAATAAACAATAAACCCATTCAGAATAATCTGAAAACCAAAGGCAAAATCGTAGAATAATATTACCTATGCAGATTTTGAGGTTAAACTTGATGGTAATCACTTCTCATTTACTTTTATTTCAACTTGGAATCAATTTGGAGCACTTGAAGACCTTAAGGTGTGTGTTTGGAAGCTAAAAATGGCTGAAATGAAGGTGTGGTCATGGCTTAAGTGTGAAGGGTTTGAGGTGTTAGCTTGAGATGTTAGCTTAAGCTTAATAAGAAAGCATGAGGTGACAAAGCTTGAGGTGTCAAATGATGGTTTAAATATGATATTATACACAACTTACACAACTCTAGTCTGGTGTTTCTCAGTATTTATTTCTTTATTTACAACCTATTTTAATTTCTGTACGATCGGATAATAAATTCTACCATAATTTCTTAATCGTTGATTCGATCTTTAAATCGATTGACATCCGATTCTTAAATAGATTGTCTAGTTTTCAGTTCTAAAATCACATGCACATATGAACCTTGTATTATGACACTTAAATCACACTATATCATGTTTGATATCCCAAGTATATTAATTTATGGATGTATACCTTTAAAACACCCCGATCAATTTGAATCAAATCATATAAGCTTACTAGTGACACCTTTAACACTTCTAAAATTATAACATATAACCTATGAATATCCAATAGATTGACCAATATATTCTTTCTCATATCTAAATATTGAATTTCTTACTTAGGTTATAAGATCTCAACCACTAATATCATGTGATAGCCTTAGAGGTCTAACGATTAAGAATGTTATATAAGATGTCATGTAAATGTTAATGCAAATTAGCATATAAGTAGCATGTAGTGTATGAATCATATTGGTCAAGTGAGTAATGTGAGGCTTGACTATTACACGATGGTTATGTTTTCCCTTCATTTTATGTACACTTGGCAAGCAGAGTTTTGTTAATTTCTCCCAATTTGTCCAAGTAAGAGTCACATCCTTAATTTCACCTTAAAAAATTAAAATCCCTAAAATTGGATCCACAACCTACTGTGACAACTCAGTAATTTTCAAGAGAAATTGGAACCATAGCACCTTCGGGAATTATTTGGCACCATTAATAATCTATAATTTGAATTTTATTTGGGTAAATACGAAAGAAACTAGAAAAATATCGTTGAATGGACTGAAATCGAAAGATTAATCGAGAATAGATCGAGATTTATTCATTTAGATATTAAATTATGAAATTTCTTTACTTTTATCTTTTATTGAGATAAAAGTTGAATTTTGACTTATGGGCTTCATCTAAGTAATAAAAAATTTATTAAATTGGTGGAAGTAACTCTTTTTTTCTTTCTAGTGATGTTGAGCTATTAAATCACTAATACTAAATAGTGTAATATTGTATCTTGCGAGATATTTTTCAATTCAAATTTTCATTGTACTTACTCTTTATTTATATTTTTTTGTAAATAATGAGTAATTCTAGTAATTGGCAAAAAAGGTACTATAAACTAATTCTTAAAAGCTAAACACTTAGAATACTGAAATTTACATGCTAGAAAAGTGAACAAATTGCTCCATTGAAATGCATTTTTTCTTGTAAACAAAAATGTCCTCTCATAAAATTTAAATTAAACATTCCCCTTTCTCAAAAATCAAGACTCATATCACTAAGTCACTAAAGAAGTGAACAAACTACTAAAACAAACAAATCTAGAAAATTTATTGAATTGGAATGGGATGAAAATTATTTTAAAATTAACGACTGATCAACTAAAACTAATCAAAATTAAGTTGAAATTCACTTTGATTTTGTTCCATGTCTTCATGCAACACTATCATTCGGTTCCCTTTCATTGTAGTAAAACTCATCCATCTCCCCAAACACATTAATATTCTCAAGATATATAGGAGTGGTATCATTGATTTCCTTGTTTTTTGAAATTTTCTTCATGTGCAAATTTATATGCACAAACACCAAACTACAAATTATTATTTTTTGGCTCCAATCAATTTTTTTTCTTCATATGAGTAACTTCAAATGCACTTCAATTTCTTTCACAGGCTGATGCACTACATGGTTGGCTAAGTATTTTGATAGCTATTTTCTACAAAGTTGGAATTTCTGCTACAAATAGCTCCCACCATATTCCTATTAAAAACTATGACTTAAAACCATTCAAAAGAAACATAAATCAAAAAATTCAAAAGCTCAAGTATAATATCTTTTGGAAGAAAATAATGTGAATACTAAAGGAATCACAAAACTTACTTGGATGTGCATCATTTAAACCATTCACTACAAATTCAGTGAATATAATTGATTTTCGACCAACATATTGCAAGAGTTTTTCAGTTAAATTCTTCCAATCTTCAGCAGACACCATTTTGTGGATTATTCTTTCAAGAGTTGGTTTTGTTTCTTTATCTATCAAGATAATTCGAGAACAAACTTGAGTTCAAAACAACCACAACAACATACAAGTCATTGAATACAGTTTTATACCATCGATCATTATTATTTTTTAATAAGACATAAATTTATAAATATTATTTTTTTAATATGTCTTAATAGACTCCTTTGTTTTATTCATGGCAGCATATAAATAGTCAATAGTAGAACCATCTCCATCAACCATCCTTAAAACTTTAACAAGTGGCTCAATAACCTCTATTATTTCCTTCTCTCTTACCAAAAAGTCATTTCTCTTAATAATACTAGTTACTTCTTTACCATCAGTAATATTAATTTGAGACATATTCCTCCACTCATTAGAATCAACCATGTAATATTTCTTCCTCTTTAAGAATTTCTTGTAAGCAAATAAATCTGTGTGGTAAATTGAGTCATGCCCAGATGCATTAGTTCTTTTCCATTAGTGTGATACCTCATCAAGTCCAAAACTTGTTGATACTTGTATATAAACTTAACTTTTCGAACAACTTCTAGAGTTAATTTTACAAGTGGAAGCTCATCAATATCCTCTAGAATCAAATCCAAACAATGTGTTGCACACGATGTCTTCACAATGTGTGGATAATTTTGTTCAATCATATATCCAACAACTATGCAGTTAGAGGCATTATCGGAGATGAATTGCACAACATTACCTAGTCCTATTTCTTCAATCCTAGAAGAGAAAAACGTAGAAATGTATTCCACTGTTTTTCAAGATCACGTTGTATATTTTGACTTCAAAATGATCACTCCCTGTGGACAATCAACAAGCAAATTAATGTGAGGTATTTTTCATCCATCAATCTATGTATGAGAGATTAATGTGCAACCACTTTCAACCCATGATGATTTAACTAAGTTTCACATCACTAACAACCGTGCAATGCCTCACATTATTGCATATTATTCTAGTAAGATGATATTTGATTCTAATAATGCCTCCTTTGAATGTTGCTTGGCAAATGTTACAAAGTTTTCTATCACCTCACATCATTGGAATTGACAGATAGCATGACTCAGTTCTTAAGAAACAACATTGATATCTTCGTGTGGAATGTACGTGACCTGGAAGGAATTGATCCAGGTGTGGCAGTACATCACCTCAATGTTGACCCAACATGCAAACTTGTCAAACAGAAGAAGAGGCATTTTGGGACTGAGAATGATAAGGTTATCCAGAAAGAGGTAGAGAAATTGCTGGAGGCGGGACATATAAGAGAAATCCAATTCCCAGAATGGTTGTCAAACATCGTCTTGGTCCCAAAAACAGAAGAAAAGTGGAGAATGTGCATTAATTTTCGAGATTTGAACAGAGCATGTCTAAGGATCATTATCTGTTGCCACGAATAGACTACTTGGTTGACTCTACCTCAGGTTGTGAGCTGTTGAGTATGATGGATGCTTCGCAGGGGTACCACCATATCATGTTAGCACCTGAAGATCATAAGAAAGTAAGCTTTATAACTTCTACAGGGACTTATTGTTATGTGGTTATGCCTTTTAGATTAAAGAATGCAGGAGCTACATATCAAAGGCTGGTTGATAGAATGTTCAAAGAACAGCTCGAGCGAAACATGGAGGTATACGTGGATGATATGCTGATAAAAAAATACAAAGGCTAAAGCTCATGTTGCTGACTTGACAGAAGCTTTTGGAGTCCTTAGGAGGTATGGTATGAAACTCAACCCTTCTAAGTGTGCTTCTGGGGTTAGGTCTGGCAAATTCTTGGGTTATATGGTGATCGAGAGGGGTATAGAGGTGAATCCTGAGAAAGTAAAAGCAGTGCAGAATATGGCTTCTCCAAATAGTATTAACAAGGTTCAACAGCTCACGGGAAGGATAGCAGCTCTAAGCCGATTCATATCTAGATCAGTAGAGAGAAGCTTGCCTTTCTTCAAAATCCTGAGGAAGGCTAACAAGTTTGAATGGATTAAGAAATGTCAGAAGGCTTTTGATGAATTAAAAAACTTCTTAGCCGAGCTACCTTTGTTGACCAAATTGGTGTAAGGTGAAACACTGTATGTATATCTGTCAGTAGGGACATCGACCGTTAGCTTAGTGTTGTTGAGAGAAGAAAGAGCTAAGCAGAAACCCATTTACTATTTAAGAAAATTATTGAGAGGGGCGGAGATTAAATACCCTGAGATAGAAAAAAGGAGGATTAGCCCTAGTAACGACTGCCAGGCAGCTTCGGCCATACTTTTTATCACATAAGATAGTGGTTAGAACTAACCTACCATTGAGACAAGTGGTAAGTAAACTAGAAACTTTAGGACTGATAGTGAAATAGGTAGTAGAGATGAGCGAGTATGACATAGATTATCAGCCAAGAGTAGCTATCAAGGCGCAGACCTTGACAGATTTTCTGCAGGAAATGACACCTGCGGATGATGAGGCCCCAGAGCATGGTTGCTACATATGGATGGCTCGGCTACCATATCCGGTTGTAGGGCAGGTATTATTCTAACCAGTCCAGAAGGGGAAGAACTAGAATTTGCAGTAAGATTTGAGTTCAAAACATCCAATAATGAAGCTGAATATGAGGCATTGGTAAGGGGATTGAAGATAGCTCTAGAGCTGGGGGTCAGACAGTTAAATGTCTATTATGATTCAAGGTTAGTCATGCAGCAGGTTGAGGGAGAATTTGTGGCCAAGGAAGAAAGAATGAGAAATTATGTGGAACAGGTATCTCAGCTAAAAAAACAATTTACAAAAATTGAGCTAAGGCATATACCGCGGGCTGAGAATGCTAAGGCTAATTATCTTTCCAAAATTGCAAGTTCTACCACTGATTGCAAGACTAGAAAAATCACATTGTTAACAGCCTATCAACACAGTATGAGGATAGAAGTAGCCTCTGTGGAAGAGAAAGATGATTGAAGGACCAACATCCTAAAATATCTGTGAGAGGGAAAACTGCCACAAAATAAAAGAGAAGCAGTTCGATTCCAAGTACGAGCTACTAGATTTTATCTAATTGATGGTTTGTTATATAAGCGAGCTTATTCTACACCATACTTGAGATGTTTATCACAAGAGGAAGGAGCCTATGTATTGCGAGAAATTCATGAGGGAGGGTGTGGAAGCCATGGTGGAGGTCGTGCTCTGGCTTGTAAAACGGCAAGAGCTGGGTATTTCTGGCCTTTGTTAAAAGAGGATGCACAATATCTGATTAGAACATGTGAAAAATGCTAGAAGCACGCCCCGTTGATACATAAACCAGAAGAGGAGCTGAAGGTCATGAGCTCACCTTGTCCCTTTTCCAAATGGGTAATTGATATTGTCGGACCCTTTCCCCTAGCGATAGGGCAAAGGAAATTCTTAATAGTGGCAATAGATTATTTTAGTAAATGGGTAGAAGCTGAGCCTGTAGCTAAGATTACAGAGTCACAGGTCATGAAATTTCTGTGGGGAAACATAGTATGTAGATATGGGGTTCCGCGCGACCTGTTATTAGATAATGGAACTCAGTTCCAGGGGAAAAAGGTCTAGAGCTGGTGCACTGAGATGAAAATCAAGCAACACTTCACTTCGGTGGCCCATCCTCAAGCCAATGGATAAGTTGAGGTAACCAACCATATAATATTGCAAGGAATCAAAACTAGGCTAGACAGATCTGGAGGAGATTGGGTGGATGAGCTAGATTCGGTATTATGGGCATATCGTATAACACCAAGGACTACAATCGGAGAAACTCCGTTCAGCTTGGTGTATGGAGCAGAGGCTGTTATACCCGCTGAGATCGGAATGGAAACTCACCGGATCCAGAGCTATAAGGAAAAAGAAAACAACGAACTCATGAGAGAAGCATTAGATTTGATTGATGAAAAAGGGATAAGGCATACCTCCGCATAGAGGCGTACAAAAGCAGAATTCGAGTTGGGTACTCCCGGAAGGTCAAAATAAGAAATTTTTAGGTCGGAGATATGGTGCTACGGCGAGCAGATGCTTTAAAATAAACTGGAAAATTAGAAGCAAATTGGGAAGGGCCTTACAAGGTAACTCGGGTAATAGCTGGAGGTGCCTATGAGCTAGAAGATGAGAAAGGAAAAAAAGTACCGAGACCATAGAATATTTGTCATTTGAAGAAGTTCTATATGTAATCTTGAGTTTTTTTTTACAAAAAAAATGAAATAAATTTATCTGACATATTGTGAATGATGCAAGAAAAAATCCTAAGGTAAGGCCAGTTGAACTGGACCTACCTAGGTTCCTTGGAGGGTTCGCAGAGACCGACCTCCTTAGGGAATGATTCAAGAAAAAATTCTAAGGCAAGGGTTAGTTGAACTGGACCTACCTGAGTTCCTTGAAGGGTTCGCAGAGACCGACCTCCTTGGGGAATGATTCAAGAAAAAAAAAATTCTAAGGCCAGGCCAATTGAACTGGACCTACCTGGGTTCCTTGGAGGGTTCGCAATGACCGACCTCCTTGGAGAATGATTCTAGAAAAAAAATTAAGGCAAGGCCAGTTGAACTGGACCTATCTGGGTTCCTTGGAGGGTTCGCAGAGACCAACCTCCTTGGAGAATGATTCAAGAAAAAATTCTAAGGCAATGCCGGTTGAACTGGACCTACCTGGGTTCCTTAGAGGGTTCGTAGAGATCGACCTTCTTGGGGAATGATTCAAGAAAAAATCCTAAGGCAAGGTCAGTTCAACTGGCCTGCCTGAGCTAGATTATCTTTTTATATATTAGAAAGCAAGAATACATTCAGTAAGACATATAGCTCGATTACAAAACTTGAGATATGCATATTAAATGATATGGAAAATATTACTGAGAAAGTTGCAGATGCTAGAAGAATAAAGCCAAACAACAACAATAAAGATGAAATGATATTATTATGGACTGTTACAAAAATATACACAGCCTATTCTACTCTGTAATCAGAAACACTGAGGGGTTCTATAACAGTACCCTCATCATCTAGATTCCTAGAAGGGGAAGAACTGTCATCCTCAACATTGATGGCAGGCTCGAGAGTCAGATCTGGAGGGACAATAACTGTGGGAGAAGTAGGAGACGAATGGGCAAAATGATCTCCCAAAACTGTGGGTGCAACTGATGGTTGTGAAGGACCAGCTACGTCAACAACAGGAGCAGACCTATTATCGAGTGGAGGAACACTTTCAACAGCACAATCCAACTTTGGGTCTAAACCAGTGTACCCTAGCTCCTTGACCTGGCTAAGGCAGTGAATGAAACTATGGATTAAATAATTCAAGGCCCCAAAGGTCAGGTGATCAAGGAATTTTGGGGATTACAGGAATTTGGTTTTCTCTTGGGCCCACTCTGCCCGACCTGTAAGAACTCCCGCAGCATGACCTTCAGCTCGGGAGATAGAAGCCTCCTCAATGGCCTTTAACATTTGATTCTCTATGGTGGTCCTATCTTGTTCCACCACAGTTATCTTCTCCTCCAAGGAAGCATGTTTACCCCGAGCTACCTTGAGATCTGCTTCTAATTTATGGGTGCGGGCTTGGGAGCATTGCAATTGTTGTTGCATGTCCTCCAACTATTACCTAAGCTCATCTTCCTCCAAAGAGGGTAATCCGGAACGCAGATCGGCCATCAAGGAGCTCAAGTACAATATAGCCTAGAGAAAGAGGAGGTTAGACAAGTTGTTGATTGTTAGAATAAATGATGGAAATTAAGAAGGGAACATTACCTTAGAAGCATGATCGGCAAGGTTGCCCACCCGGGCATCATAATCCATGGACCCTAAGAGGCGCTGGTCCATGGAGTTGGGTATGCCCTGAAGCCACTCAGCACAGAGTTTTTCATCCCAAGTATCCAATACCGAGTTGTTGGTGAAAAAAGAAGTATTCAGGGAAGCAGGGGCATTGAGACGGGGACACTGAGATGGACCCGAGTTGCCGCCACTTGCAGATGCTGGGCATTTTCTCCTACTTCGGGAAGAAGTGGGGGCCGCAGCTGCAGCAGGTGGGGAGACAGATGGGGGTGGTGGAGGAACTGCGGATGGAGCTCGAGTTGCGAGCACAGGTTGGTGATCCAGAGGTGCACTAGTCAGGGGGACTCGGGACTGACCTTTAGGCTGGCCTAACCCTCTTGTGGCTATCCAAGCTCAGTAAGTTGCTATTATGCGGGACTCCATCAGTTGCTCTGAACAAAAGATATACTGTTAGCATTCTAGCAAAGATGAAGTCACAAGCAAATAGTTAAACAAGATGGTACTTATAGGTTGAGGGAGTGGAATAGCTTTGGGGTTCAGTTGAAAATGGTGAAGTAAAGGCCAGGAATCAGCTAATAACCCTACGTGGTAGGGACTGTGGTTTAATCGATGAGCTAATGCTTGGGCGGTCAAGTCCAGCGCGGGCGCGCGACCTTAGTGAGGTAAGTCGGTGATCCAATTGGTAGGAAAATTCTAAGGGTCAGGGGATGAAATGTAAAAAATTTTTTCTTCCTGCCCTTAAGGGAACTGGGTTTCCCTTGCAGAAATTTAGCTGCTCCTCGGGAAGTGAAATAAAATAAACCTGGTGTGGTGGTTTTAGCATAGAAGAAAGCTCGTCATAGCTTATGATTTGGCTCGTACCCAAAGTAGTTAACTACCATCCAAAAACTGGCCATGAGTCAAAAAGAGTTAGGAACGAGCTGCATTAGGGGAATATCGAAGCTCTTAGAAATACGAAAAAATAGGTTGGGAATGGGAAACCTAAGGCCGGCCTCTAGTTGATCTACAAAAAAGGTCACATAGTCGGGATGTGGGGCATGAGGTCTATCGCGAGGACCTGGCAGGACCACATTGAATTCCTCAGGTATTCCTGCATTTTCCCTAAGGTTTGCTAGGCTTATCTCAGATAGGGTGGTGGCGTGAGTCATATAAGCCGGGTGATTAGCTGGATCGGCCATCCTAAATTCAGTTGGGTGATGGGTGGATAGTTCAAGTGCTAGTTCACGAATGGAAACTCCGGGAGGAAGAAATGAGGGAATAAACGACAGAGGTTCTGGAGATGCAGTAGAGGTGGATATCAAAAAATGACGAACCAAATATACAGAAGGAGAAATAGAGAAATAAATGAGTGGCAAAAGTCAAAAGACTTACTTGGCTTGTTGAAGGGAGAGAAGAAGGAAGTTGTCGGAAGAATAACAGAGGATGATCGTCGGAGAGCAAAATTGTGGAAAGAGAAAGAGGGAGAAGAAAATGAAGGAATAAGGTCTTTTTATAGGGAGACGGCACTCGAACGGGCAGAAGGAGCCCTAGCCTTGGATGATAAGATAGGAACACGGGTAGGGCTGGATGAGGATAGTCAGTTGATAAGACAGGCATTTAAGTTTCAGTAATGGGTGCAAAAACCCAAGGGGTGGAATTTGAAAAAAGGCTCACGTTAGCCCTAGTAATCAAGATATTTTCGTACTCTGTCTATCATGCAAAGGTTGCAGGACAGGCAGAGTACGAGAACTAGCTAATGTGGTATATGTCGGGACTGACCCACGTAGCTCACATCATAAGTAAGAAGCTGGTGCGACTTAGATCGAAACGGACCTGCACAACTCGGATTATGGGGCGGGAGCTAGATGGACAAAAGTCAGGTCGGGATGACCGAAAATTCTCATCCATGGTATGGGAGTTGAGCAAACAGGTTAGCTCAGTGCATGGGCCAAGAGAGTAGTATTAAGAAGCTTACCGACCTCCAGGTCGAGTGAGTTCAAGGAGTTGACCGACCTCCAGGTCGGGCGAGTTCAAGGAGTTGACCGACCTTCAGGTCGGGCAAAGTTCACGAAAATAATGAAGAGGAAACGGTTATGGTTAGAAAATGACAGGGAATCTTTTTAGGGGCAAATCAGGGAATATGGGCACGCGCACAGTAATCTGTTATAACAAATTGAGGTTTGAAATCTTTTTTTTACCCTTATTTGGCATCTATAAATAAAAGAATACAAAGCATGTCACATGTTACAGTTTTGATATATCAAAAATACACATATCTATATGCTTTTCATCCTCTCCAAAAGAATTACCACTGACTTGAGCGTCGGAATTCTTACGTCAGGTAACGCCGGCGTTTTGTGTAGGTGATTCAGTCGGATAAGGAGAGTAGAAGTAGTGGACTAAGACTTGGGATGCACCTTCTCTAACTGGTGCATTACAATAGAAGACTTTGATTAGATTTGGATTTTAGAGGATCAACTATGAAAGACTATTTCAACTTTTTTTTTCTTACTTTCCTTGTTTAAAAGAATCCTTGAATATACATTTTGGATTTTATCCTTTGTCTTCATTGGATAGAAGTGAAGCATGTTTAAAGTCTGTAATAACTTAAAATTCTCTTTTCATATTTAGGCTTTCAACTCGTGAAGCGTGGTAAAGAGATGAAGTGCAGGATAATTTCACAAATCAGAATTTGGCGATATTTTGCTCATTTTCACGATATAGACATTTTAATCACGATATTTTCATATATATTATGATAAATTGAAAAACCCATTTTTATAGGAAATTTAATTTTTTCCCATTAAATCACGAGAAATTCAAAATATTGCCGAATTTTGTTACTATGATTGGAACTTCCGGTAAAATGGACTGAATGAACAAATTTTAAAAAGTTAGTGTTTGTCAAATAATGATCCAAAAAAATAAAGGATAAAATCTCGATTTATATCAATATAAAGGATCAAAAATACAATTTTGTCAATTGGATAAAGTGTCACTATTGATAATTAATAATTATTGAAACATATATAATGACAATTCAGTGACAATAAAAATTATAATACTTACAGTAACTTTGTAAAAATATTTGTGTTGTAACTTTGCATGTATCACACATTATTATTACTATTGATATTTTAAAATTATTACTACGGGGAATTACCTAAATTAATAAGGATAAAAAAAATTAAAAATCTAAACATTGAGATAAATTCTCTTAAGGCCCTTGTTGTTTGACAACAAATTCATGCTGGGAATCTAGTATTGTTAAATAATTAACCATCCAAGTATTTTAATAACTTAATGGAAGAATTGCAAAATTGATTCAGTATCTATAAAAAGGTGAAAAAAAAAAAGATATAGTCCCCTCTAAATATAAATACACATAAAATTTTAAAATTATTAAAAATTCTTGAAATGAGTTTTAATTTCGTCAAAAAATTAAATTTTTTGCCCAAAAAACTCACATGTCAGTGACTTGAGGCAAAAAATTTGAGAATTTTGAGAATTTGGGTAGAATCATCCTAGATGGCCATATGCTAGCTTGTGTGGATAAAAACTCAAGTTGACATGTAGATGACATGGATGGACAAAATGCACATGCGGCAAAAAATAATTTATATTTTTTTTATTTTTTTCCCTTCATTCTTGTTTCTATTCCCAAACTCACAGCACCACCATCACCATCCCCAATCTTCTTCCCAATGGAAAAATTGAAGAGAATGGTTTTTGGCTTGCTCTATTAGGCCCCAGTTGCACGTTTCATGGAAGAAGATGGTGAAACTCAAGGTTGCAAGCTTGTAAGGTATTGGGGCAGATTTATTTTGCTGGGGTTTGGAGGTTAAGGAGATGTGAGGGTATTGGGTGGCGGCGAGCATGGGTTTTCAGGGTGATGGCATGTCGACGATGGAAGAGAAGATAGTGCTGGTGGTGTCCCAGAAGTTGGAGGAGGAGTACTGTAGATAAATAAAATTTATCACAATTAAATTGTGACACACATATGAAATAATATATTAAATATTAATTTTTTATTTTTTATTTGTATTGGGAATTTAATCAAATTTAATTTCTAAAATAAATAGTTAATTAATTAATATTATAATATATATTATTGGCCAATTAAATTTTGTCAAGTGTCAAATCTCAATTTTTGGGAATCAAGATTGTATCAAATCTTGTAATCAAAATATAGATATCAATCAAATCATGAAGAGTCAATCAAATCGTGCTAGTTCATCAATGACTTATCAAATAACTCATATCCAACAAGTATAAAGAGGGTCATTCGCAAGAGTCAAAAACATAAATTGTGAAGAAGAGGTCCAAGCAAAAAAAGTGTTAGAGGAAATTCTTTCAACCAAGGCGATTAAATTCAAGGAGATCCACGGTATTCAAGGCGAAAATCAAGGCGTTCATCGCGGAGTCTATCCAAATAATAGCGTTTAATTCAAAATTAAGCTATTAAACCCTCAAATTAACGTTATTGGAGATTAAATACACATTGGAGGAGATTGAAGGGTCAATCCACCAACAAATATTCAAATTCAAGAAGTCGACGTTCTTGAAGTCTAAACGTTTGATTCGATATCAAGGTGTTATACCTTTGAATTATATCAAATCAGCAATTCCACCTCCAAAAGTCAAAATTTCAAAAATTATTGTTCTTGAAGAGAAGAATCAGAGCCTCCATAGATATTGTAACCATTTTATATTTTCAATTCAATAAAATTTAATTTGTACAATTTTTCTTGTTTGTTAATTTTTGTAGACAATGAAATTTGTGTTACAAATTTCTGGCACACCCAGTGGAACAATCTCTACATTTCATCTCTTCTTTTCAAATCAAGTTCAAAATTAAGATGGTGATGAAGGACAATCACTCCAACTTCACAAATGTTAGATTTCATATGTCAAGACAAAATGGTATTTGTTGAGCCATGAAATAGCCATGAAATAATCACTCCAAACCACAAGCATAAGGGGCAAAACAAGATGGCGTGTCGCCGAGCCACAAACTCACCACTCCAAACCACAAGTATAAGGGGGCAAGACAAGATGGTATTTTGTCGAGCCACGAAGTCACCACTCCAAATCACAAGCATGAGGGGGCAAAACAAGATGGTGTGTTGCCAAGCCATAAAGTCACAATTCTAAAACATAAGTATGAGAAGAGAAGAGAATATGATGATTTAACATTATCAGTCAAATTGGATGAAAAGCAAGAAATAAAAGTTATAGAGAAAGAGTTGTTGAATCCAACTACGATGCTTGAATCTTCTACAAGCTCAAATTTTGAAGTCGCAACAGTCATGATGGTCAAAACTACTTCACTCGAAGAGCAAATTGCAAATTTGACAAAGGTTGTTGAGGGACTCACAAAACATATTCAAGAGCAAAATTCCCAAATCACAAAATTGATGAACAAAGTAGACAATGTTGATACTAGCCGCATAATGGGCAAACAAGTTGAAGTTTATGATGAAGTTGAAACGTCCAAGAAGCAAAAATCAAGTGAAATGGAGAAGTCTTCAACTAAAGAATTGCAAGTTTCATCTGATGAGTTGATTCCAGTTGACCAATTGAAGAAGTTTATCATGGGGACTATCAAAAACAAGTTCGATGGGAGCTCCAAGTCGTCCTTGACTTATATCAAACTGTACACTGAGAGAATTGACAATTTGAAGATGCCAGTTGGCTACCAACCCCTAAAATTTCAACAACTTGATGGCAAAGGAAACCCAAAGCAACACATGGCTCATTTTATTGAGACGTGCAACAATGCTAGAACATTTGGAGAATGTCTGATTAAACAATTTGTCCGCTCATTGATGGGAAGTGCATTTGATTGGTAGATCGATCTTGAGGCAAACTCAATTGATAATTGGGAGCAGTTAGAAGAAGAGTTTTTCAATCGCTTTTATAGCACCCATCGTATTGTTAGTATGGTTGAACTTGCTAATTTAAAACAAAAAGAAGATGAGTCAGTATTTGAATATATCCATAATTGGAGAAATTTATTTTTCAATTATAAAGATACTTTGTTAGAAACTTTTGCGATTGAGATATGCATCCAAGGAATGCATTGGGGTCTCTGTTATATACTTCAAGGAATCAAACCAAAAACTTTTGAGGAATTAGCAACTTGTGCACATGCTATTGAGATAAGTATGAATTTTGACAAACAGAAATACCCAAATGATGTTAATGATGATGAAGCTGAAGAAGATGTGGTTTCATTTGCAACAACTGCTACTTCGACTTTTCAATGCTCCTAAATACGAGCATAAACTATCTATAATTGTCAAAATTAAATTTTGTACAAATGCTCCTTGACAAGAGTATAAACTATTGGCAAGCTCAAATAAATTCAAAAGCTCCTTGACATGAGTATAAAAGGTTTACAAATCAAATCAAATTAAATACTCCTTGATATGAATATAAACTATCTGCAAATTTAAATTCAAATAGAGACTCATTGATACGAGTATAAACTATCTATAAATTCCAAATAAATTCAAGTCAAGAACTCCTTGATATGAGGATAAACTATCTACAAATCCAAATCAAATTTAAAGAAATTTTTTATATGAGGATAAACTATTTACAAGTTCAAATTAATTCAACAGAAGAACTTCTCGATATGAGTTAAAATTATCTTTATATTCCAAATAAATTCAAGTAAACTGTTATAACTTGATCCTATTGATGAAAGAGTTCGAGACTTATTCACTTTAAGATGCATTGTCCGTGAACAAGTCTCGAGGGGGCATTTGTAGACAAATAAAATTTATCCCAACACACATATGAAATAATATATTAAATATCATTTTTTTATTTTTTATTTTTATTGGGAATTTAATCAAATTTAATTTCTAAAATAAATAGTTAATTAATTGATATTATAATATATATTATTGGCCAATTAAATTTCGCCAAGTGTTAAATCTCAATTTTTGGGAATCAAGATTGTATCAAATCTTGTGATCAAAATATAGATATCAATTAAATCGTGCTACTTCATTAATGACTTATCAAATAACCCATATCCTACAAGTATAAAGAGTGATCATTCGCAAGAGTCAAAAATATAAGTTGTGAAGAAGAAGTCCAAGTAAAAAAGGTGTTGGAGAAAATTCTCTCAACCAAGGCAATCAAATTCAAGGAGATCCACGGTATTCAAGACAAAAATCAAGGCGTTATCTCGGAGTCTATGCAAATAATAATGTTTAATTCGATATTAAGTTATTAAACCCTCGAATTAACGTTATTAGAGATTAAATACACTTTGGAGGAGATTGAAGGGTCGATCCACCAACAAATATTCAAATCCAAGAAGTTGACGTTCTTGAAGTCTAACGTTTGATTCGATATCAAGGTGTTATACCTTCGAATTAATATTATTGAAGGACATTTTCTTTTGATTAATTAGATTCTCGAATCGCTAATGCTAAATTTTTACTCTCTTATTGATAACTAATTAGTTGATTAATTAAAAGTTAATTTATGAACTGAATTGTATTAATTAAAGTTACAAAAATTAATGTAAATTTGTTAAGAATTACAAAAATGAATTTTTAATTTTCTTACATGATTAATTTTATATTTAATGAATAAAATAATTTTTTTCTTAAATATTTTGAAATTAAATAAGATACTTTTTAATTCAACTTAATTTAGTTGGCAACCATTTTTTCAAACTTGGCAGATGAGGACATTACGTAGGCGCACCACAGGGCTGGGCCATGGTCGCCGTGGCCACCTAGAATGATTCTATCGGCATCCCCAAAATCCTCAAGCTTCGTGTGATTGGCATATAAGTTTTTTCAATAAAAAAATTAAATTTTTGGCAAAATTAAGGATAATTATAGATTTTTTATTATCAATTTGAATTTGGACAACACTATTTTTGCCACTCATTTATAGCTACGTGGCTAATTTTACAATATATTTTTTTAACCCACTTGGGGAAATTAGTGTAAGTACCCCCAAATTATCTACAATAGAATTAATAATCACAGTTGAATACTTGGGGTTTTTTTAAAAAAAAAAAAAAGAAAGAAACCTTAATACCAACCAAATTAAAGTAAAATTGAAATTGAAATAAAATATAATTAATTAGGAATAAATGTATCTGTGATAGTAGTATACAAGAGCCTTGGCTTGACTACAAGAATTGAGTGAGCTCATATAATGAGCTGCACCAGCACCAAGAAGTGGATCAACTACCAAAAGTAAAATAGAAGTAATTATCCACTGTCTATAATTCATTAATTATTGAATCCTGATATCAATGTAGCATGATTTTTGTAATTTGGAATTTTCGTAATGGGTGCATATAATAACTTTTTGTAATTCCAAACCTCATTTTTCAGAATATCCCATTATAAGGCCCATTCTTCAAATATATATATTTATATGATTTTTGTTCAAAACTAATCCTATTAATTAAAATAATAATGTGAACTAATGCTTTTTAGAATAATAACAATATCTAAATTCATAAACAAATTACATTTTTAACTATTACTTAAAATTTCATACTAGTCAAATGAAAATTTTATTTCGGGACGTACCCAATAATTTTATTGAGTAACCAAGACTTTCATAGGAAAAATCTCTCACCCAGAAATGATGAACCAAAATTCACCAACCTCATATGAATAATTAATTATGTGCATGATTGTACACCTCATATTAATAATGTAGATATTAATAAAAATATATTAATCATAGTTAGTGAGTAATTGTTGGTCTTATTGAGTAGGGGTGGGAAGACATGAGTTGATTGAAAGGAAAAATTGATTGAAATTATATAAAAATGATTTGAAAATGAGAAAAATAGTGTGAAAAGTATTTAAATGGGAAAATGAAAAAATAAAACGAATTATTTTTAATAAGATTAGGTAAAACAATCGCTATGCATACATTTAAACTAATAAAAATTGAAAAACGAAAGAACAAATGAGGCCCGAAACTTTCATAGGGAAAATCTCTCACCCACAACTGATGAACCAAAGATTCATCAACCTCATATGAATAATTAATCCTGAGCATGATTGTACACCACCAAGAATGTATCCAATCTCTAGGCCAATCACTTTGTAATTTGCCAATAATTGTCCTTTCTCTTCCCAGTTATCATCAAAAGATACAAATAAACCTAACATCATGAACAAGAACAAGAAAAACCATAGGATTCAACTACAAAACCCTTGATCCTGTCATACCATATTGTCTAATTCTTCAATACCTACAAAATCACTATTTTCTTACAACCTTAGTTCTATCCGTCTGTTCCTCTATATCAGTCACTTATACACACTCTAATCCCTTCCTCGATCTCGACACGGAAAAAGGGCCTATAACCACCACTCAAAAATGGGCTCTCTTTCTCGACTCTCTCGAGACTCCAGGAACCTTTCCCCAACCGATGATTATCGAATTTACGCCCCATTCTGTGCCAAGAATGACACTCTCAACACCTCTACCTTCATAGATTGTTACACTCCATCCACCAACTCGTGGCATCGAGCCACTTCCGTTCCAGGAGTTGGCGAAAACCTTGTCTTGAAAGACTTCTCCATGGTCTCTCTAGGCCACCACATTTACGTAATAGGTGGCCGCCTCTGCCGTAAAGTGGCGGAACACGACGGAGCCGGTGTAGCTCATGAATTCAACCCGAGGGTTGTCCCCTGCGTGCGCAGATACAATGTCAGAACAGACAGTTGGGAGACATGCGCGCCAATGGCCCAGCCCAGGTTCAGCTTTGCTTGCACAGTTAGTAACAACAAAATCTATGTTGCTGGGGGGCAAAGCACATTGGTTAGGGCCAAGGGCATCTCGTCTTCCGAGATCTATGACCCGGCTTTGGACCAATGGAGATCTCTGGCTAACATGAGCACGATGAGGTATAAGTGTGTGGCTGTGACATGGCAAGGGAAAATCCACGTCGTCGGCGGGTTCGTCGACGGCGGCGAGAACCGAGGCCCGTATGTAATGACGCGGAGTTCTGCAGAAGTTTACGACGCGCAGCGCGACAGGTGGGATTTCGTGGCCCGGATGTGGGATCTCGACGTGCCGCCGAACCAAATCGTGGCGGTGAATGGGAAGCTTTTCAGCTCGGGGGATTGCTTCAAGCCGTGGAAGGGCCATATTGAGGCTTATGACGAGAAAGAGAACATTTGGAACGTGGTGCATGGATCCCATTTCGACTGCCTATCTCCAGCTTCCACGCATGGGGCGGCGGGTTCGAACTGGCCACCCATGGAGAGGTTGTACCTCACCATGGCTCCCATTGGGAACCAGTTGTACTTCCTTGCCGGGTACAGGATGCCGGGGCAGATGAGGTCGGAGGCGCACGTCTTCGACACGGCGGCCAACGGCGATGGATGGCGGAGCTTCGAGCCGATCGAGGAAGTAGGAGAAAAGGAGCTCTGTGGGCATTGTTGTGTCCTAAAACAAGAATTTTGACTAGGTGGCCTCCATATTTAGTCAATCATTTATCATTGGCCTTTATAAATTCTGACCTTAAAGTGCGTAATTATATTGAAATTATAGGAAGTTGAGGGGTCAAAAAACATATGGGGATTACAAATCTTTTATACATGCATGCTCATGGCAACAAGTCAAAGAAGTAAAAATAAAGTAGATATAATTAATGTTCCTATATATAATAACTTAAAATGGGAAACGAACAAAAAAGAATTTGGAGGTGGGTGTTAAGAAAAACTACAAAATCAAACTATTAGATATTGTTTTATTACATGTTAATTGTAACAATATGTGTAACCTTTTTTTTTGCTTGCTTCTTTTTGTGATTTTATGTTTCGCTTGTACAGTTGTACTATCAATTAGTGAAATTAGTTTGATATCTCTTTGATATGAATGAACTTCTATATGTTTAAATAGAGATCCTTGTTCCAATTTGATATTGTATCTCATATTATACATCATAAAATGTCAAATATATAAATTATTTTTTTAAATATATATTTATCATGAATTAGCCATATTAGAATAGAAGATCCAAAATAAAGACAACTAACTCAAATAAAATACAAATAAACTGAATACCTTGTATAATGGCATATAATGAATATTTATATGTATTTATCACGCAACTAAGGCCTAACAGGCCCTTCTTCGTATTTGGGCCTTATGGACCCATTTTCCTTAATAGGCTAAAATGTAATATTTATTTTTAGTTAAATTAAATTATGTCCATCATATATCTCCAACTCATGTTTAGGTTGCTAGGAGCATAAGGAGTTAGTAATTTTTTGCTACTTGGACTTGGCCTTTTCGGGCGAAAATAGGCTTTTTGAGCGCAGACTAAGTCTGCACTCTGCATAGTTGATGATATTTTCCTAGTTCCACCACTAGAGGCTGAGGTCAAAAGTTCCACCAGACAAAGACAACCTTCTACCGATATAATCCACATGAGTATGTAATGCTCACTAATGGGGGAGAACCAGAGAATTTCATAGAGGTCTTATCACATTATCATAAAGGTAAGTGGTTAGAGGCTATGAAGGAAAAGATGAAATCCCTACAAGAAAATCACATCTGTGAGCTTGTAAAGCTGTCAAAAGACAAGAAAACATTAAAAACAAATGGGTTTACAGGCTAAAAACTGATGAGTATAACACAAAACCAAGGTACAAATCGAAACTGGTTGTAAAGGGATCCAATCACAAAAGGGTGTTTATTTTGATGAAATTTTCTCATATGTGGTGAAGATGCCTTCAATCAGAGTTGTTCTCGAAATTTTTGCCAGCTTGGACCTGGAGATTGAACAATTTGATGTAAAGGCTGCATTTCTTCATGGAGTGCTCTTTCACTTCATAGAGCTTAACATGATTTTATACTAAGTTCTTTCACTTCAGTTTTTGATAAGCCAAGGGTTGATTTATAGTTTTTCTTTTTTACGAATTCATTTGTAAATCTTTCAATCTTTTGAGGACTCGATTGTAATTTTTTTATTTAGGGACTTTGAGTGTCATTTCTTCATTTTTCAGGGGTTGAATTGTAAATTTATGATTTTATTCTGCAAAGCAAATTATTGTCGAACGAGGGGCCATTAGACGATAGGATGAGAAGCCACCACCGTAGGGAAGCTGTTGAAGGGTCCTCCCACCGTTCTTTCTCACTGGCAACAAGGGCATCGCCCAGACGCTTCCCGGGCTTCAGCGTGGCAATGGCTCACAAGGTTATGCCTTGCCCGTCGGCTAGGGTTATGTGGGCGACCGAGGCTGTCTGGCATCAGTTTTCCTCCTTGATTGAACATCTGTGGGTTGAGCCTCGCCCGCCAAGGTATGGAGTATGTATGGCCGAGACCAAGATGGCTTTGGAGTGGCTGCCTTGGCGGCTTCTGTTTGTCTCACCTCACTTTTTCTTTTCTTTTTTCATTTTTTGCTTGACAATTTGACTTCTTGAATTGCAAAGCTTGGAGGTCAAAGGACTAAGGATCCTAAGGGTAAAATATGAGTGTTAGTTTTTTTATGAAAACCTTATCTGCACTGTTCGCTTCTGACTTAGTGCGAACCAGAGTACTCTTTTCCTACAAGTTCTAAAGAATTACATGCGGTCGCATTAACCAAGGATGTTAATCCTGGCGAGATACTGCATTGACCATGGAACTTATTTGGTCCACTATTAGCCGATTTTTCTTTTTTTAAGTTTATATTCTGCAGTACAGTTGTTATCTTGTTGTTATCTTCAGGGGAGTCTTCATCCACTAAACGCTGTTATATTGTCTTAGATTGTTGTTTCATACTTATGATTTATCTGTATGATACTCGTGTTTCTTTTCTGGGCTTGTTAGAGCTACCAAAGACTATGTTAGACAGTCTCTTATAGGTGATTATATTACCATGAGGTGCTCTTGCCAGCTTCTTACAGGTTATCGTACTACCATGAACTGTGATATGTAGCTTCTTCTTACAGGTTGTCGCTTTTGCTATTTCTCATCAGACTATTGTTAGTAAATTCACAAAAATGGATGGATATCTAAACATTAAAAATAGGATAGCTACCAAAATATTAAAAAAAATATGGTTACCAAATATTCAAATATTGAATCTACCAAATTTTAAAGTTGGCATCAAATCTTGCCTATAAATAAAGTTCTCATTTCATAGCTAAAACACACAAGAAAAAGAGAGAAAATAAGAGAGTTGAGTGAGAGAAAAATAGAGTGTTTTGAGAGAAGAAATAGGGAGAAAAATTCTAGCAATTTTCATTCTCTCTTAAAATAGTCTTCCTATTTTTCTTTAGTATTCCAAGTTGAGAAGATTCTGATATTTGTGATCCAAAAGATATTCTCTTGAAGATTATTTATGTATCAGCTAGTTTAGGGAGAATTTGTAAACCTACTATATACATAATGGAAGTCTTGGCTCTCTTTCCTAACAAGTGGTATCAGAGTCACGTTATTACGGTTGCGAATTAAAAAATCAAAGAATCAATATTTTTTGGGGATATTCAAATTAAATGGATCAAACTACTCAATTTAGAAATCGAGTATATTGGATCTTCTCTATTGCAAGGATCTTTATTTGCCCTTGTATGGTAATACTACCAAACCAAAAGAAATAAATAATGATGAATGAAATATCTTCACAAAAATATAGTGGGGTATATTCGACGCTTTGTTGAGCATAGTATCTCTATCATTTTGTAAATGAGGAAAAGACTGATGTATTGTGTAAGAAAATAGAGGTCATGTTTAAGACGAAAAATGCCTTGAACAAAGCTTGTATTATAAGAATGATTGTTCGACTTAGGTACCAGGAAGGTGCAAATATGACGAAGCATCTAACTGCGTACCAAGGTCTAATAAATCGATCCATCACTATGAAGATACTGCTTGATGATGAAGTGGTTACTTTATTGCTACTTAGCTCGTTGCCTAACAATTGGGATACACTTATAGTGTCAATCAGTAATTCAACTCCAAATAGAGCATTGACCTAGTAAATGGTCAAAGATTGTCTTCTTAATGAAGAATCCAGAAGAAATGAACAAGAATATTCTTCTGAGTCAAAAACTTTAGTAGAAGAAAATACTGATAAACGAGGAAGGAGCAAGAACATAGGTCCTCTAAATTGGAGAGACAAATACAAAGTGAAGCGCAAGTCCAAGAAGGATTTCAAATACCATTATTGTGGTGGTCCAAACCACTATAAGAGAGATTGCAGAAAGAAGAAAAGAGTTTAACAGAATAGAAATAATGAAAACAAGAAAGATGACAAAGACACTATCATTGTTGCAGCTGATGGTAATGTTATCATCATTTATGATGATGCTTGTATAAGCTCATCATGCCAACAGACAAACTAGATTATTGATTCAGGAGTTTCATATTATATCACTCCACATCGTGATATGTTCATATCATACACTAGTGGCAGCTTTGACAAAGTCAGAATTGCCAGTCATGGTGTGTCGGAAGTCGTGGACATGGGGAGCATCATCTTAGATATTGATACAGGATATAGACTCCTGCTTAAAGATTTCAGATATATTCCTAACATTCGGATCAACATTATTTTCACTAGCAAGCTTGACAATGATGGCTATGCTAATTACTTTTGTGAAGGAAAGTAGAAGCTCACCAAAAGATCTTTTATTGTTGTTAAAGGTAAGAAACAAAATTCACTCTACTTGATGTAGGCTATACTATTGAATGGAGAGGTCAATGCAATTTTCAAAAATTCCTCCATTAAGTTGTGGCATAAAAGGCTTGGACACTTAAGTCAGAAAGGCTTGGAACTTTTGGCTAGAAAGAACTCCTCCCTGAGGTAACAAATATGCACCTGCAAACCTATGTTGATTGTTTGGCTAGAAAACAACACAGAACTGCATTTAAGAGTTTTTCTCCATCTAGAAAATCTCATCATTTAGATTTGGTGCATACTGATTTGTGTTACATGAAAGATAGAAGTCTTGGTGGCGCTTTGTACTTTGTTATATTTATTGATGATTTCTCTAGAAAAGTTTGGTGCTTTGCTTTGAAATATAAATATCAAACTCTAGAGGTCTTTAAGCATTTCCAAGCAAAGGTTGAAAAAGAAACATGAAGGAAATTGAAGTGCATTCGTGCAGATAATGGTGGTGAATACCAATATCCTTTTGAGCAACATTGCAGCGATCATGGTATCAGGCTTGAGAAGAGCGTCCCAAAGACTCCTCAACATAATGGTGTGGCAGAGAGGATGAACAAGATAATTTATAAAAGAATCAATTGTATGTTATCACATTCCAAATTGCCTAAATCCTTTTGGGGTGAAGAAATGAGGACTGCAGTTAATCTAATCAATCACATTCCAAATTGCCTAAATCCTTTTGGGGTGAAGCAATGAGGACTGCAGTTAATCTAATCAATCTTTCTCCATCAACTTCTTTGAATGATGATATCCCAGATAGAGTTTGGATAGAGAATGATGTTTCATACAAACACTTGAGAGTGTTTAGCTGTAGAGCATTTGTACACATTATAAAAGATGAAAGATCCAAACTTGACGACAAGACCAAACTATGTATTTTCTTGGGCTATGGTCATGAAGAGTTTGGCTACATATTGTGGGACCTAGCTAACAGAAAAGTCATCAAAAGAAAAGATGTCGTGTTCCTTGAGGATTAGATAATTGATGATACCAAATAGAAATCTGAATCCAACTCATATGTTCATGATGACTTACATCTCAGAATCATGGGGGAAATGTACGGGATCTCACACCACATGTACAAGTTAATGATATTTTCCTAATTCCACCACTAGAGGCAGAGGTCAAAAGGTCCACCAAACAAAGACAACCTTCTACCGATATAATCCACATGAGTATGTAATGCTCACTAATGGGGGAGAACCAGAGAATTTCATAGATGTCTTATCACATGACCAGAAAGATATGTGGTTAAAATCCATGAAGGAAGATATGAAATCTTTACAAGAAAATCACATCTGTGAGCTTGTAAAGCTGTCAAAAGGCAAGAAAATATTAAAAACAAATAGGTTTACAGGCTAAAAACTGATGAGTGTAACACAAAACCAAGGTATACATCGAGACTGGTTGTAAAGGGATCCAATCACAAAAAGGGTGTTCATTTTGATGAAATTTTCTCACATGTGGTGAAGATGTCTTCAATCAGAGTTGTTCTCGGAATTTCTGTCAGCTTGGACCTAGAGATTGAACAACTTGATGTAAAGGCTGCATTTCTTCATGGAGATTTAAATAAAGAAATTTACATGGAGCAACCAAAGGGATTCAAAGTCAAAGGTAAGAAAAACCTTGTATGCAGGTTACAAAAGAGCTTGTACGGCTTGAAGCAAACTCCGAGACAGTGGTATAAGAAATTTGACTCTTTCATGTCTGATCATGGCTATAAGAGAACCAGCTCCGATTACTGTATATTATTTAAGAAATTCTCTGATTATAACTTTATAAAATTGTTATTATATGTGGATGACATGTTGATTGTAGGTCGTGATGCCAGCAAGATTGATAAGTTGAATAAAGAGCTCAACAAGTCTTTCGCAATAAAAGATTTAGGATCAGCTAAGCAAATTCTCGAGATAAAAATCTCGAGAGAGAAAGAGGACAAACAGGAAGTTTTGGCTATCTCAATAAAAGTATATCGAAAAATTTCTTGAGAGATTCAACATGAGCAATTCAAAGTCAGTCATCACTCCACTTGTATGTCATTTCAAACTCAACTTGGCGCAATATCCTACAAGTGAGAAAGATAAGAAAGATATGAAAAAGGTATCATATGCTTCTGCAGTTGGCAGTTTAATAAATGTTATGGTATGTACTCGACCTAATATTGCTTATGCAGTTGGTGTTCTTAGCCGATTTCTCTCTAACCCTGGCAAAGATCAGTGGTCTGCACTGAAATGGATATTTCGGTATTTGAAAGGTACTTTCAAAGTTTGACCAAAGTTTGGTGATGGCCAAACTATATTAGATGGATGCACAGATGCAGACATGGCTGGTCATGTTGATTCCAGGAAATCCACATCCGGATACCTGGTGAGATTTGCAGATAGAGCTATCTCTTGGCAGTCGAAACTTAAAAAATGCTCCACAATAGATGTAGAATATATTGCAGTAATTGAAGCATGCAAGGAGATGTTGTGGTTGAAGAGGTTTTTTCATAAATTAGACTTCAAGCAAGAAAAGTACACGCTCTACTGTGACAGTCAGAGTGCGATTCACTTCAGTAAAAATTCTACTTTTCACTCAATCAAAATACATTGATGTGAGATACCATTGGATTCGAGATGTGTTGGATAAAAAACTGATGGTGTTTGATAAAGTTCATACTGATGAAAATGGTGCAGACATACTTACGAAGTCTTTATCAAGGGATAAGTTTGAAACTTGTAAAAGTATGACATGTTTGGTTGAGCACCCCATATAAGGTGGAGGGAGAGAATTATTGGTAAGTCCACCAAAATGGGTTGACTACCAAAACATTCAAAAAAATGTAGCTACCAAACATTCAAATATTGAAACTACTAAACTTTAAAAATTAGCATCAAATCTTGCTTATAAATAGAACTCTCATTTTATAGCTAAAATTCACAAGAAAAATAGAGAAAATAATAGAGTTGAGCGAGAGAAGAAATAGGGAGAAAAATTCTAGGAAATTTTTATTCTCTCTTAAAATAGTCTTCCTATTTTTCTTTAGTATTTCAAGTTGAGAAACTTGAGATATTTGTGATCGAAGAGATATTCTCTTGAGGACTATTTATGTATCCCCTAGTTTAGGGAGAATTTGTTAGCTTATTATATACATAGTGAAAGTTTTGTGAGGACTACGGTCTCGTGATTTTTTTCAATTTAGATTTTTCATGTAAAAATCCTTGTGTCACATTTTTACTCTCTTACACTATTTTTTTGAAATTCTTGGTTTACTCTCATTTTTAATTCGGCAGGTGGGAAAATAATTTCTTGATTCCACTATATTCGTGCCATTTATTTTGGCTATCTTTCCCAACATATTTGACTTCTCATAGGAAAATATTTTTATTTGGTAAAATTCTTTGAGCTCGAATTTTCTTTCCCTGACTCTCCCTAAGGAGGAGCGTAGGAAGCGGGCGAGGATTCGTCATTTGGGATAAACTACTCGAATGGGCTTATTCTTATTGATATATCATTGTGGCTTCCTTTAGGTACACCACTAGAAGTGCGATCAATGAGTATGTCATTTGTACTCTGTTTCTTAAAACTTGATCGTTTGATAAGTTAGTAATATAGTTACTCAGTTGAACACTTAAACTACTTCGCTCTGTGGAAGACACTATGAAGTCATATAGGTGAAGTAAAAAGTAGTGCAGCGGAAATATATCAATACTTAAGAGTAAGGCTCTTGTATGTATACAATACGATGTAGTTAACACGTAAGAAAATAAAAGGCAATAGTATAAACATAAAAGCGAGAAAGTAAATGATACAATAATTTTTAAGGTGGTTCAAAGATGGGGTAATCTTTTCAATCTACTATTCCCCTACCAACATAAGCAATCTACTAGAACAAATTAAAGCTTATAATCAAATCAATTTTAATACAACAATTTAGTTCCCTAATATAAACAAAGTTTCTTCTTACCATCTCAGTCCCCGAACTCCACTGATACCACAACTTAGTCTTCCTACAGAAGTCTGACGGAAAAAACTTCCCACACTAGTCTCATTCTGAAATCCTCCCATATTAGTCAGGTTTCAAACTCTTTCCACACAGGTCTGAATCCAACCTTAAAGCTCTTCTTGTTTCAAAGTGATGAGTGTATCACTAAACAAAAGGTTCTACGCATAAAGAATTACAAAGTGTTCTTTGTAGACTGTTTTTGCCTCTTAATAATATCATAGAGCTTTTCTTGCTTGACTTTGGTTTGATATATGTAGTAAAGATCGTGAGTCATGCATGATGACTATATCAGTCTTTAGCTCATTTTATAGCTCTCTTTTTTCTGCCCGTTGGACCTACTTTTCTCTTTTTTTGTTGGTGCAACTTTTTAGTCATACAGCAGCACAGTTGCAATCTGACACTGTTTGCAGTATGTTGTATTTATCATATACTATCTGCCAAGTTGTCCGTTTATATCCATTATTTTGGACTGTAGCACTTATCATTATGAGGTTGATGATTATAACTTGACCCTTTGATAGCTAAGAGCACTGCTCTGGTCTTGGACTTAAATGGCTGGTTTTCAATATCTCATTACTTTTCTGTTCAGCTTATTTACTCAACTGACGTTGTTGATCATTTGGTGCCTTCAAATTCTCATTTGATGACATTTGTCCTCACTCTGCGAAAATTGTTAGCTTCATTAGTTTTCACTTTTAGTCTTGGACTTTATTATCTTGGTCTTGAACTTTTCATTACTTCTATCATCGTTATCTCTTCTTCATCCTTTTTTGTTTTTAAGTTAAGTCTTTCAAATTGACTGCATAGTAGTGTAGCCTTTTTAATGGTTCTTCAAAAAATAAAAATTCAAAAATTTTACAGGGTCTAACCTAAAGTAATCTATTCATCATAAAAATCTATACAAATTATCCTTAACAGAAGTAATTCCGATGTGAGTTATAAAACTTAAAAAAAAACAGTGTATGTAAACTCAAATGTTTAATCATTTTAGGCTTATTAGTGAAAAATTGTACATGGTATGCTACAGTTTAATGTTAATGTGTTGGTTGCAACTGTTGATGGTTTTTTTTTTCACATTTTGAGTGAAATTGTATGTATGAGAGGATTTTGTTAAAGATGTAATTATTACAATTTGAACTTTTAAAACTTCAAAAATCAAATTTAATCTTCATTATTTCCATAAAAAAATTAAATTTTGTAACATTTCTATTAACTTTTAATAACCCAATAAAACACCATTATTTTGAATTTGATTTTTTTTTGTTACATATTTCTTCCTAACACTATAAATAGGTGTCTTAGGGGTCTAGGTAGACACATAACCATTCTTACACTTTTTATATTCTAAATATTATTTTCAATATTACCTTGGGCAACGTGATAAACTCTGGTTCGTTAGTCTTCTTGTGATCATGCTCACAATAGAAGACACCGACAATGGTCTTCTTAGGTTTTATCTTAGGGTGATGGTGAACCGCCAGTACCTACATAGAGGGGAGGCCATTAGGGGTGGGCATTCGGTATTGGGTTTTCGGATCCTGACCCGACCTAATCCAATAAATGGGTTACCCTAATCCAGTTGTAGAATTTTTGAGTCAGTTATCGGGTAAAAATTTTCTACCCAAATTACTCGATCGGGTATTTGAAATAAATTTAAAAAAATAGAAAATTTAAATTCCAAAATACTTATCCTAAAAATCATACACAGACCATCATCACTGCCTTCAACTCTTATATCTCAAGCCCTCAAATTCAATCACGGTTGAAAAAGAGAATATAGGAAGAGAGAGAAAAAAAATGAAAGAAGAAGATGTGGAGGAAGAATCGAGAAAGAAATAAATAAAAAAATATAAGAAAAAAAAAGAAGAGGAGGAGGGGCAAGAGGAAACCTGGAAGAAAAAAAAAGAAAAAAGGATGAGGGCAGGAGAAAGTGGAGTGTGGAACCTAGAAAAAAAAAGACAAGAGAAGAAGAAGATGGGGAGAAGAAATGGGGAAGAAGAAAGAGAAAAAAATATCATAAAAAGAAGAAGATGGTGAGGGGATTCAGGAAGTGGAAAAGAAATAGAAAAATAGAAGGAAAAAAAAAGAAGAATAAGAGGAGGAAGAGAAAAGGGGAAGAAGAAATAGAGAAGAAGAAAAGGGAAAAGAAGAAAGAGAAAAAGAAAAAAGAAAGAAGAAGATGGAGAGTGGGAAGTGGGGAGAAACATGATAATATATATTAAAAAATGTGAATATGCGATATTATATTTATATGTGGATGACATATTAATTTTTGGGTCTAATTTAGACTTTATTAAAAAAGTAAAAGTTATTTGTCTAATAACTTTGAAATGAAAGATTTAGGAGAATCTCTTATAATCTCGGGTATGAAGGTTAATAGAATTGAATAAGACATTTTAATAAATCAATTTGATTCTGTTGAAAAGTTTTTGAGAAAATTCAATTATTATGATTGTAAGTCAATTTCTACTCCTTATGATTCAAATATATATTTATACAAAACGTGGATGAACCTATATCTCAATTAAAATGTTCTCAAATTATTGGATCATTATTATATTTCACCAATAAGATTCGACCTGATATTTCTTATGTAGTTGAGAAACTTAGTAGATATATTCATAATCCTACTAAGAATCACTAGAATGCTTTAGAAAGAGTTCTTAAGTATCTTAGAGGACTCTAAATTATTCTTTATATTATAAAGGTTTTCCAAATGTACTTGAAGGATATAGTTATGCTAATTGAATTACTGATAACTCCGAAATTAAGTCTACTAGTGGATTTATTTTTATGTTGGGTGGAGCAGCAATAACTTGGGGATCTAAGAAATAAAATGTTATATCTAGAAGTACTATGGAAGTTGAGTTAATAACTTTAGATACAACTTGTATAACTGCTAAATGTTTGAGAGATTTATTACTTGATATTCCACTAGTACATAAACCTCTACGTGCCATTTTTATACTTTGTGATTGTAAGACTATGATTGATTTTGTGAAGCAGACACATTCTAATAAGAAAATAAGTAGACACTTACAAGCAAGATACAAAAGTGTGAAGTCATTATTGAAGAGAAATGTGGTATTTCTTGATTTTGTGAGGTCTAAAAATATCTTGGCAGACAATTTGATTATAGGTCTACCCAATAAGGGTGTATTTAGATCATCGAGAGCATGGGCATAAGCCCACAAGGGAGTCACTCCCACAAGTAACCCAACCTTTGTGATTGGAGACTCCATAAAAAATGTTCACTTGTAGAAACAACATGTAATGCATGACTTATTTAGCACTACTTAAAGATAAAAGAATCCTTTTCTCATCCCTATGGTGATAGTGGTTCATAATGTGATGTTAGGGTAGGCCTTGACAATTAATGAGACCAAGGCAGGAATTCTATAGGATATAGGTCACACGTACTTTTGGAAGTTTCACCTAAATGAGAGTTGTCATGGGTTTGGGCTGACTCTAGAGACTCTCATGAGAACCACGATCAAAACGCATGACCATTAACAATGTTAACCCACTTTGAACAAAAACCGATATCAATATTGTGTGTGTGTTGTATTGAAGTTTGACAAAGGGACTTAATTCATGGTGTAGTCTATTATGATTCTCTCAAATGGAAATCATCAACACTAAGTGTAAGCTCAAGCCCGGAAGGCTCCTACACCCATTATATACTATCCAGTGGCCCTATTATATTTTCTCATATATATTTTGAAGTTTTAAGGCTTGTGGGGGATTGTTACAATATGAAGTTTTAAAACTTCACAATTCAAATTTAACCTTCATTATTTTCATAAAAGAAAAATAAATTTTGTAATCTTTCTATAAACTTTGTAACACTCCAATAAAATATCATTATTTTAAATTTAATTTAGTGTTGTTAAATGTTCTATCTAATACTATAAATAGGTGTCTTAGGGGTCTAGATAGACATATAACTACTCTTACACTTTTTATATTCTAAATATTATTATCAATATTATTTTAGACAACGTGATAAGTTCTTATTCGTTAGTTTTCTTAAAATCGTACTCAAAATATGAGATACCGACAGTAGCCTTCTTGAGTTTTATTTTGGGGTGGTAGTAAATCGTCAGTACCTGCATGGAGGGGAGACCATCAGGATCTTAGGACAGCATCAAGTGACGTAACTTCTATAGGCCAACTGTTTTATTTTTAATAATTTATTTGCATTCAAAATTATTATAAATTATATGCATTCTTGTGGTTTATTTATATCAAAATAATTTTTATTTGTATGAAAGTTATTTTATTTGCATCATAAAAAAAATCTCTATAGTAATGAAGAGCTTTTATGATGAAAATGTTCATCACTTTAGTTTAGCACAAAAAGATTGTGAGAATTCATTTATCACAATTGAAGTAATATCATCATGAATACAAAATTCCTTACAAACAAATTTTAGAAATATCAATTATGGAAAATGCTAATGTGAGGAAACATTTTATTATGCTCACTAATGCCATTTGCTAAGAAGAAAATAGTTTAATGTGATGAAACTCTTCATCATATCATGACTTTTGTAGCTTTTTAATATCTTTCTTTTTGGTGAGAAAAAATTTTGTGGTGAAAGCAAGTATCTAATGCAAGGAAAACTTCATCATATTTAATGTGTTTTTGCAACGAAACTCATTTCCTTGTCAATTTTCCTCATAGGAACCTAATGATATGGTGTATGACTATTATGATAAGATTTTGTTCTTTTCCACTGATAAATTTCCTCAACATGTCCTTGTACTTTGGATATTGCACTTTACTTCTCTTGTGTGGTGTTATTATTTTGCTAGCTAGGCCATATACCCATATCCAAAGAATTTGTATGCTTGTTTTTATTTTTACATGCATATACGTATCTGTATGTGTGGATATATGAAAAAATATGCAATGTACACATAGGTAAAATGTGTACATATTGTCAATATATTTATATAATAGTCTTACCTTTGGTTCTCAAGATAATTAAAATATAAAAATGAAATAGTTGAGATATTTATATTGTATAACACTTCTCGTATCTTTGAAAATTTAATTTTTTTTTAAATTTTCATAAAATAAAAATCAAACTCGTATTATCTTCACATATCATGTCAAGATTTCTAAATCATTTCATGTTGACACAATCTTAGTCTTCAAAATATACCTTCACAAAAAAATTATCGCAGAATGCATTATTTGAAAATAAAAATACAACCAAATGGTCCTATATATATACCTAAAAATGAAAGAGAACAAATGAAAAATGATGGTGAGTGAGTTATCCTTTGAACCTTTTTTGTGTGTCTTTTGTTATAGCAAAAATATTCATTCACATGCTAAGAGAGAGGATTATTGATTGAAAATAAATAAATTATTGATGAAAATAGACTTGACATGTCTTCTTAATTATATACATCATTCTATCATAATACCAATTATTAAATTAATTAGTAATCAATAATTATCGCCTTTTAACAACCACCAACAATCTCTAATATACTAATCAACTACTATTAAAAGTAAACAAATACGAACATAGATAAGATTCGAAATGTCATAAGACTGTTGGAACCTCAACCTTGGAATGATCGAAAATTCCAAATTAGAAAAATTTAAATATAGTTTTTGCTTTCTCCCTGCTCTCTAATTCTTTTTTTTTTTTTTCTTTTCAAGTTTTCCTTTAACAATATATTATTTCTCCTCCACCCTCTCTAACTTTTTTATTCAACCATATAAGTTCACATAATAAATCCAATTAAATACATTCAAATATTTTATAAAAAGACGATTATTTAAAAAATAAATATTATTACTTTCTTCATTCCTAAATTATTATTTTAATTTAATTTGGCACGAAGTTTTGGAAGAAAATTAAAAAAGTGTAAATTTTAGATTTTTTTTTCACACTTTTTGCTTTTGAAGTAGTATTTGATACTTAATAAAGTTACATTATTACTTCAAAACAAAGGGTTTGCGAAAAAAAATTTACATTTCAAAGATACAACTTTATTTGAAATGTTTTAAAGAAATAGGAGTCATAAAATTACGACAGTAGTAATTTTAGGAGTGATACTATATATCACTTCTAAATCCATCATTATTTTTTTTCAATTTTGGAAAGAAACAAATGCAAAAAATTCAATTCATTGAATTTAAGTAATTTATATTTACTATAACAAATGTATATCTTTCTAAATCCAGGGACTGCCATGAAAAGGGTAAATAGTTTTTAACCTCATGTGAATGCTCAGCGAGCAAATAATCCACAATCAAATAATAAAAAGCTAATTTTCTTATTGCGTTTCCAAAAATAAGGACAAATAACATTCAATCTCAACTTTTCATTTATTGACTTAGAAAATGACCAGCATACTCTTTTACATTTATTTAATTACCATTGTTCATAATCATTTAAGGTAATAATTATTAAATATATTTGTGTAAAATATAATTCTATTAACATGTTAGTTATTTCTAAATATATACTCTTTAATAATGTATATCATGAATATTAGTAAAACTCAAGTAAAATATATTAGTAAATTAAAGTTGAATTTGCTTATGCAATGTAATGGATATATGAAATTTTTCTTGGCATATTTTATTAATCACGCCATATATGATAAAACTTTAAAATTTAAACGTGATGTTGCTTAGTTCCAAAATTCTGAATATTATTTTGCAGAAAATAATATGATGTTGATAAAAAAAAATATTTTATTTCACATTTTTTAAAATAACTTTTACATTATCAGTAAACTTATATCCAATATATGTGTATTAATGATATTACTCTAAATAATTATGAAAAAATACGAAAAAAAAATGTATATAAGGGTTAACTGATTATTTTCTAATTTAATAAATGGTAAATTAAGATTAAATACTATTTGCCCTTCTATTAAAAATATGATAAATCTCATTTTACCTCCTCTACTTTTATTAAATATCATTTTACCTCATCATACTCTCATTTGTCTCACTTTATCACTTTATATTCCCATTCTATCTATTCTAAAAAAAATAATCAAATTACCCTTACCAATTATTTCTAATAAAATTACTTTAAATTTTTTTAAAATTAATAGACTTGTATTTATATTTTAAGATTTTTTCAACTTAATTAATAACGCTGAATATTAAATTTATTTTAAATTTTATTATTTTTAAAGTTTAATAGCTATTATATATATAGTTCCTTTTAAATTTTTATATCGTATGATATTTTTTATTAACTAATACATTTTACTTATAAATTTTCTACTTATCATAAATATAAAATATATATAACATATTTCTAAAAAGTATTTTGTTAAATACATAAAATATTAGTAACAAATTTATCATTGTTAATAGAATTATTAAAATTTTATAAAAATAATATTAAATTAAAAAAAGTTATTTTTAGTTATAATTTAATATTATTAAATAAATTATAAATAGTCGAATTATAGTAATTTAATAGGTACTATGCTCTGTTTGAAAAAATTATAGTCATTTTACTAATTAATTTTATTATTATTACTTGGTTATAATGATTATTTTTTAATTTAACATAGTTTATATGAATTTATAATAATTTTATAAATAAAAAAAAATTATTACTAATATTTTATGTATTTAGTAAGATATTATTTAAAAATATTTTATATATTTTTTGAATTTGTATTGAGTAAAAAATTTATAAGTAAAGTTTATTAATTAATAAAAAATAGTCTATTATACACTAATTTAATAGAAATTATGTTTAATTAAAAATTAACTATTAAAATTTAAGTATAATAAAATTTTAAATAAATTTAATGTCAATTATTAATTAATTAAATTGAATAAATTAATAAAATATAATATTTTATTATAAATAATATGTAATGATAATTTAGTTAATATTTTTAAAATACACTAGCAAAATGAGACAAGAGTATAAGGGCTAAAGTAAAATTGAATGAAAATATAAAAAAATAGAATGAGATAATTAAGAATATAATAAAATAAAATAAAACTAAAAAAATTTGATGGGATAAAGTTTGATTTACTCTTAAAAATATAATGAACTAATTATTTCTTTTTTCATTTTACAGGTAGCTCTATTTTGCCCTTCACTGAGGATAAAATGATAAAAAGGTAGACCGATGAACATTTTCCACATTTTATACTGGTATTTGATATATGTGCCACCTTGTAGTTCTCGAGTCTCCGTTTGTATCCCAAGTTCAATGCCTTCAATCTCTCACATCTTGTTTCAAAATCAATCTTTGAACTCCGTGAATAGTGAAGAAGAGAAGGGCGAAAGCTTTTGGAAGTTACTGCTTTTTTTTGTTTGTAGTGAAAGATTAGCATAAAAAGGCCTTGAAATTTGTAGCTCACCACCATTTCTCGATTCCTCCAGTCTTTTTTTCTCTCTGTCTTTGAATCCTAATGCATTTATGTACTACGTGTTAATTCTTTTCATTGACCAAGGCAAAATACCAGAATCCCATCAACCAAATCAGAACTGGGCCTTTCTCTGTTTATTGTCTTTTAGCAGAGAAAACTCTCCACGCCCACGCCCAAATGCTCATTTTGTCATCATCATACCGATTCAAAAACAAAAACCCATGATGAAAAATCAGAGCGTGGGAGTGCCATTCTTGTTTCTGTGATTTGTTCAGTATTCTTGATTGGTGATGAAAGAGGAAGAGAGTTCTAATAGAGATTTCTGTGATATTTACTTAGGAATTTGGTCCAATGGGAAGGGGTACTGGTATGAGTGTAGCTGCTGCATCAGCATCGGCGCCGAGGGTGGCGCCTGCGGCGCTGAGCGGTGGCGGTGGTGTGGACAGAGAGGATCACTGGAGGAGCTTTGACAACTCGGTGAATGCTGTGTCGTTTGGGTTCGTTGCCACCGCTATTCTCATCTCCATGTTTCTTGTCATGGCCATTTTCGAGAGGTTTCTCCGGCCAAGATCTCCGGACGCCGCCGGTAGTGGCGGCCACAACCCGGCTGGCGGTGAGGCAAATATGAGAAAACTAGATTACCCTTCTCCCAAGGTACACTCTTTTCTCCCCTGTTCATGGACAAAATTCTGGAAATATAAATATAGAGAATTTGTATTGAATTTTTGGTACCAATTATGTCTTTGTTAACAGTAAGATTAAACTATAAATTAAAGAATTTGATCCAAAGATTGCCAAGAAATATGATTCTCAGTTTCTGTTAGTGTAAGGTACAATTATTAGTTGATATGGTACTACATTCCTGTCAAATTTCTTATTGATAAAGATTGTGCTTTACTCTGGAAGGATGAAAATGGCTCTGTCAAAATTTGTTTCCCTTTCCAAAAGGGAATATAGGGTACCCTTTTAGGCTTTTATCATCCATACCGCTTTCCCCTCACAATAAGAAATGAGAAAAAAGAGAGAAAATAAAAAGTTTCTGTTTCTCCAAGTTTATGCAATGAGTGAGATGGGAGGAGAAATTAACTTTGTTGTGAGTCGTGACAGTTATTTGCTTTTTCTTATAAGTAATCATGGCTAAAACAAAAGCAAGTTGACCTTAATAATTTTAATGTTATTTACCTTGGTATAATTTATACTATGAAAGGTTCAAATTATACATTCTATTCTTGAGTAATTAATTGCTTTAGTGGATACATTACCAAAGTTGGAAACATTTGCACCTTTAATTTAAGCGTTTTGTTGTCCAAAGCTTAAACTACTTATTAGACAAGGAGGTTACTATCGGCCCCCTTTTAATCCATTATAATAAAAGCCATCTAATTGGCCTTCTATTGGACTCCTCATGTTGGCTTGTCCCATGATGTGCAAATTAAGCTTTATCTTTTGATATTTTATTTTGAGGTCTTTTATGGTTAAGGTTTTTCCACTTGATAGATCTTAATCCAAAATTATATACCACCGTACTGTCAAAACTTTTAAGTTAATTATCACCCCCACCGCATAAACCCCACCTTGAAGAAAATCTCTCTTGATCATCATCTCACATCCTTTCTTTTCTTAAATGCTAAATGATGGCAAATGATGGGTTTCTTTCTATGCGATAATGTAATTTTCTTGAAAACTTTTGGTTCATTACAGCATTTCATGTTGAGTGGATACATGGATTGAGCTACCATGGTTACTCGAGTTGTGTATCAACTGTTCCAATGTAACACCAAAACTGAGATCATTTGTTGTTCTAGTGTGTGTTGCATTACTGAATACGCCATTTACATTGTAATTTATATCGTAAAGCAGAATTGGTACTGCACTTGGGCTCAACCTTATTGGATTGAGAACTTTGGATAAAAATAATTTGGATCACAAAGAATCAGCAGCCACCAGTACCAAATTATGGGAGTACAAGTGTTTTGCCATTTTCTTAAAAATGTCTCTTTTCCCTTAATTGAGTTCAAACTAAGCAGCAGCATCTAAAGCACAAGCATATTTAATTATCATGTAAGATTTATTTATGCATTAAACATTGTTGTAATGCCCATCATCATCACTTAATCTTGCTGGAAAGTTTTTATTTATATATTTCTTGTTTTGTTGCTATTAGGGTGAATCCCATTTGCTTTATTGGCATTGCCTAGAGTACTATTGTAAAATTCTTACTTTGTGACACCAGCATGAGACATTAGTACAGATGATATCTGCTTTTCATGGTTTTTGTTTGTTGTAATGGGACCCTTCTTTGTCACAAGCATGTGATTTTCTTAATCATGTGATTTTGTCCAAGACTTCTTAGCTTAATCAATCATTTGTTAATATTTTAGTCTTATATTCTTTAAATTCTGAAAATTGGGGTACTCACCACAATTAGCGCCGAAAATTTTCATCTTGAAAATACCAGACTGCTGGAGAATAAATTACATGCAGTCATTTTTTATTAATAGTATTTACTTTCTTCATGTTAGATCTTCCAATTCTAACCTCATAACTTGAAGTACAGAAAATAAATTTAGTGGAAAATGAGAAGTACCTAAAAAGAGAAGGAATGAGAAAAACTTATGCTCATGAAATAATTTGTTAGTTGTGAAAATGGTGCATCAAGTATTAAGTTCTTAGGGACCCTTGCTGATGGAGGTTAGTTACATAGCCTATAGGCTATAGGTACATTGGCTGCTTGGAGGTTTATTAGATTGCATCGTGCTGCAAAATTTCCAATTCTGCAAAAAATGCTATTCTCGTTTTGTGTCTCAGCCAAGTACATGGATTGGTTATATTTCAGCTGTGATGACCCGATGACTTGTAGGTGTTTTCGTTTTTGTACATGCCTATAAAACTTCTGGATTTTAAGTTCAAAATTATTAGCAACGAGGGACTTTTTTCCCCTCGCATAAAGAATGTAAAAATAATGCCTTGGTCTTCTAAGAAACCCTTAAACTCAGATCCTTTTGTCTCCTGTTTTAAAATGAAATATCAACTTTTATTGTTGTCAAATGGTGAATTTATAGGCATCTGTAATATTGCTTCTTGTTCTAGATCATATTCACTGGTCATTGGCAGTTCAAATGCCTATGGGAACTCCTTTTTCTTCTCCTGTTTGAGCTGCCTCATCATACAAACTCGTGAGATTTGTTCCATCAGGATTTTGATGGCTTCAAACATAACTAGAATGTCTCCTTTTACAGTTCCTAAAAATTGCTTCTGTTGTGCATCTTTCTGTTTTACATGCCAAACTATACTTTCACTTGTTAACTCGATAAGCCTACGATGAGCATTAAAGTGTTGTGCTACAGCATCGCAGCTAGTTTTTCATCAATTGTAGTCTAAGTTAAGTTTATTCATTTGTGATTTTCTTAATATTCGCCTGAGATTTTCACAATGTTCATTTTGGTTTCAAATTTTTTACCCGAACTACTTGTGTGAGTAATACTAACGAATCTGCAGATTACTGTTTATCCAAAAGGAGTATCCGTACTAATGCCAGGAGAAAGGATGCCTACTTTCCTTGCACATCCAGCACCAGCAGCATCATGTTCTTCCTCTCAGCCTATACTTCATCATAGCATGTTTCCTGGTCCAGCCTCAAGCTAAATTCCAAGACACAAGCCTACTCAAGTATAATGATGCAGAAGTAAAATGAGCCTGTGGAAGAAAATAAAAGTTTAGGTGTTTTGTGATTTTCAGAGGATTTGATTAGATGCAAGACTATGCACAGTTTGTGAACATTCTTGTTTATTGTATATAATTGTCTCAAGTTGAAATCATCATTTAAATGGAATTTGGGTTCTCTTTTCACCACATTTTACATGTATTTTTGCATATTACTAAGTTTACTGAGCATGCCTTGTTGAGTGGGTGTCCAAGTTGAAGGGTATTCTTCTTTGCTGCTTTTAGAGTCTCCCTTAGTTTTGTTGTAGAGTACTGGAAGATTACAGTTTTTGGTTGGGAAATAGAGCCCCCAAACAATGTTATTATCATTTTGCTATTAGATTTTCGTGTAAAAATAAAATATATGATTATATAGGTTTGAAAATTAAGATATATTTATTTTATGATATTTTTTGCGTGAAAATAAGTGAAATATTAGTATTTTTGCGTATAAAAATATGTAAAATATTAAAAAGTTTGAAAATAAATTTCAAAAATAAAAATAAATGTATTTTTGATAAAAAAAAATAATAAAATAAATGTATTTTCAGAGTTTGAAATAGTAAAAAATAAAAAGATTTCATTTGAAAATGAAACCAATCGGACCACCATGCTCTTCCTATTATTATTATCGTTTTTATTTATTTTTTTGGTTTGAGATCAATATTTTATTTTCATGTTCTTTTTGTCAAAATGCGCATATTTGATTTTTGTTTTCCAAAATATATTTTTGGTTCTAAAAATGTTATTTATAACATCCTGTTCCAGAATTTAGTTTATAATTTTCTCACTACTTTTAAAATTATATACTACATTCTATTCAAATTAATTTAGCTATATGTATTTTGCTTATTTTTGTTAGTAAGTCATTTCTGTAATTGAAATTTACATCATCAGAACATGATATTACTATCAACTAATAAGCACAACGAAATAATAAAATAAAATTAGACAAACACCTACACGATTAGTGACATTTGTATTCAAAATTAAATTAAAATTAGACAAAATACCTACAGATTATTGACATTTGTATTCAAGATTTTATGCTTCATGTGGTTAATGACGTTGGTAATTGTCCTAAATTATTGTATTAAACTAAGTTTTAACACTATTTTTTTTTTTTGGATGCAAAATAGAAAGAGGGACAGGAAGAAGTAGATTCCAATGCTTTTGTCCTACAAACCACACATCTCAATAGAGATATCCAATCTCAAGGAAATCTACTCCTTTTACCAAAGCATACACTTAAAGAAGAGACATTTTTTCTGGTCAATTATCCTCTTTTTTTTGCTTTTTTGGTGACAGAAGGGCCCAAAAGGCATTGGCTACAATGGGATATCTTTTTTTTTTTTTTTTTCACTTTTCTTATTTTTTATTTTTAATAATTAAAAAGAGAGGTAGAATAAAATCGAATGTGTTACTGTTTAAAATTATTTAAATTTTATAAATTTTAAAAATTATATTTGAACTTAATTTAATTGTTAATTGAGTCGAATACAAATCGAATTCGAATAGTTTGATAATTTTATATTTATATTTTTTATTTGAGTTTGATTTAATTGTTAATCGAATTCGAATAGTTTGATAATTTTATATTTATATTTTTTATTTGAGTTTGATTTAATTGTTAATCGAACACGAATCGAGTTTAAGTAGTTTAATCTTGATTTAATTGTTAATCGAGTTCAAATAATTTAATTTTTTTTTATACATAATCGATTTTCAAATCTATCATCAAATACAACATGGACTAGTTTGATTTTCAATGCCTTTTAACACATTATAGAGCCAAAGATTAGGTGTCATTTGAATAGCATTGCCCTTGAGCACAATCAACCAAAGTATTTAAATGGTAATTACATACTGGATTTGTCCATAAGTCACTTTTCTTAATTGTTAAAGTGAGAATTTACAAAAAGAGAGAACAAAAAAAAAAAAAAGGATTTTCAAGACGACATCGTTTCAACAAATAAATTTGGGGAAGAAATCCCTCACAAAAAAATAAAGCATTCTAAAGAGACAACAGGGTTCTCAAGCGACTCGGCTTCCTCCGCCGGTGCGACGTCGTTGGGAGGCTCCCCTGTAGCCACACTCTTCTCATCACTCGCATTCCTCCGCGCACCCACCTCGCCACATCTCACCGGCGACCTCGACTGCCTGCCGGAACCCTCCCCCGGTTCCCTCCGCCGCCCGTTTTCCTCCGCCACATTCCGCGGCTGCCCCGCCATTGGCCTTCCCCGAACTGGCCTCAACGGCCCAACCTGACCCCTCTTCTCAGGCGAAGGTGGCGCCGTCCTTCTAGCGATGACTCTCTCCCCCCTCCCCCTCCCTCCGGTGGGCCCTCGCCGTTTCCTCAGCGGAGGCCTCTGGTTGACCACGCCGTCCTCGTCCTCGTCCTCGTCTTTCTTCTCCTGCGCCGTCGCATTCGAGAAGCTCTCACTATAACTACACATTTCCGAAACTTCAGAAACCTCAGAAACAATTTCTTCATTCGCTTTCCTTGGTGGGTCGGGATCACCATGAATCACACCCGTCCGTCCAACTTCCACCTTCCACTCCTGATCTCCCCGCGGCATTCCTTTAATTCTTTCATCAACCTTCGGAACAACAACGGGCGTCTCCAACAATACTTCTTTAACAGTTTCTTCTTCGAGAACAGCTGGCGGCGACGTGGGTGGCGCTGCGCCTCTGGAGTCCGTCTCAGGATGATGATCTCCGGTGCTGAGACAACAGCCCATTTTACTTATTCAAAGAAAATTGTGAATACCCACCAGAAAAAAAGCGACTAAATGGGCATTTGAGGGAGTGAGGAATTTGAAAGGGATGAGGAGTTTGGGAGGAGAATGAGTGGTGATTTGCAGGGGGAGGAAGGGGGTGGGGGGCAATGGTGATGTGAAAGAGAGTGTTGTGTTCCTAAAAAGTGGAATGGGATTAGTGGTGGTCTTCCCGCGTGCTCTGCTCCAATTTTTCAATCAACTTTTTGCTAAATTTGCATGTTCTATTGTAGCCCACCTTTCCTCAATCATGGAAAGGAAAACCCATCTTCGTGTACATGGACAATATGCCTAACTTAAATTGTAACATAATTGAAGTTTTATGACACGAGGAATTCAGGTTTTGAATTTAAGTACTATAAAAAAAAAATATGTTTCTAGTTTAGATTTTAGTGTTATGAATATTTACGTTACTTAATTAGCCATTGATAAGTTTCTTGAGCGGTATGAAATAATGTATTTGATCGTTTTAGTAAAAAGAAGATTTGATTGTTTTTTGTAATTCAATTTTAATTTCAGGCTAATTTAAAATTTAAGTTCGTTAAATTTATGATAACTGGGAGAATTATTGGTGCTAGTGATTGAATCGTTCACTAATGGTAGTGGAAGAAATTTATAAGTTGTTTTTATCTTCATTCCTATGTTTTTTATGTTTTATTTTTCATTCATGTGTAGCATTTAGGTATATACTACTATTATATTTTTTTGACATAATTATAGCTGGATTAGTGTTGGAAATTGGATTAAAAAACTGATTTTTAATCAAATTTTGATCAATTAAACGATTATGAAAAATCTTTGACTCAGTGTAATCTATTCCACGAGAGATGAGCAAATTATATTTAATTGCTAAATGAGAAATTAAAGCAAAACATGAGGTACTCAAAATAGAGTAAATTGTTAAATTGAAAAAGGGTGGAAAAATGATCTCTATCCCACATTGAAATGCTGGTGTTTGTGATTCAAAAAGTGCCAATAGTCTTTAAAAGGACGAGCAGTTATATCATAAGGTAATTGGTCCAAATCTCGTGCAGCCATCTGACAAGCCCGGCTTGGAAATGGCCCAAGATTTTCTGTACTTTTTTTTATAGGGATAAATTAAGACTTTTAAATAGAATGTTAATTTATTTCCTTTCAATTAGAACGTCACAATTGGCGTATTAAATAGAATAGTAATTTTATTTTTTCTAATTAAAACACCACGTATTAAATAAAATAATAATTTATTTTCTTTCAATTAAAACATCACAAGTGTTACTGCTTAGCTAGCGTTACATATCAAATTAGCACCGAACAGTTGCCTTATAAGACATAATTTTTTAACAATTATAAAAAACCCTTCTAATTGCAAAATCATTAATGCTCATCCCAACACTTTTCTCTTCTATTTTCAAGCAATTAAGAAATAATTTTTTTTCAATATTTCTTTCCAACTTTTTCAAAGAGAATTCATTTTTTTTTTTTTAATTTGTTGTTATTGAGATTTCTAATCTAACTATCTCAAAAAGTATCACGAGATAAATGAAGAAAATGCATTAGCACAGAAAAAGAATCCTAACTCTTATATCAATCAAAATTCATTTTTAGTAGGTGTAGTAAGTCTATTCAAAATTTCCAAGCCATCTAAAATTACACACATTCTCAATATGTTTATTCAACAATTGGAACATGATTTGATGTAGATGAGCCCACATGTTGAATTAGTGAGCTGCGACACTATCGATTCTGCAAGTTGATTAAGGAATTGAATTTGATAGTATTGTCTCAAGGTTATCCAACAAATGTACTATAATGACTATTTTTGTTTTGTTGAGAAGACAAACCTTATGATCTGTCAAGGTTTTTAAGTGACACTTTGACTAATAATGTGACTTCGGCTGTCAATTCCCCATAATGTTGACACTATTAGCTCACGCATAGCAACTCCTCACATGTATAAGCACACAAGAAGAATGAATAAGAACAAGTTCAGAGTTGTATTGCCAAAACCTCAAATTTAGAGAGTATATAATATAAATTACAAAAGCTATTATGATGTTTAATCTAATTATAAAAAAATTCAATATCTTTCGAAATTACAAATATTTCATTGAAATTTGTCTTTGTTTTACAAATACTTCATTTATAGATGTAATTTGTAAAAAAAAACAAATATCAAGGGGTATAATTTATAATTTTAGATGATTTTTTTTGTAAATAGCACAAATCTAAAAGATAATTTTTATAATTTACTCTAAAAATTATCACGAAAATCGTCTAAACATATCAAACACACTTATGGATTATGGTTTGTAAAACAAGACTATAACAGTATAAGACATCAATGGACCACTAAAATTACCACAAACTCAATAACAATTAGGCGGCCAATATTTATTAAAATAAAAAGGTCAAAAACATGAGTTCCTGGGGCTAATTAGTAAAAGCAAGATTGTTAATCCTTGCTCATTCCTACTTATTATGCCATTAGTATTTTACTTTGGTAGCCATTTTCCACTAATGTTATTTGTGAATGAAACTAACTGATTAGTCAATAAGTTTTAGCTCAAGTGTAATTCAAGTTCCACTAGAATATGAGCATACATGCATGGGTAATCATTTATATCCTAGTACATTTATGTACTTAATTGTTCCATACAAATCTACACAATATTGGTACCATCTGAAATTTTCTGTTACAAATTCTTGAATTCACCGCAACCTGTGTTTCTGGCAATCAGAAGCCAACATGGGAAGAAACCAACGGAGCCTCAATCTTCAAATTTCTTCTACTTCGTCTTTGAGTTATGTACTAATTACAACATAGCCTCAATCTTCGATTCTCTTCTACTTTGTGATGAAGCAACGAAGAGAGAAACGTGCTCCTATGTCCTTACATCCAACAATACAACATACTTTAAATCACAACCATCTTGGAATACCATTGATTAAAGTTAGCAAACACAGCAGTTATTTGTAATCTAAAATCATGCGTTTGGTCGCAAGAACAACTGATGGGTATCGCCAATATGCTAATTGCAATTTACATGAAAAATGGATATACAACTATGACATACCACTTCTAAACATCATTAAAATTTAAATAGATGAAAGTCACAGAACCTCAAGCAGATCACATACAGCAGAATATGAATTCTGATTCCAGGGTGAAAACGAGTCCATAGAAGCGGATGAAGATCTCTGTAGGAACGAGGAAATATTTCCAAATCTTGAAAATGAGCTTTATGCGTGTTCACAAAAGTGATCATCAATCACCAGAAGCTTGAGCTCTATGTTGAAGATGCAGCACGATCTGATTCTATCATGGATTTAATATAGAATTCACCAGCCTTGTACGATGACCTGACCATGGGGCCAGATGCCACATATCGAAATCCCTGCCACAGCCAACAAACATCAATTTTCGTGGCGGCACATATACATTGTTTTCAAGAGGCTAAGGCTTCAATCTAATATTGGCAACATCTTTATCTAGTATTATTTCTGACTCTTCTAAATTTGTCGTAGTACCAACGTAGGACACTTATCAATCAGACAAGGGTCAAAAATAGGATATATTTCAAGTTGTTGAATAAAGTTGAACACCCAAATTGGATGAATATACTACCACAAAACTAAACAAACAAATCTGGATATATTATATTGTGCTAAAGTGTCAAAGTACCCATGCGATGGTTATATACGAATTTGCTAAGATGGATCTCTGCTATAACTGAATGACTCCAGCTCCATGTATGAACAAAATTGTCACATGTGATTACAGCATCCAATCTGAAAGTTTTGTAAGTAGTAAATTTTTTTACGTCAAACCAAATTGAATGTTAATATACATGCATGAAAGATTGCTACATAAGCTGCATTTTGTGCCATAGTATTTAAAGGATGATAGTAAAAGAAAAGTTCAGGTTACTGTTCTGATGGGCTGAGCAATACATGCAATTCAAGTAGATAACTAGTTTACCTAAAAAAGCATAAGGACTTTGTGTACCAAATAAAAGGCTTCTAGGGAATAGGTTTGCAAGAAGTCCACACAAAAGAGCAAGGATCAACAAGAATCTCAACTATCACTAATTTTCTCTTTTGTTCTAATGAACTCTGTTACATAATAAGCTATTCCATAAGAAACACATTGAAGGTGAACTCAGAAATATCTCTTAAGGCGAAAAGTTTAGCAAGGAAAGAAACTAGTTACACAACAACGGAGGAATTAAAAACAATTAATAGTGTGGTAGCGCCATGGATATGGAGACAAGTGGCAGCTCTAGTCCTACTTCACAACAAATAAAAAATTAAATCTTACGCTCATGATACCATATAAAAGCAAGGTAGTCTCGAAAACTGATAAACAGTGGACTAACATTACCTTTAGAGCGCAGCACATTAAATTAATTAAAAAATAAAGAGAAGGGAGGAGATGGAATTTCTGTCCAGTAGCCCATGTTTTACTTATTCCCAGCAAAAATAAATTCTATTCAGATTATAATAGCATTGAGAAAGAACACGTATGCCTGCAATCAGGATAAGAATACATGTGAAAATGACTAATATAGATCAATTAGAAGTTCCCTGTTACCATAATGTCATGATAAGAAAACAAACCATTTCCAATGAAAAAAAAAGAGAGCAACAAACCATTTGCATGCCGAGAATTCGATACTTCTCAAAGGCCTCAGGAGTTATGTATTCTGACACCGGCATGTGACGCTTTGATGGTCGCATGTACTGACCAAATGTCATGACGTCAACACCAGCTGCCCTCACTTTCTCCATAGTTTTCACTATTTGGTCAGGTGTTTCTCCACACCCCAACATTATTGAAGTTTTGGTGAGTGTACCTGGTGGGGCATAGTCTTTTGCCATCACTAGGACATCCAGGGATTGCTTAAAGTTAGCACGGTGATCACGAACTACACTCTGAAGCTCCTCAACAGTTTCAATGTTGTGCGCAAAAACATCTAATCCAGATTTGGCAACTTTCTCTACACAGCCAGAGTCTCCTCGGAAATCAGGAACTGCATTTTAAGAGCAACGCGGTCAACAAGAAAGCAGTTCAAAAAACAAATTTTCATATATGCATTAGGATCATTCATTACCATGATTCACTGTTTTCATGCCAAATCATATATCAATAAAACAACAAATAGTAAGAAATCAAATCCACATAGACTTTTAAGATTACTTGGCTGAATATAATCAGTATGTTTGCATTTGCATCAAGTATTTGGTGTGAACTTTCCCGTGAAGAATGGGTTTCAATGTAATAGCTGTAAGGTAAGGAATCAGCAACTTAACTTGGATATATAATAGAGGCCATTCTTCAAGAAGAATTACTGGAAGGGTTGCTTGTAAGAAACTCCAATTTGAGAGAAAAAATAAAAGGATTATACTTTCTCTAGATATGATATCCAAAATTTTCTAATTGCTCCAAAAATCCAGCTCAGGGTTCCAGTTAAACAATAGCAGGTCGTGGAATTCCAACTTCTGCTTCAAATCATATTCAAGGCAAATTTACAGATATACTTATGCAAAATCATGGTATGCCCAATTTTCAACAGTAGCTATGAATCAGGTCTCTTTATTTTACTTCACAGGTGGTAACTGAGTTCGTTATTTTCCAAGTCCATACACTAGACTGATTTAAACACTACAGGAACACTTAAGTCATACCCAAAGCTTCTATAAGCATAGCTGGCTTCAGCGTCTTCAACTTCTGCACCGTCTCCGCAAAATGACCACTTCCTTGATCAGGTAAATCATCGCGATCAACACTAGTAATCACCACGTAATCCAAACCCCATGTAGCTATTGCCTCAGCCACATTTGTGGGCTCATTAGGGTCAGGAGGAGGTGGAGTGCGTGATGTCTTCACATTGCAAAATCTGAAAATTTAAGGAGAAAACCAATAAAAAAAAAGGACTTCATAAATTCAAGGATCTTCAAAATTTCAATGTCTCCTATGAAGGAGCAACTCAAGTCCCTCACACTAAAGAGCAGATTGAGAAAAGGCTCTTTCTCATTGCTTTCAGATTAACATCTTCAATATGAAACTTCTTTGCACCATATAATTTGGTTCAAATGCCACGAAGAAATAAAGCTTTATATTTATATTTTCTACTTTGTAGGGAGGGTATTGACTAGTTATCATTTGTAGCAACTGGAGTGCCAACCACAACCATAGGACTTTTCTTAAAGAGACTCTTGTCAAGCCATTGATCCATGACTTGAGCATATTTCCATCTTAAATAGTACTTATTAGAAAGACATTATTAATTCCATAATGTTTGTCTCTATTTATACTTGTACCTAAAGCACCACCAAGATCACATTTCATGTAATAAAAACCTAGACTGAGTGAAAACCCTCTAAATAAAAAATAAGAAAGGTAACCTGTGACCCTTCTTTCCTTCAACTAAACAGACTATATTTTCCCATGCAACTTTTGTCACTGATTACAATTACCCATCTTTCAGGACATTCATATCTCACACCGGGCAATCAACACTAAACCACTCATTTCCTCCTTCAATTACATAAAACAGTCCATATAAAACAGTATCCCAAAACAAAACAAACCTAAGAGCAATATAATCAACACAAAAGAACTCTTCAAATTCAATCATCACCTGCAGCCCCGAGTACAAGTATCACCAAGAATCATAATCGTGGCAGTAGCAGTTCCCGTTTCACCTCCAGACCAACATTCCCCCAAATTAGGGCACTTGGCCTCCTCACAAACAGTATGCAATTTCAATTCTCTCAATTTTCTCTTGATCTGAGTGTACTTTTCCCCACCGGGGATCGATTCCTTCATCCATTTAGGCTTCGGCAATGGCTTCTTCTTCGTGCCTACCTCCACGGAATAATTCTGGTCGGATTGGAGCTTAACGAAGTCGGTCAGCGTCGGCGATTCAGCAGCGAGCCGGCGGCGCAAGCCATCAAGGGTTGGAGGGTAATTCTGGAAATCGGAATGCGGCGGAGATGGCGTCGTTGTGGTGGAGAAAAATTGGGTGAATCGGGAGAGAATGAAGAGGGAGGATTTGGATTTGACGGATCGAGCGGCGAGGGAATTCATTTTCCTCCCAATTATCCTCTCTCAGTTTTCCTTTCTATTATCTGTTTTTCTTCTTTTGGGGAGGGAAATGGACTTTGTGAAGTTCTATTTTATTTTATTTTTTTCTTTTTTTTTTCTTTTGCCATTTCTTTATTTATTTATTTTGAACAAAAAAAAATTGTATCGACCTCCCCGAGCTTTTGGACAATCAACATCTAATCCAAAATTTTGGATTGATTGCTCAACATCCCTTCATTAGTTTTCAATGCCTTTGACCATAAGTTCTAAGGCTAAATATGTCATTTTGTGTTGGTAAAAAAATGAAAAAAATCTTAGATCAATTCGATTCGAAATGGGAGTTAATGATAGGGTGTCATGCATCACGCTGTATTTTACAAATAATTTACTATATAAATTATTTCATATGATATTTTTTGTAATTTTCTTTATAATTATAAATGTTCGTATACGAGTGAAGTTTTGTATTCATTACTTGAGTTATTAATAAGTTTGACATTAGCTTAATTTTATTGAGTTTGTAGATTTTACAATCAAAATACACAAATATTAAATACAAAATTGGACATTTGACAATCATCATTATACCCAATACACTATGCATTTGGGTGTAGATAAATTGTCATGTTCTATTTCATGTTAAACTAATTTTAGTAACTTGACAAATATAAATGTTATTTAGTATTACTTTAAAGAATAAAAAGACTAATCTCTATAAAATTTTATGGGATAAATACGATATTTTCCAAATGTTATTGGGACAAAACTTGAATTACGTGTGTGAATTTAGAAACTATAAATTTATTTTACAGGTCCCATTTGCTTTATATTTCTATGCTTTGGAGGTCTAAATAAAGTTCCAAAAGAATTTAGGGGCTCAATTGAAGAAACTAAAAGGTAAGCATATGAATATACACCACACCTAGCAGATGTATACCTTGCACAACGCTTCTCAAGTACCCTCTCTGTTTTCACCCCATCCATCCAAGTCATATAAAGTGGACGTTTGGGCATAAATTCGGATTAAATTTAGATTTGCTATGAACTTGTCTCGGTGAAATTTTGAGATCATAAATGAATTTGGGGTGATTTCGAGTTTTAATATCTTGAATTTTGGACATCCAATTTTAAAATTATGATTACATAATAATATGCTAATATATGTGTTTATGTGATATATAACAAAATATGTGTAAATTATATATGTATTCATATATATCATATAAATATAATATTCATATAAATGAAAATAAGAATATAAAATTAATCAATTATGCATATTTTCGCTATAATATATAATAAAAAAATGTTCTAAACTATAATTTTTTCAAAAATTAAAAAATACATTCATATCTCCAAATAAATTATTGTTGATAACATTATTTTTTCGTATTAATAGAGTTATAATGTTAAAATATTTTTAAATTATAAACAAATCTAATAGGTTCAATCTATTGAATTTTTATATTCAAGGCAAGCTAAGTATTGAGTCTAAAGAAAATCTTTTCGGTTGGATCTTGTATATTAGCAAACTCACCTCCAAACCCGATTTTTTTCCATCCCTTTACGGGATTAGGAACAAGAGCTCGAGACCATCAAAATCTTAAAATACTTGAAAGCGGATTTTGGGGTGCATATTAAAAAATATATATATATATATATATATATATATATATATATATATATATATATTTACTATAACATAGTTTAAATTATAATTATCACATCCTAAATTATAATTTGGTAACAAGACCAAGTTAGATGATCATTCTTTTACATGAACCTTAAAAATGATTCAATAAATGATTAATTTTTTTTAGTAAGCCTTTATAAGTGTTTAATTCTGATGAAGGGGAAGAGATTAAAATTATAAAAAAAAAAAAAAAATCACAGTAGCCAAATTTATGTATAACTTACAACTTTTGAGTTGAACTATCTTCTTTTTTATTTTTGATTCTTTTCAAAAAATTTAAATTTCTCATTAGCCAAATTTATGTATAAATTCCTTCATATCTCATATTTTATTATTTTTTAAACATTCTTCTTCCTAAACATTACCAAAAACAACAGAGTTCTCCATATAACTTTTTATTTTTTCGAATGTAATTTATTAATTTTTGGTATAAGGTTTAAATTTTTTTGATAATTTAAAGGGCAATTGCGGACTTTCGTTCCGGTGATGGAGATGGAGTTAAGAAGTTGTTGGGCTTCATTCCCACACTCCCAAAACTTTAAACTACAGTTTGGTGGGTGACCCAGAATGAATTGAATTGGAATTTGTTGGGCTTGTTATGAAATTGAAAACAAATTCGAATTGATGTAATGGGCCGAACTGGTGCGGTTACAAGGTTGTTTAGTTTGAATATCTCTAATTGAAGAGAGGTTTCACTAGAGAACTGATGGAATTTAAAAACGAATTTCATGAATTTTCTTGATAAAATTCATATTAATACATAGGATGTTTATAGTTGATTAATTAACTTATTCTTGTGTTTAGATGCTTCCAAATGGCTTGAAACCAGTCACAAAATGAAAATGCTTTAATTCCACAATCCAAGTACATTTTTAAGTGGTGTTTTCCGATATTTGATCACAACTTTACTTCAAATTATGTCTTCAAAATCCTCTTGAAAATTGCATACTTACAAAGCCCCCTTGTTTTCATTCTATATTTTTTTTCTACTTTTCATTTTCATAGAGTATAATTTTCTTCAAATGTCAAAGTAGGAGAGAAAACACAGGCTTGGGAACTTAACGTGGACCAAGAAACCATTCCCATCAAAATTTAATCTTTAAACTACTTGGGTCGGATCAGTCCTCATGGATCACCCGTTAATTCATTTTAATATTTCTTATATCTCCACTCACACATGATGACTGGACCATCGTTTATTGTGATTGTAAATACATAATTAATTTCATACAAGTAAATAGATCATGTGACCAACGAGCATATCAAGTAAGAGCTTAGAGCCTAGAGCCATACTGCAGTTAAAGATATAGCAACTGAATTTGTTTCATGGATTGTGATGTAAGAATTTATATCTAATGTGTGTGCAACAAGAAATTCGCAAAATTGTCCCTTTTTCTGCCACTTGTCACTCGAAACAATATGAAAATATTTTATGTTACGCCACACTTCCAGGCGGTACAACGCCAAACTTCATGTTGGCTATGGGGTGTTTTTGGCCATTGGCGTTGAGGTGACCTCTTTGGCGCTGCAGTATGATAGGCTCTGTTTTATGTGGTGCAATGGAGTGAAACATCTTGGACTTTACTTGATTTTGATATATGGCGCCATAGCGCCTGGCTAGTTCCCATTATCGTGGCATGATCCACCCTTATCAACTGGTTCCATGGTGGCTGCGACATGAAACATTCTAGACTCTTCTGTCAAGTCGCAGCGCTTAATTTAGGAGTCGAGGCATGAGTTGTTATTTTTTTCAAAACTTAGTCCGTTTTTCATCTTTGAACTCCATTTCTTACACTCTTTCACCTACACAATAATTATCAAAAGATAAGTAATATAATTATATTAATTATGTGACAAAATATGCTAATTTATGCTATTGATAGTGTCAGAAAAATATTAAATTATAAGCTTATCATCGAGCCTTACCTAGCCGAGATAGACACACCTCGCTTGCCCAGTCATGCCTCAATCATCCAATGCGAGCTAGGCCTGACCTTCCTCTCTGCCCTTTGACGACACTTCCTCGCACCCCTTGCGCCCTGGCTCCAACGTCTTTCCACCTTGTCCATATTTATGACTCATCCTCTCAAACATGATTGATTAAAGAAGTCTAAAGAAAAAGCCTCAATCACACAGAGTACTCTGCTTATCTACTTATGTCTAAGAAAGATATTTTAGAATAAATCATATAATTTCCAGTCAACTTGGACTTTGCAGCCTACCCGAAAGTTGAGGTTGTATAATGAGAATATCTTAGATTGCCCAAAAGATATTCAACTTCTGCTATAAGACATCCAGATCCAAGAGATCTAAATCAAATAAAAAACTCACGAAATTAGGTCCATACGAACAACGTCTCATTTAAAATAAATATAAATACTCTCGTTCATACCATTCATAAGGGACTTGGTCTCATTTATGTATTTTTCCCTTCAAGTTCAATTCTTATTTTATCCAACATCTATTAATTTGAGCATCATAAGAGTTTTTCTTGAACAAATTTGGGGACTCATAACATTTTATCCTAACATTTTATTTGTGTCATAGGCATAGACCTAGCAAGCAACTTGCGGTCTGGAGGAGATTTATCCTTAGACAGGAACAATTAATCATTCCATCAAAACATATTTTGTCCACATTACTAAGTTTACCAGCTTTTTTGGATTTAGAAAACTAATTTCTTCATGATTTTTTCAGTCCAACATGGATGACATTAATGATTAATTAGTTTGAACTACACTCTAAATAGAAAAAAAGAATAATTATAATTGAAACACACAAGCACACACAACCAACTTTGCACCACAAGCAACACTTCCTTTGCGTGTAGTGTTTTACTTCACCATTGAACCTGCCCACTAAGCCACTATAACATAATGATCACAATATTTATTTTATATAAAAATATATCCAAAAAGAAAAAAATATTTACACTAAATAATTAAAAAAAAACACGTATTTAATACATCGAGTCTTAATTACACGAAATACATTAGCTATCAAGTCTGGATGCAAAAAACTACATCAAAAAAAAATAAAAAATCCATAAAATAGTTTTGGGATTTTTTTATAGAATATTATATAAAAGTATGACCGACAGAAACAATATAAAAGGAAGGGGCTCCACTATATCGCACCAAACATTGTCACACATTAAGTATTAGGCCAATTTGCTGATTGTTTGCCGTTTGGATTGGTTCACAAACTTAGGATTAGCATAGACCAAATATAATGAGGTGTCAGCTGCTTAAGGGTTAAGGTTTTGGAAAATATTCCATGAATATGACCTAAGTATGGAACCTTTTAATTTCTTTGGCAAAAGGGTCCTTTTCTTTTCAGATCCTTCTCTCATTTGAATTGACAGAAATGCCCTTCCAGATTTTATAGCTTGTCCATCTCCCCAGCCCACTCTAGGAAATAAGCTTTGGTTCCATTAATTAGTGCTGTCTTATCCAGATTGAATTTGCCATGGAATAGTTGTTAAGAGTTCAAAGGACAATGAAAAAAGGGGGGCCCCCTCCTTATTTCTTGAACAAGGGATAAATACAATGTTAACATCATTTTACACTCAATGTTTCTTTGCTCCATTAGAATTTAGTGAGTCTATTGTAAACTTAATTTTCAGATTCAGTCAATGATAAGCTTGATTTGAACTTGCTTAAAAATCATATAGTATGTAAATGAAGCAAATTGGGTAATAAGGTATGTACAAAGAGTTAAAGTTGAAATTTTAAAATTTTATATGTTCGAAGTTTTGAACGCAAGTTTTACCAAATATATAGGTGTTTATGTCATGTATATAAATTTGTTAGTTCATTATTCATTATAACTTACTGGTTGTTTATAATTGTATTGAATTAATTATTCATCGACATATAATTATCTTTTCTCACACGTATATTGCTAAATCAATTACGTTGAGTCTTGAAAAAAAATTATTTTTGTCCACTTATGAGGGTTATGTAATAATATTGTGTTTCAACTATTTATGTTTTTTAGTATTGCATTATGATTGAAGAATGAAAGATAATATACAATTGATTGTACTAAGTTTCTTATGTTTAAGTGTGACATCATTAAGAATATGAATATCATGTAACTAAGTCTTGCTCAGTTAAGAATAAGGACAAGACCAAAGATAAAACACTACATCCACACTGCAATACCACATGCAATGGCCCTACAAGAATCAATTCCATTTAGAAAAATTCATCTACTTTTAACTGTTTCAGATTTGGGTTGATTTCCTTTGCTCTGCCCAATATTCCTTAACGTTATTTGCATCTTAAATTAAAAAAAAAATACAAATTTGTATAATTTAAGATAAAAATATATATTTTATTTAGTGTTAAATTACTTAACTAATTGAAATTACAAAGAGTAGAAAGGGTGAGAAATGTTTCAAAAAGCATGGATTTAACTTTTGGACCAATAAACCCTCTTTTTTTTTTTTTTTTCTTTTAGGTACATACTGGGTATTATGAATTTTGTTGTACTAAATATAGTAAATACAATCACTCGTACTTAAACGTGCAATGAGTAGGTTTAGTGGTAATTGGTTACCGTTTAAATTTTTTATTTCAAATTAATATTTTATATTTTATTTTATATAATAGATAAAACGTCAAGTATGTAAAATATTTTTTTTAAATAAATAATTAATAATGAATCAAGACGTGTATTTATAAATAATTTTTTTGATAAAATATATATTAAAACAAAAAATTCAAAATGAATTGATTTTGAAGAAAGTACAATGAAATGGATATTTTAATTTAGGAAGAGAAGTTTCACAAAGTTTGGCAGTATCCGTGAATTCTCAAATAGATTCGTGTTGGTTAAAGAGATAAAGACAGCCAATCCCATATCAATTTTAGAAATTTCCCTTTGTCTTTTGAGAAAAAAAAAGAGTCAATTTTTAGCTAGCTTTTGAAAAGCACTTTTTTTAATCTTGAAAGAAAGAAACTCATGCTTATCACCTTAATTATTATATTGAGAATTTTGATGGACATATATATCTATATATGTGTGTGTTTTTATTTTAATTTTTCCTTTAGTACATTTATTTAAATTCTTCAATAGTGTTATGCATCATGTTGAAAAATTAATTAAATTATTTAATATTCGATTCGAAATTGATCGCTGAAAAATCGTTTGAGTTTGATGAGTTAAACATAATAAACCAAAATTGAGATAAAATTTGAAGATCGATTGAAATTTGACTTGAGTTTAAAAGATGGTTGGAACTCTACTTATCTAACCATTAAATCAAATTCAACAACAGTTTCAATCTCGATAAGAAATTCAAATAAAACTTGAATACTGCCTTATTCGGCTCGACTCAATTCTTTTACACTACTAATCATGAATGCAATTTTTTTACTATTTTTTTATAATATTCTTCAAAAAAAAAATAAAATCTCAATTTTAAAAATGGTGTAGAAGATGTTAGTAAGTTCCTAATAATGGAAGAAAATTTTGCTTGCCTTTTATTATGTCAGTGCAGTTGCCTTGTGAATATTTAGTTAATTTAATAGTTTGAAGTAAAAAAAAATCATATAAAAAGAATGTCAAAAAACTTGCATAACTAAAGGAAATTGATGTAAACAAAAAAAAAAAAAAGAGTAGAAAATGGCAGAATCTAAAAATATGTTCAACTTAGGAACTCTCATTCAGAAGTATTAATTTTAAGAATTAAGCTACAATTTTTGCTAGTTATTAGTTGCAAATTAAATGTGCTATTTGCTACAGTATAGATTCAACTTAAATTGTCCTACATTTTTAATCATATATAAGTATATATATATATATATATTATTTTGATATATTAAAAACTTTCAAATCGTCACCTTTACAATATAGTTTAATATTATTTGAATACTTTTCAAATAAATTAAATTATTTAACATGATATTAACCAATCAATAGCACCGGTGGAAAATTTTATTTGGGGACATAAAATATAGATATATTAATTTTTAAAAAATAAAATTTCATGTATATTTACATTATTACTTATAAAAATAGTAATTGGGGGTGAGATAAAATTAAAAATAAAATAAAATTTTATTTTAAAATATTTTCAAAAATAAAATATAAATGACAAGATTTAGAACAAATGGAATATATAACTGCATAAAAGTTTAGGATCTGAAATTTTCTTTTGTAATTCAAAAAATTAAAAATATAATAATATTTAACTTAATGAAAGAAAAGCTGCGCGCACAGAAAATCACAGCATATGGGTCTTTGCGTAGGCTTTAGGCAGTATAGCTACAGCCCCTCTGCAAATTCCCTTTTTTACCCTCCAAATCCCCAAATTTGTAACAGTGGCGGCTATTTTTTTACACATTGTTGTCCGTAAGACTCCAAAATTCAATAATCACATAACCCACGCGCCATGCAACCGCTTCAGCTCCACTCTCTCTTCAGCTAACCGTTAACAGCTAACGACAGAAGCACAATCTGTCAGTGTAATAAGAACTGCATCCCACGCCCCAGTTAACGCGCGTGGTATCTAAAGTTTTACCTCCATTGCAAAGCAGATAGCTATAGACGACTTCCACTCACTCTCACTCACATTTCGCCGGTACTTTTTTAGAGAGAAAGTGAAGAGAGAGAAAGCAGGAGAAAGTGGAAGAGTTTCATCAACTTCTCTCTCTCTAACTTTATACATTTTTAGTTTTTTTTTTTTCCCGCATTTCCAGCTAAGTGTAAAGGTCTGGCCTTTCTCTTCTCTCTCTTGATTTGCTCTCAGAATTCCTTTTCTTTTGTTTTTTTTTGGGTGACAAGCTCTCAGAATTCTTGAATTACTGGTACTTCAACTTCATTAATGCCCACATGCAGTAATTTTAAGACTTTTCTTAGTTGATTTAATTTGTTATCATGGCTTAACTACCATAAAAATCGTTGCTTTTGTGGGGAGTCAATTACTCATGAACGCTATTTCCATTCTTGGGATGCCATCATTTTCTCATGATTTCTCTTGATGTTTGGTAACTCTTTAAGGGCCATGTTCTTTTTTTTTTACTTTTTACTAGAAAACTGTTAAATCCTTTTTTCTTTCAAAGAATTTTGCTCTACTATGTATTCCTGGGCATTTGCTGTTTAATTGTGTGTATTATTGGTGGTTTTGGGAAGCTACATTTTTTTTACTCAATTATTGGTTAAGGAAAGGTCACTCTGATTCTGTTTTTTTTTTTTTTCCCCTCTTCCCTTTTTGCACTTTGCTTTTTGCAGATTGGAGGGTGTTTTATGTATTGGCTATGCAGAGTGTTTTTCCAGAGAAAGAGTAGATTGAAGAATAGTGTGGTGTTTTGGACCAATGGTTGGGAACAGATCTGCAGTGAATTGCTTCAATTTGGAGATCCTGTTGGTATTTGCTTTGGTTTTCACATTCAGAATTTCCCAAGGATACACCAATCCTAGTGATGGTGAGTCCAAATAGAAGTTATTTATTGTTCTCCCATGTTTTGTTTGCTGAAAATGTCAGACTGGGAGAAGGAGAATACGCTGATTTCTTGTTTTGCTATATTCTGTTTGCTGGTGGAACTGAATGTATACTTATGTGGCTTGTTACTCTGAATTAGCAGACTAGTCTTAACTGCTGTGATTTTTTTATGGTACTTATATTTAAACTGTCTTGACATGCTATAAATTGCATTTTCATCAGGTTTGTTTACATTTTTGAATTAATTAGACCATATGAGTTTGCTTTTAGTTGTCCCCATAGCTTGCCCGTATGCTGTACTATTATTTCATCTTTTGATGGAAAGGTTATTTCATTTTTTATCTTCCTGAATGAACTATCTTAGGATGATAGAGAGACATTTAGTGTTTTATTTGTTTGTAATGTGTAATACTTTCTATGTGCATGTTCTCGTTTTACAGTGCGAATTTCTATTGATAAATCTAGTGATGGTTCTCACCACATATCTGCTTTTGCATTTACTGGACTAGTTGCTGCTATCAATAGCTTATACGCTGCATTGGGATCGCCCACTCTACCGGGATGGGTTGCCAGTGGTGGAGACCCTTGTGGTGAAGTTTGGCAAGGTGTCGTGTGTGATGATTCGTCCATAAGCTCAATGTATGGACCTTTTCTTAAAAATGAACTATCATGGATGTTCAATTGCAATTAAATGCTTATATCATCTTACTTATAGAACACTGATTGGGGCAAATTTGGGTGGAGAATTGGGCGACAGTCTTGGAGAATTTTCTTCTATCAAATCGATGTGAGTACCACTCTGACAATCAATTTTGTATTATTCATTGGAATGCGTAATTACATGCATTATCCTGTTTCAAGTATGTTTACCTCTTGTCTCTGTTGAGGTAACTGTGACTTTATCTTATGGCAGAACACTGAGCAACAACCTTATTGGGGTAGCATTCCATCCGACTTACCAGCTACATTGATCAACTTGTATGTTCCGACCACTTCCTAAATGTCAATTAAATGAAAAACAGAATCCTTATACTTGATTAAGTGGACCTTGGCTTGTGTAGCTTACTCAAGATGCCTACTAAACTGAGACATTTGATAGTCTTTTTTTACCTTTGGCAGTTTTCTTTCAGATAACAAGCTGACTGGAAGTATACCTAGTTCTTTGTCGTCTCTGAGTCAATTATCAGCTATGTAAGTATTTATATCCACCAATTTGTGTATTGAATGGCTCTTGACTATTCTGTTATGGTTTTCCTTAACAGTTGACTCTTTACTTCAGGTCCCTTAACAACAACGAATTAACTGGAGAAATTCCTGATGCCTTTGAAGGCCTTCCAGTTTTGATTAATTTGTATGAATCCAATACTGGCATATTTAATTGCTACAATCAGATTATAATGTTGTCAATGACTCGTAGGGGCATTTATCTTTTGTGCAGAGATTTGTCCAGTAACAATTTGAGTGGGCAGTTGCCACCTTCAATGAAAAATTTGTCCTCTCTTACTACCCTGTAAGTAAATCACCTACTTTTGTTAGTTAATCTGTGTTCTTTTTACCATCAATATAAGGGCAACTAATATTCTCATTGACAGTCATTTGCAGAATAATCAGCTATCTGGAACTCTTGATGTTTTACAAGATCTTCCTCTTAGAGATTTGTACTACTCTTAGCCATATTATATTCTGATATTTTTCATGTTTTCATAGAATTCAGCCATGTGACTCTTCTTCTCTCTCTCTCTCTCTCTCAGAGATATACAGAACAACCTATTTTCTGGACCAATACCTCCGAAGTTGTTGAGCATACCCAATTTCCGGTAGGTCTGAAGTGCTCAAATTTTGTTTCAGTCCTTATCTTTGGATGATGGAATATGTATGACATTCGAACTTGTTAATTTGTGTTATTGCTGATCTGATGTTGCATGTCACATTTGTGCACTATTTCTTTTGATTTTTGGCAAGATATGCATAGATCATCTGTTATAGTTTGCTGTAAGTTCTTACATGAAGGCTGGCAAAATTGTAAAGTTGTGTTAGGGTCCACCACAAAGTTTTGTGGACCACAACTTTAAAAGGAAACTTAACGAGTCCAAACCCAAATTGGATTTTGGAGTGACTAAATTCAAGTTGAATAGGGACTAATTGGCAGAAAGCCTATGAAAGGCCACATCGGCCGTGGCTTTGAGAGAGTGACTGAGAGTGCGAGGTGTGCTGTGGCAGTTTGGTGTCGGTTTGAGAGGATTTTGGCGTAGATTTGTTCGGCATAGATACTAGTTTCAGTCATGGTTGCCTTTTGTCCTTGCGAGTGCATGCAGTGGAGATTTTACAGAGTATTTTTTTTTTTTTTGGGGTGGGGGGGCTGTATTTTTTGTCAAAGCTGAGTGATTTGGATATTTTGTTGTGGGTTACCAAAGAAAGTTTATTGTATTTTCTCCATTGCTTAGTTAACTCAAGTTTGGGGCAAAAGGTTTGAGTATATTTTGTAATCACTACTTGTTAGTTGATTCTTTTGTGGATGTATGTTCCGTGGTTTTTCCTCTTTATGTTCGGGGTTTTTCACATTAAATTTGGTGCCTCATTTTTCATTTTACATTTCTTGGTGACTTCATTTGTGTATTGGCATAATTATTTGTTCTCTAGTTTTTGTCTTATTGGGCCTATTGCGCATTCCTGACAGGTTGTAGTTGCACTGTAAAAGCACTGGTGATGATATTTTTGTGGTCAAGCTTGTCATAAACCTTTCAAGAAATTAATATGGAGTACCATTACAGTCTTACCTTCAAATAGATATTCTATGGACAAATAAAAGATAGCTTAGAAACTGTATTTTTTATTTTTCACCTTCAATTTTAAAAGCAAAACACTCTCCATTGATGGAGCTTGGGCTAGGTTTCTTGTGTGGGAAGAAAACCTTTGTATTACACAGGGACACAAGTCAGGCAGAATTTCAGAGATTGCTGATAAAAGTGCCACAACAAGGGGTGTATATAGTGTCGGAAATATTTGATGCTACATATTTGATTATAGGCCTGCATTTCCTGCAATGAAATGACTGCACGGTTAATTGAAATAGAATTTTGCAAACTCAGAGTATGTTTTTGGGAACCTCCGGATTCATGGTTTAATTGATTTGCAATGCTACCAACCCCTTCAAGCAAACTGAATTTTACATTTGATGACGTTCAGAGACTGAAGTTGTCATCAGTGGTTACTGTTTTTATTACGTTGTATGTTCAGACTTCAGCATATTGATGCTGGACAACTGAATATTATTAAATTAGAGAAGTGTAAGGGAACCAATCATGTTTCCAAAAGAATATATACTTGACCACTTTCGATGGCGACTGATTTACCTAGCAACAAGTGTATTAGCATTTTTTACCAGAATTTCGTTGGTCAACCTAGCAGTAAAGAGCATTCAATGTAACCTTTCTGGCAACATTTACTTCATTTGTACTGCACCTCCATTCTACTATGGTTTTTTCACAACTATGTGGTGCCTCACAATCCTCTCATCTTTTGAGAACTCATTTAATCTCTTTTACAGAATCCTATGCTAGTATCGATCCTCTTTAACCTGTATTATGAGTTGATTCTTAGTCATTGTGTTCTGCAGCATGTACTTGAACATCACTATTATGCTTCAACGTATACCCCTATAACTCTGGGAGTAATTATTGATCAAAATCATTTTATTCCTGTTATATGCTGCTACAACCAATTGGGGTGTAGGCGGACCCTAGAGATCAGTGGATAAGATCTAGGGCATCCTTAACTGATGAACTGTCTCTCTGGTTTGCGACCTGATACATAACATTCAATATTTCCAGCTTCTCACTTTCTTACCACAAAGAGAACCCTGTTCACTCAATTACTTCATGTCTAAATGCATATCTCGCTACCCTTTAATACTGTGATGTGTAGAGATCGCTTTTTCTTTCTCTTTCTCACAAACAAGTGTACTTTTGGAACCGAATCTCTATCTCGAGCTCTATACTTCTGTAAATTTGTGGTCAGCATACTAAAACAGTCACTTTTTTTTTTCAGTTCTGTATCATGCCGAAATTCTAACAATACCATTGTACATTTTAAAACCCTAAAATACGTAAACTAAGTTGGGTCATACTTAGGCTTTAAGAAGAAATATATCAGCAAAAGTGATATCTGCATATGCTTGCTAATTTTTCTTTCTACATGCAGGAGAGATGGGAATCCATTCAACTCTAGTATTGCTCCATTACCTCCACCCACAACCTCAGGAACACCACCACCAGCACCGCCATTTTTTCCAGGACCAAATTCTGAGCAAAAACCACCAACGTCTGGACGACGACCAGCAAGACAGGCTGATGGACCATCTACCACAGAAGAATCAAACTCTACAGCAAGAAAGTCTTCAAGGACAAAAAGAGTTGTATGGATATCCATTGCAGCAGTGCTGTCATTCATAATGCTGCTATTAGCAATCCTACTTTTTATGCCAAGATGCCTCAGGGAAAGAAGAGAAACATACAGAACCCCAAAGAGGCATGAAATAGCTCCATACACGGGCACCAGAGAAAATCCTAGAGATAGTGGTTCCTTGGTCCTACCAAGCCATGATGAAGAGAAAGGTAATTCAAATTTTTAAGGTTTCTTAAAAATCGCTCCTTTCCTTCCAGGACCCTTTCTCCAATGACAAATGCTATTTTTAAATTTTTTCTTTTAAACAGCTCCCCCAGTGGCTGTTGTGAGGGAAAAGGAAGAGAATCGACAAAGAGCAGTGGGTTCGATACCCAAACGACGAAATGAAGAGGAGGTAAATAAGCAACAGATGAGTGCTCCACCTAGGAGGAATCCTTACGAGATAGACATAAGCAGATTCGATATGGATATGATGCCACCTCCTCCGCCACCACCTCCTCCATCAGAGAAGGTTATTGTGAATCCAATTATAGCAGCTGAAGCAACTGCAACTAGACCTTTGACTGGACATCTCCCTACAACTTCTGTGAAGGCATACTCAATAGCATCTCTTCAGCAGTATACCAATAGCTTTTCACAAGAAAATCTTGTTGGGGGTGGAATGCTTGGAAATGTGTACAGGGCAGAGCTACCTGGTGGAAGGGTATGATTTTGAATAATCTATTTAGACGGGACCAATTGATAAATAGATTTCAAATACTCCATACTGCATTTTCCTTATACTGTCCTTGTCCCGTCATCTTTGTTCTTTTTGCATTTGTATCTGCTGGTACTTTATAGTCCAGGCAATAGAGTAGCAGCTATGGTGCCAACCCTCCTTCCTCTTGTTACAAATGATCATTCAATTCCTTATCCTGACAGTGTACATGAATGGTTCCCATAAATAGGCTTTTGATCCTGCAAATGCTCAACATGCATCTCTCTCTGTAGTTTGGGAGAAAATTGAACTCTAGGTACTAAAAAGATTTATTTCTGACATTTAGTCCTTTTCTTTTGCTTCTGTAGTTGCTTGCAATCAAAAAATTGGACAAACGGGTGGCAAACCAACTGAAAGACGATCAGTTTATTGAGCTGGTTAATAGTCTTGATAAAATTCGACATGCTAATGTGGTTGAGCTCATGGGTTATTGCTCAGAGCATGGACAGAGGCTTCTCATCTACGAATATTGCACTAACGGAACACTGCAGGATGCTCTGCACTCTGATGATGAATTTAAGAGAAAACTCTCATGGAATACCCGCATCAGGATGGCGCTTGGAGCTGCTAGAGCATTAGAGTAAGTCAAATGAATGCAAGTACCGTTGCTGACCAGATTTTGGTTTTTCTTTTTTATTAGATACGTGTTCAATTGAGTTGAAACCCTGCTTGGAATAATAGAGGCTTTTGAAGGATTGCTGTCTTTGATATCCACTTGCCTCTGTCTGAACCAGTGATTGCTGTCTATAATATCCACCTGCCTCTGTCTGAAATGGCTATTTCTTTCCTTGGGGGACATGATATTCTTTGACTTACATGCATATTAAGAATAATGTTTGCTTGATAGTTCTTTTCGTTTGAACCTCTTCACAATAAGTCCAAACAAGAAAGGAATATATTTGAGGGAACAGCCGGTAGAGTGAATTGAATTCCATTTCTATGTACAAATGAATAAAATTGTCAGATGTGTATTCTTCAAATCTATGTATGCGTCGAAGGTCGCCTAATTCTTATGTTATGTTCTCGAACTCCTTTGGTGTCTGTTGCTGTAGCTTGAATTCTAGAATTCTTATGATGCTTAGAAATATGTACATATCAACTTTCTAACTGTGTGATAACTGCTCTTGTAAGGTATCTGCATGAGGTCTGTGAACCACCCATAATTCACAGGAATTTCAAGTCCGCCAATGTTCTCCTTGATGATGAACTTGCTGTCCTTGTCTCTGATTGTGGTTTGGCTCCATTGATTTTGTCAGGAGCTGTAAGTCAGGTAATTATAATTCTAATGTCCAAAGCAAAGTTCTTTGAATGCTTTGGTGCTGAAAATTTTGATGAAAAATCATGTCAAGTGTTTACTTGAACTGCATTAGCAAGCGAATTTAGTGAAAATGTCTTCAATACAATATAATAAGCATTGGACCAATGTTTATCTCCAAAAATATTATCAGTGAAAGGTCAGATAGTTTAGCAGGACATTTTATTTTACTTTGTCGGAATGCTTTAATAGTCACTGGATGACCGAAGTGGATAAAAGGCCTTTTGTTTTTATGCTTCCCTCTATATCGTGATTCATCTTGTCAATAAGTATGACATCTTTTTTGTTTCTTTTCGGATGAAAAAGGTGCAAATGCAAGCTCTTGAAAGTACATGATAAAATGCTGTTTGACCAAACATCAGGGATCTGAGTTTTTAGATCCTTAATGGCCGTATAGTTTTCTTTGCGTCAACACATGATAATTTTACATTTGTTTGGCATATGATAAAGAAGAAGATTTCATGCGTGTATTGTAAGAAAATATTGTGTTAGTTACCCAACCTTGACAGAGTTGATTATGTGCTTTGCCCTTGTGTTGTGTGAGTTCCATATGGTGCAGGATTCAGTTTCATTCAATGGTGTAGAAGAGTCTTGTTGAATGTATAAGTAGGATTCTCTTCCTCATGATTTCTAAATCTTGTCTTTGTATCTGCTTAAAATCCATCATCTGGTCCCAACTGGATAATGTAATTTTAACAAATGTCACTCAGTGTTTTCATGAAGATAGATTTATGTGAAAAAAGAGTGAGTATACAAAGGTTGAGTTTTGGAAAGTCATGTATCCAAAGAAGCTTTTTAAATTGCTTGATAACATCTACATCAAATTTGAATTGCTGTCCCATACTCTAGTTATTTGATATGTACTACTTCCCAGGATTTTGACTTTCTCAAAGTAAAATTAGCAGATACATACTACTGCAGGTATTCCATAGACATTTCTAAATCTAGTGCAGCATCTCTGTTTCATGTGTAATTTAAAGGAAAAGGAAAAATAAAAAAAAACGTGTTAACCAAACAAGTTAAAGATCTATCATAGGGCCTGATGTTGGATTTGATTATTATGCTAAGAATATGTTAATAAATTAAAAGATATGTTTTCAGTGAGTAGCCATAATCTAATTGGAGAATCCATGTTTTAAATTTTAGTTTTAGCGAAAATGAGTCTCTTCTAAAAGAACATGGTAATGTTTGGTTTTGCTGTGGGTTGCTTTAGGGGAATATTTTGGGGAAAGGTGTTTTGGGAAAATATATTGGGGAATTTGTAGTATGTTTGGTTTTATTTTTGGAAGGCTGGTCGATATTTTTTGGAAGAGAGTTATATTTGGTTTTGTTTTGGTGGAGATAGTTCCTTGTCTGATAATATTTTTTTTTTTGTCTTGTGTCACATTAACCTTATTATAATGTTTTATATTGTTTTTATTTTAATGTAAATATAGATAATATTTATCTATATTGTAATAAATGGAAGATGTAAATTTATATATGTAGATAAGTCATTGGTATACTAATTTGAAATGTATAAAGATATATATAAAAATATATAATAATTGAAATGTATATATGTACATATATGTCTGTAAAGTAATGATTAAGATGTTTTGAAAGTATTTTGGGGAGAGAGGAAATGTGTTTTGCAAGGAAAATGGTATTAGATGCTTGGTTTTATTTTTGGAGAATTAATATGCTTTAGTGGAAGAAAACCAAACATTGCCCATATTTTCTAATTGTTGTGTTTTGAAGAAGAGATATGAATCCTTTTAGTGTTTTGATTATTTGTGAGAAGTGTCAATAGTGCATATATATATATATATCTTCTTATAAAATGTGACTTTAGATCCAACGGTTGTGTCTTTTCTAAAATTATTTTGTGACTTTCTATTAAATAACATGCTGGTTATGAAAGGTTGTTATGAATTCTATATAACCACACAAAACCTAATGCAACAAAAGTACTGTAAAATGCTCCAAAATTTTTCTACATTTTCACCAATACCTGTTTTTGAGAAGTTCGTGAAGGGGGGTCTCTGAACTTCTTGTTCGCAAGCCGTTGGTGGTCGTTATTGTGTCCTAGAAGTGATTTGGTGTATGACCCCTTATTAGACTAGTAGTCAGGAAAATATCACTTTAAAGAAAATAATATCGAAACAACAATATTATGCCATTTTTACTTACCAATATAATGAAAATCCCCGACACATGATGTTGAATGAAGTTGTATTTCCTGCGTCTCAATTGTTTGTCACATGATGAGTTTTTTTTTTTAGCACAACCAATTTTTGGAACAAAGTTAAATTAATTAATTTACACATTTTAGGAAATGACACTTGGAAATTCATAAACACCATTGTATTTGCAATACTTATTTTCCGGTACTACCAAAATACTAAGTGTAATCAACTTTGATTTACTTCAAGAAATGGTCAAATTGACCAAAAAAGTCAAACAGTGAAAATTTTAAAACAATAAGAAACTGTTATTCCGTGTGTCTCCACATCACATGGAATATTCCATTCCTTTTTCCTTTTTAATTTCACTGTACATCGTTAGTTGTGGTCACTGTCTCTGTGATCCCATTTATGAATTAATGTGATTTGAATACCTGGAATAGTATGCTAATGACTATTTCTCTTTATTACTCAGTTGTCAGGACAGCTTCTCACAACCTATGGTTATGGTGCCCCTGAATTTGAGTCAGGAGTATATACTACAAAGAGTGATGTTTACAGCTTTGGAGTGGTGATGTTGGAACTCTTAACTGGAAGAATGTCATATGACAGGTAATAGATAATGATACAAACTTGATTCTCTGGTGTTATGTCTTTGTCTGCCAGCGGCTTCTTATTTTTCAAATAATGTTTAGGGCACGGACTCGAGGAGAGCAATTTCTGGTCAGATGGGCAATCCCTCAGCTTCATGATATTGATGCCTTGTCGAGGATGCTTGATCCTGCACTGGGTGGAAAATATCCTGTTAAATCATTATCACACTTTGCTGACATTATTTCCCGCTGTGTCCTGGTGAGTTGATGTTGCTGTTCTCATTCATTGGGTTCAATGACTCATGATTGCTTAAGATCCAGCTTGTTCATTGGCTGCTAATCTCCAGAGTCACAACCTCTGCATGTCTTAGACAGTTTTGTTGGAAATATCTGCAATATCTTTATTCTGCCCCCTAAAGTCCTGGCCTCTATTATGACATGGGAATTGCAACTTCTGCTGATTGGTTTTGATAGCTTTTGCGGACATGGCATTTCGAATAATGTCTAAAGCAAATCTGAACAAGCTTGTTTCAAACTATAAACCATTTAATCTGTAGATCACAAAATCAGAAAAGCAGTCAGTCACGTGTTGCAAATAATGTTTGCACTCTACTTTAGGCAGCCTTTGGAACAACAGTGAGGTTGCTTCTTTTTGACCTAGAGGTACTGCTTTTGATATGTACCCCTCGGGTTGGGAGAGGGGGCACTTGTGTACTCGGAAAGTTATTTTGAGCGTACTTACTCGGGAGTTTTGGGGGGTGTACCATAGTTATACCACTAGATGCTATATCATTTTGTTGCATTGTACTGTGAGGAAAAATAAAGAGGAGAAGGCAAGGAGAAAGAAGTTGAACTAGTTTGTGTGTGCCAATGTTATTTATCTACATGAAACGGTCCTGTAAAATTTAAAAGTCACAAGTTCACAATTTTTCTATTTGACACTTGAGAAGTTGCTTACATGCTTTTTCCATATGCAGGCGGAGCCTGAATTCAGGCCACCGATGTCTGAAGTCGTGCAGGACCTCATGCAACTGATACGGAGGGAATCTCCACGTAGATCAGAAGAGGACTAACTTAGAATATACACCTCACTAGTGGTAAAAACAGGTCACTAGGAGCAAGAAACAGGGATCAAGCATGGAATACAGCTTGAGGGGAAAAAGCAAGCTGTGGGCCTGATGCTCCCTTACACTAATGTCACTTGGACTTGGAAGTTCTTGTATACAAGGCATGCTCCAGAAGAGATTTATATCACAATCAGCTCATCTAACCATCCTGATTCTTGTCCGGTGCTCTTGTTTGTGCAAATTCTAATCTTCACTGAAATTGGTTGAGGCACGCTAACCCAATTATTGGATCATTATTATTTCGTAGTCGTGAAGTTTCTACAAGTTTATGTTTTCCATCCGTAATTCTTTTTTTAGGACCCCTTGTGGCTTGAGCCTAGTGGCATTGCTGTAGGCGAAGATGATTGTTTGTTGCATAGTAACATTTTTTGTTCTTACTGTTTTTGTCGTTGCTTCAGAAATTTATGGTTCTGTCTTAACCTCTTTCTGTCTTTCTGGAAATCTTATCCTATGTAGTCTGGTGCACTCATAGTTGAGTACTTGAACTTGATACCAAGGAAGCCAAGGAGAGGGCGTGCTGGCCACGCCCCCCCTTCAAGGGTACATCATTAAATTTTGTGTAATATTAAATCAATTTTAAAGTTGTCCTCTTTTAAATTAATAAATTGTATGGTGCCTTCTCTAGCAAACAATCACAATCAATTCAAACTTGAATTCGAAACGAAATTTAAAAAATAAAAATAAAAAATAGCTTATTCCTTTGTATTTCATGAGTTTTATAATTATAGGAATTGATTATATCAACGATATAGAACTGAACAGATCCCTTTTATAAATAATCTTTCATGAATTTATTAATCTACTCTTCTTTTGTAACATAACATGAAAATTATCTTTCAAAATTCTTTTCTTATATTTAAAGTAAGTCTAGCTTATCCCATGTGCAAGGAATAAAATAAAATTTTTATATTAATATATTATAATTCTATTTTACTTTATTACATCAAGCAACGTTACTTTTTTATGAACTAATTAAAATAAATGTTTAGACGGTGTTTGTACTAATGTCAAGTACAAAATTAGTTACTTAGCATAGAGAATTAGATCCGACATTTACCCTTTTCCCAATTGAAAAAGTCCAGTGAATAACTTTAAAAAAAATAAAAATAAAAATAAAAATAAAAATAAAAATAAAATGGATTGCATGACATAAATATTGAATCTTTAATTGATTATCTCCAAAAATTAAACACACGCACTGAGTCTGCTAAAATTATTGATTAATTACTAATTGATCGAATTTTGCTAAATAACTTAAATAAAACACGATATTTTAATAGAAAATCTGAATATTGTATTTTTTGTTCATAAAGTGACAAAATCTTCCAAGATTTTCTATAAATATAACTACTTATTTCTAAGTTGTATTCCTATTTTAATAAGATTGTAATATACTAAAGTTTTTTTTTCAAAAAATATATATAAATTTATTAGATAACATAATTTTTATTTACAATCTTGACACATAAATATATTATTTTTATAAAATAATTAAAGATTTTGTATTGATATATTCTCAACTAATCATGAATTTTAATAATAAATTTTGTTTTATAGATGTGAATTCGTTAATTTTTTTTGATTTATTACTAGTAATATTTAAATTATAAATTTTAAAAGATCACGAATAACTCCGAATTCCGAATTTGTTACTCTGCAGTTTCCCTAGCTACTGCGTGTAGGCACTATATCCCTACCTATATAAATTCTCCCATGCAAATTAATTAATTAGTTCACCACTGTTATTAATTATATTACTATTTTTTTATTTGGAGGAAACAAATAAATCCCTCATTTTTTTATTTTTTTTACTGAAAAAGAAAATGAATACTATAACAAAACCTTGCCGAAAAATATAAATTTCCCGGCATAATCCAGGTCGGACATTCTTCCCCCACAATTTTCACAAAAATAATTTGAAAACCCTATCTAGATCACCATTGTCACATACATTCACCAGATCTGTGTGTATTATTTCTGGTTTTGTCACAAAATTTTGATTTTTTGTTGAGGAGAGGCTGTTGTCATGGCCGGTCGGCGCGATTCCAATCCGTTTGATGAGGAAGAAGTGAACCCTTTTGCGGTAATAAACATTTTTTCAGATATTATTGATTTTTCTCACATTTTTTTATCTGATATTGTTATTTGTATCTGTTATAGCGATTTTGTGAAATGTACTTTGATTTTGCTAACAATCTGATTAGAACAATGCAATGTTGGTGATGGTTTGCCGCTTGCAATGTCAGATCTGTATCTTGTATTTACGATTTCATAGTGTTGTAGTTTATTGTAAGTTTGATGCTCTTGTGAACCATTCAGAATAATTGGTGAACTGTGACGTGGAGAAGCAAAATTGGTGTATTTAGCTGTCAATTTTATATTTTTGGCAGTTTACCTGCTGTAATTTGAATGAGCTATGAGCCTGTCCTTGGATATATTTCGTTCAAAGTCAATGTATTTGTAGATTATAAGTCCCTATGCATGTAGTGGGTGCAACACTTTTACAATAAGGAAATCTTGGTGTTGTGGGTTACTTGTGCTTAAGAAGACATTGGATTTTTGTGGGCTAGGAGATTTCAGGTGTATGAGTGTTGCTTCTTGAGAGTGGTTTACCATATTGCTCTTGTTTTGTTCTTTGATGGACTTGCAAGTAGGAAATAGTGAGGTCAAAAGAAGATTTAAAATTCTGTCTGTTAATTTGTGGAGAAGCTACAAGATTTGTGAAATTTTCATTTTATAATATCCAAAGTTTCAATTGTGTGAGTTAAATTCTTAAGTTTGAATCTAATTGTGGCAGTTAAAATATGGGCTTTTTCCATCCAATTAACTAGCTTTTCAGTTTTGTGCAGAGTCCATGAACTAGACTTTTTGATTGTCAAACAAAGTGGTAGAGTGAAGCGTAGCCTAGGATATTTAATTCTGATATATACTTGTGGTTTCGTATCAAGTGCATATAATTTGTTGGATTTTTTGGATGGAGAAATGTGGATACTCTCTCAGTAAGGAACATTCCACTAGATAATATGGCTGGGGAGAATGTCGATTCCAATAATCCCATCCATCATTTGTTATATTTTTGCTGATCCTAATAGTTTGGTTGGTGCTAGTGCTTGAAGTGGCATGAACAATAGGGCTTACAAGTTCACCTTTATAGAAAATTTTCCTTTTCTACCTTTCCTCTGGTCTAATATTTATAAGAACTTATGTTTTTTCTTACGTTTGTGAGCTTCCGATTGCAGGACCAAGGTCATGGGAGGGGTCAATCAAACTACGGTGGGGGTGCATTTTACATGACAGTAAGCTTACTCTCTTTCTGAAACTTGCCATTTTATATATTCTTTAGACTTTCTAAAATCTGACACTAATTGTTGGTCGCTTCTTGCTATCTGCGTCTCTTCCTGATCACTGCTTGCTGATTCTGCATATGATTCAGAATGGTAGTTTATCGGCCACATTTCGAAAGCATTTGTTTATTTGATAAAGGACAAAATTTTGATTTTTTCTTTTCAATTTGTAGAAAGTTTCTTAGCATCCTTCCTAGTTCATGAATTGCTGAAGTTACAGGCTGAAAGTAACATTTCCGTCTGACGTCTAATTTTTTGTTCTTGAAGAAATGCATTTAGAAACTTTTCGTTCTGTGGTAGCTTTCTTCCTTAGACTATACTGTCCAAGTTGTAACACCTCTCTCTCTCTCTCGCGCGCGCGCGTGCACACACACACATGCCACACATCTGACACCAGGCATGAATATTTAATTTATGCAGTTTGTTTCCGGATACTGCCATTTTTATTTTCTTCCTAATTCCAATATATCATTTTCTTGTTGATATTTTCAGAATCCTGGAAGTGTCCCCCCTGCAAACTCAAGGCTTTCTCCCCTTCCTCCTGAACCTGCTGACTACGACCGTGGGGCTACGGTTGATATTCCTCTTGATAGTTCCAAGGTATACCAATAACTGTAATGTTTGTTATGAAACCAAGAGTTTGAGAGGTGGAGATAATGGTTTTTTTTTTTTTAAACCTTGTATAGGATTTGAAGAAGAAAGAGAAAGAACTTCAAGCTAAAGAGGCTGAACTGAAAAAAAGGGAACAGGTATGCTCTATTGCATTTTCGCCTCTCAGTTTGGTTCACGTAGATAATTACTATACTGTGTTTTCTAGTTCGAAAATTTTCTTGTTAAAATATTGTTTTGGGTAAACTTCTTGTGATGTTCATATGTTATCTGTTGTGCAGACAATGAAACTGTTGCTAGTCTCCTTGTGCTTTTTGTTATTCTGAGATGTCTTGACTAACATAAGTTCCTCTTTGTTCTGCTGTTTTTGTTCTGCTTATGTATGGAAATAGTCAATCTCAGTTCTTTTTTATGTTTTGTTTTGTTATGTTTGTGTGCTGTGGTTTGCAGGTAGCTCCAGGCTTAGATACATTTTCTGCTGAATGTCAAAGATCTCATTCTTATGCTTTCGGACATTGTATTCACATTCTAACCAATTTCCTTTTTGTGGTGCTGTGTAGGAACTGAAAAGGAAGGAAGATGTCATTGCACGATGTAATTAATGATATGTGCTTGTACATTTCATGCAATCTATGCTCTATCATTTTATTATGCAAAGTTAATATATTATTCTATTTTTTTCCCTGTCAGCTGGAATTGTCATTGAGGAAAAAAATTGGCCGCCATTTTTCCCACTTATTCATCATGACATTGCAAATGAAATCCCAATCCATCTACAGAGGTTGCAGTATGTTGCATTCACAACATTGTTGGGTATGACAAAGTCAAGCTTCCTTTATGATATATTATTAGTGGGTTGCCTCATATGTTAGTCAGTGTGAGGTTCCATACATTTGTCTTTGCCCTATCTGCTGCTAAAGGATGCTAGTGATCGTTGTACAATCAAATGCTGATTAACTTGTTCTCCATTTTGTAGACACTTGCCCCATTTCTGATTTTCTGGAAATGACTGACATTTTGTTCTCAATAACAGTATTAAAGCACAAAAACTACAACACATTAAGACAAGACAAACAGAATCTTCTGAGATTGGTTGGGGTGGCGGGTGGTTGGCTAGAAACTTTATACTATAACTAATCATAAATAAAGTTTACTGACCACAATTTTTTGAGGGACTAGCAAAATGAAAATGCATAATAATGACAATTCGCATATCGCCTTGAATAAGTATGTTCAATCTTTTAAGTACAGTTTATTACTTGATGAGGAACTCGTTTCCTTTGTTACAGCCACCTTCAGTGACACACTGGAGATTTTTGCACCGCAGATGCTTGACATAGAAAATAGATATATCTCATCTAATTCTAGCATTCACTGAAAAACATATGAAATAATGAAGGTTGGTAAGGTCGGTATCAATTGGGCTATATGAAACATAAGAATCAATCAAGCTCCATTAGTTGAGGTTTAAGCTCACACTAAACCATCTATGAATTTTCCTAGTGTGGCTCAAACTCAGCTGATTGACTTGATGAGGTTTAGGCAAGTTTGAGCAATCCTCATAAGGTTCTCTCATTTCTCTTGTCACAGATATGAACAAAAAAGAATAGTTCCATTTATTTCTAAGTTTATAGGCAGTTCAACAAAAATAATGCACATTTTCATCAGAGATGCTGACATTAGTATATTATATCTTGTCCTTAAGTATATTTCTTCTGTGATATCATATTATATATTCACTGCATGTAATCATAAAGAAACAATAAGGACATCCAATAGGAGATTTCAAGAAAATGAACTTGAATTCTTCCTTCAGTGGAAGTAGATTATTCCTTATTTCCATATAATTAACGGTACTACATCCATATGTCATCTAGGGTGAGAAAGATCAAACATTTTTTCTTAAATCATGAACTTGAATTTTCCGATATTAGGTATGGATGAATAAAATTTGCATTAAAGGTCTTTATAAATTTACTTTATATTCAATATACTAAATGGTTTTGATTTTTATAGTTCAAGCCTTGTCAGTTTTGGCCGATTTTATTTGAAGGTAAAAAGTGTTTGTATTTGACAGTATGTCTACATTGATTTTGGCTCAGCTGAAGTGAAGAGAAATCCTAGATTTGATATTTTACACCAGCCCAGCAATTCGGCCAATAGAAATTATACAAACTCACATGCAAAATAAAACTGTCTGAAAAGAAGGTGTGTGGTTTGGAAAAACCATGCTCGAGTCCACAGGAAAATATTATTCTTTATTATGAGAAAAATCAACTGTGCAATGAAAATTCAGTCATTATTTTAAAACTCAAATATAAGAAAACTGCTCCTTGTATAGTCTATCTCTTTTCAGAAAAGAACACTCCCCTTTTGTTACCCAGGCATTCCTTGGGTATTTCCTCGCGCACCACTATAGGAATTTCATATGCCAACTCTGTTTCATTAACCTATTTGCCCATCCCATGAGTCCACCTATAAATAAGTGAAAAGGCCTTTTGCCATCACCAGATATAAAAGATCATTCATGTGTGGTCAGGGAAAGTTGAATAAAAATTTGGGAATTTCATATGCCACCTCTGTTTCATTAACCTATTTGCCCATCCCATAAGTCCACCTATAAATAAGTGAAAAGGCCTTTTGCCATCACCAGATATAAAAGATCATTCATGTGTGGTCAGGGAAAGTTGAATAAAAATTTGAGAGTGCAAAAAGAAGGGCACCATCTTTCCTCCTAAGCAAATTTCCATGCCTCTTCTGTTTCACTTACCTATAAGTATTGGAAAGCCCCATAATGTATGAACTTTGCGTGGCAAACTCAAGTTGTGTATGTGACAGTTGCGCAGTTGTTAGGAGTGGTTGTTGGGGCGAGCATAGGAGAGGGGAAAAGGAAATGAAAGGTGGGATGATGATGGACATTTGTACATGCAGATGGAATAGAGTTTCATGGAGGTTTTAAATTGTGAACTTCTCCATTTATATTTGGCCTCATCTACGGCCTATCTAGTTTTGGTTCTCCCTAAAGTTCGATATACATGTCCTTTAAGACTGGCAGAAAATCAAATACCATTGTGCTTGCTGATTATAGGCTGAAATCAGTTCATATAGTTCTTTTTTCCCTTGATTCAAACTTAGCTCACATTCCTTTATGAGCTCTAGCTTATATTGGGCTAGCTCATAAAATAAAATTTATCAATGAAAAAGATGAAAAAATGAAGAAATAAGCATGAAAAACTAGTACTCTTGTGAAACATGTTTTATGAATACTTTGTTGAGCGGAAACATATATATAAAAAATTGAAATTATTAGAGTTTATATATTAATTGATAATCAAGTAGAGAATAAGTACTATTTCTAAAACTGACTCTAATGCCTTGTACTTTAAATGAGTCAAGCCTACTTTTTAGGCTCAAAGTTAGCTCACAGTTGGTCAGGTTTAATTCACGTGCTCAGCTTAGATAAAAGTGGGTCTAACCCGTGAGCTTCAAGCATACTCGGCTTAATTGCAGTCGCTTCAGTTATATATGGCAGTTATTCGAAAGCTATTTGTAGAGTCTGACCGTCACTCTTCCTGCTATTTCAGTGTACGCCTGCATTTTTCAAATAATAATAGAGTGAACTATATTGGTGCTTTATTATATGCACACTGAAGTTTTTGCATGCACTGAAGTTTTTCCCATGCAAATGCTGCTTAGAGTGCTGTCAACCTAACACTACCTTGTATCTGTCACTTCATTTGCTGTTCATTTACACTGGTCTTTTGGTTGTGTTGTAAACTTCTAGTCTAGTAGGTGCAAAGCAATTAGAACAGTTTCTAGGTGGTTCAGATTAGATCTATGTAAAATTTCTCGTAATAGTTTGTATGTACTACTGATTAGTTGATTTAGGCGTTGGCTTGATATTCTCCAACTGGTGAGTTGCAGGTCTGATAGGATGCCTTCTGTGGAATGTTATAGCAGTTACCGTAGCTTGGATCAAGGGAGAAGGTCAGTTGTGAATTGTGTTTTACTGCCTTCTTGAGGCTTCAATGATCTGTAAAGGTGTTAATGGATTTCAGATTTTTTCCTTGTGTAGGTCCAACAATCTGGTTTCTTTCTATTATCTACTTCATATCTGGTGTTCCAGGGGCCTATGTCTTATGGTACCGTCCTCTTTATCGTGCAATGAGGTACCTAAAAGAGCTCCCTTCTTCCTTTGTCTCCTCTTTTCTTTCATTTCTCTCTCCTTTTTTTTGGGGGTGGGGGTGGGGGAGGGTGACATGGTCCAAATTTTCTTGTCTGGAATTAATGTCCTGTTGTATTAAGTATTTTACGTCACAAACACCATTGAGTACTATGTGATTTGTAATTTCTTTTCTCTTATTTTCCTAGTACTAGTTTTTTGACAACCACGGTATAATTAACGGCATTGTAACTTGTGACTTGTGTGGCCTAATTGCATCATCTTTTGCCAGTTTTTTCTTCAGTCTTATTTTTCTTTGCTGAAAGGACTAATATAAGTGGACATGGTAGTGTTTTTTGTTTATTCTTTTGTGTATTATACATACCACTTTGTTCATTCCTTTGTATTTCTACTGATTTTGCATTATTGCGTATTTATTTCATTTCCAGGACTGATAGTGCTCTTGGCTTTGGATGGTTCTTCTTGTCTTACTTGGTAAATATGCGATTACTTTCTTCTGATTATCCTCAACATTTAAGGTGTTTGACGAATTTGCTTCTGTATTATTGCTTATGCAGTTTCACATTGGCTTCTGCGTCTTCGCCAGTGTTGCCCCTCCAATAATTTTTAAAGGGAAATCTTTGACGTATGTTTTCTTTTTATTTTTGGCTTGAATGGGACCCTGCTGCAACTGTCATGACTTTTGTTTGATGAACCACTCAATAACAGAAGGAATAGAAAATGAAAAATGTGCACATGGAAAGAACACAAATTGAAGGCTGCACTTATTAAGAGAAGTAAATGTGAAAAAAATTGATTTAATCCTTGGCATTTTTGTTGTATTACTTACGGATGCCTTTCCAATTTGTTTCATTGGCAGTGGAATCTTGCCTGCAATTGACCTTTTAAGTGGAAATGCTCTTGCTGGGGTAAGGCTGTCAAGATTCATGGTGTAACTGAAAATTTTCGTCAGTTTTCTTGGACATGTCGAACTACTGAAAATTGCTATTATTATTTCTGAATACCTGGTGTATGCACTAGAGCTTTTTTCCTTTTTTTGCATGACAAACTGCAAAAAAATATTATTGCTAGTTTTGGAATTGTACAAAGATGACAATGGGTGCAAGGAATGTTTGACACCATCCACCTTCTCTTGGTGTCTATTTGATATACACGTGTTTCACAGCCCAAACTAGAATGAATATAAATCACTTCTCATTTGAGAGCTCGGTTTTTACTCTTATTTACTTGGTGTTATAATTTATGCTCTCCTTTATCATTGTTTTGAGTGATTGAGGCCTTTGAGACATTCTCATCTTCTTTGCAGATATTTTACCTCGTGGGATTTGGATTCTTTTGCGTTGAATCACTGATTAGCATATGGGTGATTCAGGTTCAATACTCGCTGATATTTGTCATTTCATATTTTCGGTGTGTGGCTTTATTTGAACTTCTGTTATCCATTTTAAATGATGTGCAGCAAGTTTACATGTACTTCAGAGGAAGTGGAAAGGCTGCAGAAATGAGGAGGGACGCAGCAAGATCAACTATGATGGCAGCATTATGACATGACAATGATGGTGAAAACCGATATGTTTGAGTTGTTGAATTCGTTGGTTATTCTTTTCTTACAACTTATACTCTCCAATACATCAGAAATTTACTCTCTGGACTCCATATGTTGCATATGTAATTCCACGATCTTACCTATTGAATATAATCAAAACATTTTGGTTCTCAAGTCGGAGACAACGTGGTTCCCTTGCCTTTTGGCACAGTCTTTCTTGTTTTAACTTTGTCAGGCTCAGATGCCATCAAAGGTTCCGATATGAGTCGTCATCGACATTATTCATTTGTCCAAAACAGGGGGATTTTAGTTGAATTGTTACTTGATATTCTTGCAACTTACACTTTTCTCACTGTAAAAATAACTTGATTCTCTTACTAGTTACCTGGGAAATGTCAAAAATGAACATGGCTTTTGAAGTGTGGTGGTGTCTGCTTTTTTGATTATATACTTTCCCTACTTATTTTTGGGTTTTATTCTCTTTTGGTGGTTAACACTGATTTTAGATAACTATGATACTATGATTTTTGTCCAGTTCATTTGGAGTTGTAAACCTTCAAATGTGTGTGGATGGTTATCCTGACTGTCGATTAAGTAATCCTACTTTATCTGGGTGACACAAGTAATTCTTATTTGCAAATATGATTTTTGTTTTTAAAACAAATATACTTGACATGACTAATTCTTAGCTTCTACTTTTATTATTAAAAACATAGTGATATTTAAAATTTTCACTTCTCAACTTTAGTATAAAACACTGTCAATTTAAATATAAACATTTAAAGTTGAATAGAGGAAGTACTGTGTCAGATGATTCAATTAGCATTATTTTCAAAACATATTATTTGTGATACATTGTAGGTTCAAGTTGTAGCGATTTCAATTAGATAAAATTTTTGCTCAGACTAATTAAGTTTTATCTGTGTTTTTTAGCAAATTCAAGAATGGAGCTTTTTGTCCTCAAGACAATTTTATTTTTCTACAAGCCTTCTCCAATAAAAATCTTAAATGAACTATATATATACACAAAATTATGCACACTCTTCAATATTTGTTTTTTCAACTAAGAAATGATTAATTTTACATTTTACACTAAATAAACGATGATATTTTTCAGTAGAATTTTCACGAAAAGCTAATTTTACACCTCAATTGACCAAACTGTCCTTCCAGAACTACATAAACCTGAGGAAAATATCTCACCCCCAAGGCCCCAACATTATTCCCATAATTCATTCATAAAAACGAAATTGAATAAGTACAAACATTATAACCATAAATCATTATGGAGGGGTAAATCTGTCCAGAAAGTATACAAAATTGGCTCCAGGGCCAGGGATGCAACTTAACAATGATTAAGCCATTAAAATCTTGCAGTAATATCTCAGGAAAAAAACGAATTTTTTCTTTTTCTTTTTGGCGCTCCTGGCTATATTGAACCAATTCCAAACTGTTTACCAGCAACTCTGAATCATTTCTAAGTTCAAATCACAACTTAAAAATGATGTTGCAGACCTGCGGTGGTTCTTCCAGAGAGCTCATCAGTCTCTCAGCTCAAGCTTACATCTCCTCTGCTTCACCTTGTAAGCTTCAAACCCTTTGTTCTCCTTTGAATTCTAATCTTTTTCTGGGGTTTAACTCACACAGTCATCCCCTTGCTTTGAATAATTTTCACAAAAACACAAAAAATCGCCATGCCCAGAAGAAAAGTCCCAGTAAAGATGGGTTTTTTCTGGGGTTTAAGCTTCAGTGTCATTCCAAGATTGTAGGTTTACCCAATAAGAAGTTGAATAAGGGGAAAAAGAAGAAATATGGAGGTATTTTGCCTTTGGTTTTGCGAGCTTTGGAGGCCGAGAAGGATGTGGAAAAGACCCTTGATTTGTATTACGGGAAGCTTAGTCCCAAAGAGCAGACAGTGATTCTCAAAGAACAAAGTAAGTGGCATAAGGTTGTGAGGGTTTTTGAGTGGTTCAAGTCACAGAAAGATTACGTTCCAAATGTCATACACTATAATGTTGTGCTTCGTGCATTGGGTAGAGCTCAGAAATGGGATGAGTTGAGGCTTTGTTGGATTGAAATGGCAAAAAAGGGAGTCTTGCCCACAAATAACACGTATGGAATGCTTGTAGATGTGTATGGAAAAGCAGGGCTGGTGAAGGAGGCGCTTTTATGGATTAAACATATGAAGTTGAGAGGGATTTTCCCGGATGAAGTCACAATGTCTACTGTTGTTAAGGTATTGAAGGATTCAGGGGAATATGATAGGGCTGACAGGTTCTATAAGGATTGGTCTGTTGGGAAAATTGAATTGGATGATCTTGATTTGGATAGCATGGGTGATCAGCAAGCGATTACGTTGAAACAGTTTTTGTTGACTGAGCTTTTTCGGACTGGGGGGAGGTCACATTCTTCCAAGGATTTTGGGGATGTAGAGAGTTCTGTGAGAAAACCACGTCTTACTGCTACTTATAATACTCTTATAGACTTGTATGGAAAGGCAGGTCGCTTGAAGGATGCTGCAGATGTTTTTGCTGATATGTTGAAGGCTGGTGTGCCACTGGATACCTTTACATTCAACACCATGATTTTTATTTGTGGTAGTCAGGGTTATTTGTCTGAGGCTGAGGCTTTGCTCAACAAAATGGAGGAAAGAGGGATTTCTCCTGATACAAAGACTTACAACATTTTTCTTTCGCTATATGCTGATATGGGGAACATAGATGCAGTTCTTCAGTGCTACAGGAAGATTAGGGAGATGGGTCTATTTCCTGATGATGTAACCCATAGAGCTATCCTTAAAATACTGAGTGAAAGAAATATGGTTCAGGAGGTGGAGGCCGTGATTCAAGAAATGGAGAAATTGGGGAAGCGTATTGATGAAAGCTCTCTTCCGGTACTTACTAAAATGTATGTTACTGCTGGACTGTCTGAGAGGGCAAAGTTCCTGGTTGAGAAGTCCCAATCATCTGGTGGGTTTTCATCAAGGACGTATGCTGCTATAATAGATGTATATGCAGAGAAGGAGCTTTGGGCAGAAGCGGAGGATCTGTTCTACAGTAATAGGGATGGCTGTGGGCAGAAGGACGTTTTGGAGTATAATGTCATGATCAAAGCTTATGGTAAGGCACAACTTTATGACAAAGCTGTCTCACTCTTCAGGGGTATGAGAAATCAAGGTACATGGCCAGACGAGTGCACATATAACTCCCTTATCCAAATGTTTGCTGGAGGTGATTCAGTGGATAAAGCAAGAGACCTTTTGGCTGAAATGCAGGAAGCCGGATTTAAACCTACATGTTCAACCTTCTCTGCTGTAATTGCAAGTTATGCAAAGAAGAAGAGGCTCTCTGATGCAGTTGATGTGTTCCAAAAAATGCTACGAGCAGATGTAAAACCAAATGAAGTTGTTTATGGGTCGTTAATTGATGCGTTTGCAGAGGATGGCAAATTTGAAGAAGCAAAGCACTATTTCCATGTCATGGAAGATTCTGGGATTTCTGCTAATCAAATAATTTTAACTTCCATGATTAAGGCTTATGGTAAAATTGGGTCTGTGGAAGGAGCAAAACAACTGTATGAGAAGATGAAGAAGTTGGATGGGGGTCCTGATATTGTGGCATCCAATAGTATGCTTAATTTATATGGAGAAATGGGGATGCTGTCTGAAGCAAAAGTATTATATGATTATTTAAGAGAGAAAAATTGGGCTGATGGGGTTACATTTGCAACCATGATTTATGTTTATAAGAACATGGGCATGCTTGATGAGGCCATTGAAGTTGCAGGAGAGATGAAACAGTCTGGTTTAGTGAGAGATTGTGTAACATATAATAAAGTGATGGCATGTTATGCCACAAACGGGCAGCTAGTTGAATGTGGTGAACTGCTGCATGAAATGGTAGTGAATCAGAAGCTTTTGCCTGATCGGGGGACCTTCAAAGTACTATTTACCATATTAAAGAAGGGAGGCATTCCAGCTGAAGCAGTAAGACAGCTTGAATCGTCTTACCAGGAAGGGAGACCCTTCGCCAAGCAAGCTGTGATAACCTCTGTTTTTTCTATAGTAGGTCTCCATGCATATGCCCTTAAATCTTGTGGAATCTTTACAAAGGAAGATGTAGGGTTCAATTCCTTTGCCTATAATGCTGCAATTCGTGCTTACACAGCTTATGGGAAGATTGATGAGGCATTGAACATGTTCATGAGAATGCAAGATGAGGGGCTTGAGCCTGATATTGTTACCTTAATCAATCTTGTAAATTGTTATGGAAAAGCTGGCATGGTTGAAGGGGTGAAGCGCATACACAGCCAATTAAAATTTGGAGCAATTGAGCCTAATGAATCATTGTACAAAGCAGTCATAGATGCTTATAAGAATGCGAACAGGCAAGACCTTGCTGAATTGGTCAGTCAAGAGATGAAATTTGCTTCTGATGTACAACAGTTTACAGATTCAGAAACTGAAGATCCTGATGAAATCTCTCTAGCTCAATAATAACCATCATGTAGGCACAGAAGTAACTGGAAATGCCAAAAACTCACATGATTGATGAAGGTTTTGTTGGTCTTTAGCAAATACAGAATACTGTACATTGACAATATTACGGATTTGCTATTGTAGACAACCCTTATGGGAACATTAGTGTACAAGTTTCTTTATAAAACTGATGGATATTTTCATATACTGGATAGAAGTTTTGGTATTTTCATTTATGGTCGATAGATAAAAATGTATGAGGATTGAGGTGAAAAAGTTTCTTGTTTTGATAAATAAGGAGAATACCTTAAATTGACAAGAAAAGTATGCAGGACTGTAACAGTGTAGATAACACTTGTGCAAATGTATAACTGTCATTTTTTCATGTGCTGGACCTGTAGATATAAATCCATGAGGTGAAAAAGGATCTTGTTTTTATAAATAAAGAAATAAGAATAAAGCTTGTAAATGTCAGGAATCTCGATATTTTAGTCTTGCTGTTATTTTTTTTCACTCAAGTTCATTGCTACTGTTCCATTCCCTTGTATCGTGGTGTTTAACTAATGGTGGTGATGTTTTACAGATTATACACTCAACTTCATTTTGAATGAATGATGTAAATAGACGACGACATTTTAAATCTAAATGCTGTAACCAACAGATTTGCAAAGAGCAGAGCAGGTGGGGAAATTCTTTAAACTCATTTAGAACTAGTAGGATGAGATTCACTACAATGTCACGCTTTGGGTGCTTTGGTTGGCTTGTAAATTATTGAAATCAGAGTATGTTGGACTTAAAATGGGAATGGACAGAGTGGCACAAATAATACACATTGGTTTCTTCTGGATGTTTATAGAAAGATTTAGGCTTGTAAAGGAGGCCTGTTTTGGTTGAAGGACATGAATGATGAAGAAAGGAGGAAGAGGAGGAAATTGGAATATGGGAAGGAGGAAGACGCAAAAGATCTGATGCTAAGGCCAAGTCAAAGGAGAGGTAGTCTTGAAATGTTTAAATGATAAAACCTATTCAGATGACATGGTTTATTGCAGTTATCATGAAGCTGTTTAAAATGGCAACTTTGTGACAGGATTTAGCTGTTCTAAAAATGAACTAAAGGTAGGTGATCTAACTTTTGAGTTTTATTCTCTTCTTCTCACTGCTTGCCCTAAAATTGCTGGTACATATAAATCATGAAATTTCGCATTTTTTGTAATAAAGTAGACAGACAGGTCTTATGTTGTCATTTGGACCACCAAGACATTTATTGGAAGTAAATGTTGCTAAACTTTGTTATACTAATTTGAATCAGCACAACCTTGGGGCTTTATGAAGAGACACAATAAAGACATCAAGTTATGCCCGTTGGAGTAGAATAGCTGTCTTAAGTACTGAATTTAATATAGTTTTGTGGTTTTCAGATCATTTAGGTGAATATGGAAGAAACTGAAAATCTAGTTACCCTTTTTTTTTTTTTTTAGAAAAGCGCACATCGTTGCTCATTTCATGTGTTGACATTGTCATCTTGACAAATAGGAAAGTTATAACATCTTACCAGTCTTAGATTGATGAGTTATTGGTGTAAATCTTGAAATGTTTTGGATTCTGGTTTTGGTGAAACAGAAAGGAGGTGCTTATCCAGTGAGTTGCTCCCACACAAAGAGTTAATATAGCTGTGCATAATTCAGTATTAATAATAGTATCACCTTGATCCAGTAAACATATTTTACCAGGTTTTTGCTTTTACTTCAAATCATTGCAGCTTTTGTACGAGTCATTTGTTTCTCTTTCAAATGTCAGTTATGGCTCGGGATTAAGGGATATTGTTGCTGAGAGTAATGGAACTTGGACCGTTTCGGAACTGGGCGCATGCATTGGTGCATTCAGGGTATTCCAGGAGCTCTTGGAGGTGATCTTTTAGTTTCTATTTAGCGATTTCATTTCTACTTTTCAGCTTGAAGGTTATAGACATTCTCAGTTTATTCCTGCTTTTAGTATAGCTTAGCTGACAGTAGCACTGTACCATGCAAGAAGAAAAAACACTATATAGAACTATAATGCAGATTTTTTTTTTATGCTATGTGAAGTTGATTTAAATGCTTTGCTGAGCATTGAGGTGGAGGCTTATATTTCTTAGTTTTATATCCCCACCATGGCAACATATGATGTTGTCTTAGCCACAAAACTTGACGTAGACTGCTTGTTTACAAAGACTGAGAATTTACATTGAAAAAGTTGATAGCTTTAATACTTTATTGGTAATTATGCCAAGAGTAATTCAAGAAAATGAGAATCTAGTAATTTAGAGGAATTTAGAAAATAAGAACGTAGACTATTTGTAGAAGTTTGCAAATCTAATTAGTTTCTTCAGTTCTGTAGGAGTGCCACACACAGCCGCCAAGAACATAGGATTAAGTATCTTTTACTATAGCAAAAGGTGAAGTGAAATCTATGTCAGGAAATGATGATATACTGGAAATTGCCTGGGTGGATGTTTCTGCAATACTCTTTAACAGTAACTTTGTGTACAATTGAGTGTAGAATTTCATTCTAGAAATAAATAATATTTCATTTCCTGAAATCATAATTTTCTTTCCAAAAGTATTGTTGGGCACAGTGGAAGCTTATACGATCCGAGATTTAATTTATTGGAAATTACAACAAATCACACCAACAAGTTGATGACAAATAATTTTCGAGGGATAAAAAAATAATGAATACAAAGATTTATGTGGTTCGGAAATCCGCCAATGACCACGAGAATTTTGATTATTCCACTATAAGAGAATTTTACCGGCACAAGATACACACTTGAGTTTAATACCTAAACTGAGGAAAAAAGAATTCCTTGTACAACCACTATCAAAAGCTAACGAAAAACACTTTATCAACCCCTTTGTATTGGCCCAAGAGAAAAAATCCACAAGTATTTCTCACACCCCTCACAATTTGTCTCCCACAAGTTGCTCTCATGGTGCTACACTCACACTTGCTCCCCGGTTGTTCTCCATCTCTTGGGTGCCCAGGTTGGTCACCCACTCTCTCTTCTCTGTTCTAAGCAAATGAACTGAAATGCTTCTATTTATAGAAATTAATCAAGTAGCTTACGCAGCACCGATGTCGCTTTAGGATGAAGCAGCCTACAAGTTGCTTACAGAGCTATTACATAGCATCTATGTGGCCTCTTTTTCATCCACTTAAAGTTGTTTGAGTAATCAAATTCGGACCACAAAATTCAAGGTACATAATTCGATAAGTATCATTTTATATAAAATAATGATTGGACCTCGCTAACTCCCCACTGTTACTTTCGAGGTTAAAAATAAAAAAATATGCAAAAATATTTTTTCATCTTCCATGTAAAACGTCGTGCTAACTCAAATATGGGCATTCGATGTAAGATGGAGAAAGTATTATAATGCATCGAACCTTATCATTACGTTAATTGAGATGACACCCTCTAAATTATTTGATACAATCGCACCAACCATTAAAACAGATTTAGAATCATTATAGCTTTATTTGCAGAAAAAAAGGTCAACTATTTTATGAACCAGTTAGATAGAAATGATAATATGATATTGGATTACGAAAACACTGTAGAAAGTCCTGTTCAGAAAGTTAAATTCGAATTTCAACATGAAGAGCCGGGTTACATATTTCGTTAGGTATCAAAGAAGCCTACTTGTTGTAGTTGAACAATGATAAAAATCCTGGAAACATAAATACCTTCGGAAATAATTCCAATTCAAAAATTGCTTTCATCACTATCTAGTAAATAACTAGACTGATTTTCCTAAAACAGAACCAATTTTAGAATCTGAACTTGTTTCTGCTCAAATGTGCAACAGGATGAAATCGTCATGGGATTTCAATAAAAAGGTGCTTATGCAACATATAGGTTTTCCCATTTCCATATCAGATGCTACATTTCATTGTTCATTTGTAAACTAGCTTTTTAATCAGGAATTGCCTTATCCAGAAAGCTAGGAATTTTAATTTTTGTTTTTCCATGACAGGGAATTATTAGGGTTGGTTTATTATTATTGCAGGCCTACATCAAAGGTTAGCCTTGAGTTCTTATTTCGTTTTTCAAGTAAATTATGGATGAGTTAGCCAAGGCATATAAGGTGAAATCCAATGGTGCAAGCATCTTGCTGATGATATGATCTTGATGGCCGAGATTAGAAAGAATCATTGCTACAGTGTAGTAATTGAGAGAACTTTCCAAAAAGAAGATTAAACTTAGTTGTGTTAGATTGAGTTCATATGTTGTCTAATTTTAGTCCATTTAGATGTATTGAGTGGCTGTAGATTGGGGATGAGGAAGAATTTTTATATTGAGACTCTATGATTGATTGAGAAGCTATTAAATTAAGTGGAAGAGCTTCTGTAAGGTTTTATGTGATCGCTGAATTCCTTTAAAACGAAATATATAGATATGCATAAGAGCGCCAAAATGGTATATGTAAACCCCTCATTAAGAAAGATGATGCAAGTAAACTAATTGTTGCTGAGATAACAAATGTTTGATGAATATGCAGTAAAACAAGAAGAGATAGATAGGAGTAATGAAGTATATTCAATTTGGCTTTTATATTGAAAAAAATTTGAGAACTTTTCGAAATGGTTCTGGCATATTTAGTGAAGATTGTTAGGCGCAATGTTTGAGAAATTGATCGATCAAATATAAATTGTAATCCCCAAATAGGATGACCAAGAGTTACATGGAATGAAATTACAGGAAAGGGCCTCGAGTCTGTGCTCTAACTTTAGAGATGGTCCCCTGTTCATGTTTTCGACCCCATATACGTATAGCTTAGGCTTTGTTTTCTGTTAAGTTACAAAATTGAGATTAACCATATGGTTAATTAACATCTGAAGTGAAATATGACTGCAAGATGAAGTTTGTAAAGAAAAAAAATTGAAATGCGAAATCACATCCTCAAGGATGTTAGATCATTGGAGAGCTCTAAATAGTTTTAGAAATGAGGAGGCAAAAAGCAGAGTGGAGGGATTAAGCAATTATTTGCCATTCTTATGGGATGTAGAGGAGAAAAGAGTGACCTTTTGTACTGATCAGCAATAACCACCATAGAATAACTTCACTGGTTAATGCAGCCCTTGCATGCTTGAATTGGTCGAGTTAGTATTTCGGCCTCCAAGGGGGCCACTATTGCTTCTGAATGCAGTGGTATAGTAACTCTCTGTCTCTCTCCCACACACACACACATGCATGCATGCATGCATGAGGTACAAAAAAGTGCACACAAAAATAGTCCACAAGTTCTGTCTTGTTTTTTAACTGGACTTAGCTTCTAAACAAATTTTGACATTTGATGTTCGGATTCCATTTTGCATACAGAAGTTTCTTTACCTGTCACTTGATAATTTGGATGTATGCTTTATCATATTGTTTGGAGTACCTATGGAAATTGTCGCTAAGCTGGTTTCTTTGATAACTTCATCTGATGTGTCTTGAGATAATGGTGGCTGGCTATGCAGCTTTTATCAAAGTGATGTCTTCAAGGTGTTTTGACAGGTGACTGCAAATCTATTTGCATTCTTGTTTCCATTGAAATTTTTTCTTCATTTCAACATGTCTTAAAAAATAAGGGTGATAACATTTCAAAAATTTAGAGAACTAAAAAAATGTACTATAATGTATTAGAGATCGTCTATAGCTATTGATTTCGGAACAATCGCTAAATTAGCTTTCAGCTGCCTGGTACTCCACAATGCTATCTGTGTAGTTTCCATGCTATCTTTTCTAATTTTGGGCCGTTACTTGAATGGAGATCATCATTGTGGGCATTGTTATTAAGTTTCCATCATTTGTTATACTGAAAGCAGATTGCTGCCTAGAGTTGTAGGTGGAATTCTTGGACTGTTGGTAAAAAACATTTACATTTCAGGGATGCTTAAATCAAAACAAGTCACTTGATATCTTCCTTTCCAGGTTTTACAATTCAAATGTACTCATTGACATTAGTCATTGCAGGAAAGGGGTGATGCATCTGGTGACAATGATGAGGGAGCCGAAGGTTAAAAACAAGAGACAAGACAGAGTGTAGAAACTGGGATTAAGTTGCATTGTCAAGATCTGCAGCCGATCAGATTAAGCCAGGAAGTAGTTTGTGATGAAGAGAATTATCGTGCTTCTCTGGGGCCCAAGATAAGGTTTGATTACTTGGCTGGTTCTAACTTGTGGATGCTTCAGTATTTGGTTCTCCTATTGATTTCTAGCTATTGGTATGTTAAATCTACCACAAAATCATACTCAGCTATGGCAAATGATTGTGCCAATGATGGTGCCCCAAGTGATCACTTTTCTGCCTAAGGATGAAGGAGAACAACTGCTTTCATTTGTCATATATCATATGTGGGGAATAGGAATCGTATGCATGCATTTATTCTTCCAATTTTTTTGTTTTTTTGCAAACCCACTGATTCTAAGAAACATCCATATCAGGTCCGGGAGCATTATGGAGATGTGAGTTGCTGAAAGTTAGCGATATGTTGCTTGATCCCTTATGTGTGACAAAATTTACTTGGTGATGGCATGAGAAATTGTCCCTTATATTTATTTATTTGGTATTAATAGACACAGTCTTTTGTTTTGAACTTCGTTATTGTGCTAATTGTGGAATCAATACCTTTTCTTTCTTTACTTTCTTTTGTTTGTTGTTATCGTGGAAATATGGCTGGTTATCTGATAAATAGGAGATGTAAATGACAAGTTGAACTGAACAAAGGATTGCTTAAACTTTATTTTTTAATTTCAGTTTGAAATTGTGTTTGAACTTAATTTGATAATTAAAAAAGTAGAATTTTAACGAAATTTAATCGAGTTAAATATAAATGGAGCTCTAATAGTTGGTATTTTTATATGTATTTAATTGAGTCAAGTTTAAGTCGAATTTCACATTTTTTAAAATGCGAACATCTAGTATTTAATGAAACGAGTTCAAATGGGCTTTTGGCGATCTTCTAATAACCATCTGCTTTTGTGGATATATATATATGCATTCCTGGAGACTTCACAAACTAAGAATTAACCTTCTAAGGTTAACACAAGAGATATTTCAGGTGGTAAAATCACAAACATTTTCTGATGCAACAGAAAAATTTCATTAAAGAAGCCGGTTCTATCATGGTTTTGCCAAACACTGCTGCTATGTTTAGATTTGGATTACAATGACGAAAGGTGCTTACAAAGTAATGGAATTCAGCATATGAGATGATCCCTTAATCCTAGATCGACACACAGCGAGTTACTAACCAAGTTGGAGATCTTCTAACACTTCTTTAACACAATTGTCTCAAAGATAAGCTAACGTGCATCCAGCAAACAGCTCAACTATGCAAGTATTTCTCCAGAGCACATTCATAAAATACTCTACAGGAGGTCAAATTCTTTTGCATCCGTACAGGAAAGGTAGAAACCAAACATTACAGTGCCGCATTCGCAGAGAGTACATTAGAAAATTGCAAGTCAGGCAACAATAAAAGAAGGCAGAATTAGCAAACCTGAAATATAAGTTCATGGAAGACAGTGAATGTTCCAAAAAGCTTTCTATATATATATATATATATCACAGGGTTTAAATGATGAGAATGGTGAGAAGAATCTATATGAAATTAGTAATACCGACAGGGAATTTGCATTGTGACTTGAGCAACGGTACATCAGTCCTAACGCTTTAAGATTCCTTGTGAAGTTCATGCATGTCCAACTGCTGCAATCTGGAAATGACACATTCTGAACCTGGACCATCCAATTGGTGCATCCTTTGCATGTTGAAGTTGTAGAACCGGAGCAACTCCCTAGACATACAACACAAAGCCCCCAATTTGTTCCACTTCATTAAGTGCTTACTAAATGAAACCTGTAACCAATTGCTTAAGCCTTCCAGGGTCTTGGTCCAACCCATTCTCTCCCATAGCTCTCGAGGCATGGAACCCAAGCACCGGGTATGAAGGCACCTTGGGTCCACCTCATACTTCATCATATCTTCCATAACTCTGGAAACACAGGTTGAAATGCATTACAGTATCTAAATATAGAGAATAACCAAGATCAATAAACTGATGCCTACACCTCGCCCTTTACTTGGCAAGTATGTCACTGAATATTGTAACATTGACAGTTCATATTTCTAAAGAGCACAGAACTAGAGTAGCAGCTTAGCGAAGATGTTACGAGCTGATTGTTATTTAACTTTTACTTAAGACCAGATCACTAAGCTGCAGTGGAATAGTCTAAATAAACTGAAAAGCTGAAGTAGATGCATTAATCTGATTAATTTATAGACAAAAATCCAGCAAGCTTGATCCTTCGCTGAAGACATACTGGATACAAAATTGTTTTTCCATAGAGCATTTGATTCCAGAGTAGAGACTTTCAGGTGTCCGTGTCAAATTATCATGTATGTTACTGCCCACTAACCTTATATCAGTCAAACTGACAACAAGCTTCTCCACCAACCAAAACAACAAATGTTAAGAGGTGAAAAAATAACTAGAATTTTGGAAAAGAATAATCCGCCTCAAAGTCAAACACAAGAACAAGCTGAATAGTAAGCAAAGAACAATAGTGGATCTTTTTCTTACAAATAATAAAAGCTTCTGCTTTGATAAAAATCGAATCTTTCAACCTTCTGCCTTATACAAGTGAAAACATGCAACAACATCCAAGACATTTGACAATGTTTCTAGTAATATGTTGAAGAAAAATAACTAAGAAAAAAGGAAATTGACCAACGCGAATGAACACATATTCAGCCCAGCACAAATTTTAAAGTTTATGTACGGAGACCTATTTAACATGATGTCCTTTTGTCCAGTTTAGTGAGAAAGAAACACAATCCACAACACAATTTTAACATGTATGTCCCCAACCCCCATCCCTGTGGTCCCCGCGCTTGCGTGTGGCACCACCTTATGGATTCAAATCTATTAGTCCAAAGAAGGTTACATGTTCATCAGATGCGTAATATCTGATTGTGATATGTGCGTGTGCTAGCCCCCTCAACAATCACACGTGCATCTGTGCATGCCTGTAAGTGGGGAGCACAAGAGACAATTTTGTAACACTAGTAGAGGATTTCGAGGTAACAGGAAAGAAAATCCGAACAGATCCAATAACAGCACACAAGTGAGAGCAGTAAACCTATGCATTACCTCCACTGTACATCATAGCGCCGCTATTTGCATCTTTCCTCATTCTGATTTTCGTAGCTCTCTCTAAAGAATTCTGTATCATGAGGAAAAAAAAAAAAAAAAAAAAAGTCTAAGACACCTACAAATAAAAGGAAAGCAACTCCATGAAAAGCAATAAGAAAACTATTTTAGCAAATTGTTTTCTCACCATTCATACATCTCTCCAGGACTAGCTCGAGAATTCATACAAAGCAATGGACTCAAGCTGTTGTTATCAATCCAGCTCTTTCCGGGCATTTTTTTGACCCCTCTCTTCTGCATTTGGTTCCATATTTTATGAGAATCTTTCCACCGCCCAACTGCCCTATACACATTAGCTAGAAGTACATAACTTAAGTGATAATCAGGTTTCAATTCTATCATTTTCTTAGCAATGCGTTCTGCAACAGTAGGATCGGTAGTAGTAGCACAAGCACCAAGCAGAGCAGCCCAAAGAGAAGGATTACTTCTGAATTCTGCATTAATAATCAAATCTTCAGCTTCTTCTATCTTGCCCGCGCGACCTAAAAGATCAACCATACAACTATAATGTTCAATTCCAGCTTTTAATCCATAGTCCTTGTACATTGCAATGAAGTATTTGCGCCCTTGGTCAACCAAACCACTATGGCTACAAGCAAAGAGAACTTCAATAAAACTTATATAGTCAGGTTTAACTCTCTCTTGAATCATCTGGTCAAAAATCCTAACAGCTTCTCCACCTCTTCCATTTTGAGCAAATCCACCAATCATTGAGTTCCAAGTAATCAAATTTTTAACAGGCATCCTCAAGAAAATCCTGTAAGCAAAATCAACACAGCCACATTTGGCATATAAATCAACCAAAGCTGATTCCACCACAACATCTCTCCAACTACCTCTCTTCAAGTATTGGCAATGTACCTCCTTTCCAAGTCTCTCAGCAGCCAAACCAGCACAGGCACGCAGAACAGTCCCGAAACTGTAAAGGTCCTTCTCCATATTTCTAAATAACTCAATAACCACTTCAAATTCACCCTTCCGACAATAACCCCCAAGCAAAGCACACCATGAGACCGAATTCTTCGTCTCCATTCTATCAAAAACACGCTGTGACTCCTTTACCATCGCACACTTGGCGTACATATCCACTAAACTACTATCAACAAACACATTCCCATGAAAACCCCCGGTAACTACCTGAGCATGTACTTCTTTACCTTGCTTCAACCTTTCTAAATTTCCTAAAGCTGTCAAAGCACTCCCAAAAGTAAACCAATCTGGCAAAAATCCATATTTCCTACACATCAAATAAAACATCCCCAGAGCCTCCCGATACAAATCACACCTCGTGAGCGCAGAAATCACCGAGGTACAACAAACAGCATCCGGTTCAAGCATCTCATCGAACAGCTGGCGACAGTCACAGGGCCCACAACTCCTCCCATACATATCAATCAAAGCAGCCACAATCACTTCATTACACTCAAATCCACATCTCACCACAACCCCATGTAAGCATTTCCCCAATTTCAACTCCCCAACCTCCGAACACGCCTTGATCACAGCAGACAAAGTAAACGCATTCGGCTCAATGCCAGAATCCAACATCTCAAGATACAATTCTATCGCATTCCGGGGTCTTCCGATGCGAATGTACCCAGAAATCATAGAGCTCCAAGAAACGACATCTTTATAAAGCAGCCCCTCAAAGAATTTCTGCGTGTCATTAAAATCTGAACCCAATTTAAAGTAAAGGGCTAAAAGGCTGTTGCCCACGAAACGGTCGGTCTCCAGTCCGGACTTAATGAGATGGCAGTGGAGCTGGAGGCCGATGGTGAAGTGAAGTGATTTCGTGCAGGCATGTACGACGGTGGCGTATATGATTGGCTTTGAAACGACATTTTGTTGGTGGGATGTGGAGCTTATGGAACTGAGGAAGGTGATGGCGTCGGAGACCGAGCCTGCTCTGCAAAGCTGGATGAGTTGGGATTGTGTGGAGTGATAGAGTGTGTTGTGCGAGTGAGAGAGAGCTGTGTAATGGCGTCTCAAGAAGAGCTTCATCAATCATCTATATTGACTCTGAAAAAATTTCTTTTTGAATTTTATCCGCGCAACACCACCCCGGGATATAAATCCTAGCCTTAAAAAAAAAAACAAAAAAGAAAGAAACATGGCGACTTTATATAACATAGTTATGGTGAAAAAAAGAAGATATATTTTGATTAACTACTTCAAAATGCATTTTTTTTTTCAAAGTCAAAGAATGAAAACTCATGAAAACAAAATTAAAGCAAAAAAGCAAAAACTTGAAAACGCATTTTCGATTTTTCAAAAAAAAAAAAAGTTAATTTTGACAAATATTTGAAAAATAAATGTGAACAATGAAACAATTGCATTTCCAACTATATGCGTGGATCTAGAAAAATTCATAAAGAATTCATTTTTAATAAAAAAATAAGCCTTAGCATTAAGAATTATAATTATTTTATTTCATATTTCTTATATTTTTTATAGTAGCCATCGCCTAAATATAAACTAAGATTATTCTACATCTTACATTAATCCAAAAAAAATATAATCTTGTTAATAAACACAATTATTTAACTTTTTCTCAAAAAGAACACAGGTTATTCGTGGCTCTCATTTAGCCATAAATTGTAAATCAACAACCAATATCCAAAAAATATAAACCAAATAATTAATTAGGTAGTTTTTCTCTATTTGAATTTTATATTTTGCTTATTTGTATTTTGCAGTAGAATGATCTTTGATGCAATATATTGGACATGTCCACAAGTTAGCTCTTCTATTGATAGAATCCAATGTATCAAAACTTACACACAACAATTTCAACTTGTTTTTTCTTATAAGATATAGTAATTTTTACTATGTTTTATTCGTTGCATCAACAAGGATTTTATATTGTAGTAACATCAGACCTGTTAAATTGGAAGGACAATTTTGTCCATAAAAAATGGTCAAACCTAAAGACAAATCTGAAGACCAGATGGTCCATTAAGCATCCCCTCTTTTTGGCTGATATGGGAATTTGTAATGAGAATTACTGATAGGGAGTGTCAGCATAATATTTCAAAATCAATGGATTTTTTTATAATATAACTAAATTTGAGAAGGTGTCTTATGTAATTATCCCTTTCTTGTATTATCTACATGTGCCATTTTTTGCCAATAGTACATTCTCTTGACAATTAAATATTTTGAAATATGTTATAATTTGGATAATAATGTTAATTGTTTGTCACATTTTGTAATAATGTAGGTATTGTCATTTGTCTCAACGGAAGGCGGAAACTGTAAGGTATAAGATATCTCGAGAGATAAATATAGACAATATGTCGAATCAAAAATGTGATTCTATATATTAGATACATATTATGAGAGGAACTACTATTGAACTCTATATCTAAATAAAAGAACCTTTTATTAGAGTAAATACTAATAACTCTACTTAAGTGAGGCTCTAATTGTAACAAAACTTTTAAATTCTAAAATTTGTTAAAGCCTTAATGGCGAAATCACAATTTATTGTATATCTCGGTATTTGCTTACACAAACAGTCACAACAAATACCTTATCGACAAAAAAATTGTAGTTTTTTAATTTTGTACCACAATTTTTTTTCTTGCTGAATGTAATAAGAATCTCTGAGTAAATTATCCTTGGTGAGATTAGGCTGTGTGCTGCTAGTTGTATTCAAGAATTTCTATAAACAGAATGATCAATTTTTTCAAGAAGAAGCCACATCCCCAGTAATAAAAGGCTTAAAGATTGAATCCAAGAAGGCCACTAGGATGGCTCGAGCCTATGGGCTCAAGCAGTTCAAATGATCCACGAATCACATCAAATCGGATGATAATGTTCTTTAAAGCACTACAAATACCCATTTTATCCAACCCACTTAGCTTTCTATAGCATTCAATTCTTGCTTTCTATTATTTATCTTCCACTAATTCTGACTTGAGTATTAGAAGTTTTTGCCGAAATAATACCAGTACTCTACTTTTCATTTTTGTGTTTTGAGTTGTTAAATTTTGGAAATCTTTAATTTGGAAACATAATAGAAATTTATAAAATTAAACAAATATGTAGAAAAATTATAAAAATATTATATTGTTCATTATATCTGAGCATGTTAATCACATCATAAAATTCTTTTCCAGGCATGGAAACCTTCTCCATTATGACCCATTTCAAGCCTCTTAACCCTTTCAGCCACAATGTTTAGAGCTTTTGAAATCCATGGTCCCTCACCTTTATGGACATAATGAATCACTAGGAATGCCAGATTGGACAAATCTTGAAGGTAGTTTAGTGTATCCTACCTCAATCTGCGGTATATATCTCAGGATTAAATTGGGGCACCTTCTCTAAGCAACCACTTAGCATGAGAGTTCTTAGAAATGGCAAAGTAGCAGAAGATAGAGAGTAGTATAGGTCCAACATTTCACTATCTTCAACTGACCAAATATTTAGTGAGTGTAGGTTGGTTAGCTTGGAAATGGAAGAGCAAAGGTCCATTCCATCTTCGAATGGAGCCTTTGTATGTCCATCAACTTCATCTGCATCTATAAAGCCTTAGGACAGACAATCAACTTTGTATGTCACATGGAGCCTTAGGACAGAAAGACAAAGCCAAGTCATGAGAAAGACTTAGAAGCATAGATGGGAGAGAATGAGAGAATGAGACAAGCAGCATAAGAAAGGTTTCGGAAGAATACTGGTGAGAGTTATTCAAGTAATGTCAATTTGATGTGGTCAAGCTCGACAGTGCCCCACTAAGATATTGTCCGCTTTGCCCAGGTTTTGTTCATGCCCGAGTCACTTGGGGCTTGGGGAGACTCACGGCTTTAAAAGGCCTATTGGAAGGTTGGACTTGAACCAAACTTATATGGCACACCATCTCCCCATTCCACACCGATGTGGGATAACCAATCTCTCACCACAATATAGCCCCCAATGGGAAGCCATGATGTGCTCAAGGGGGCACAGTGCCGCGCCAAGATATTCTCCGCTTTGTCCTAAGCTTTGCCCATGCCCGAGTCACTTGGGATTTGGGGAGACTCACAGCTTTAAAAGGCCTCTTGGAAGGTTGGATTTGGGCCAAACTTATATAGCACATCATCTTCCCATTCCACACCGATGTAGGATAATCAACCCCCACCACAACACAATCAAAAAAAATCTTCGTTTAGAATGCTACAAGATAAGATGAATATGGTATAGAAAGCCTAACACCTTTAATAGCCCACAACTACTGACCAACTTCTTGATTAGGCCAGACTCCAAACTCCCAGAGCCCAACAACAGTTAGAACAAAGATACTCCAAGTTGTCTGTTTCATGGGAGAAGTTGATAGATTTCTGAGTTGCAAGGCGTCAAGGCATCAGATCTTATTAGGCCACTGCATGTTCCCTCCATCGTATATAGCTACAATGTTCTGGTCTCCTGAAGTGGTGGATACGGAATGCTATTGGTCTTCAATCATTAAATGCCTTCACCAATTGGATTAGACTTCTGCTAAGAAGCTCACTGAGATAGCCATTTGCTACTTCTTCCATGGTCTTATCTTGTTTTGCCTGCACAAATCCTTATGCTATTCATAGTAGAATGATTTTCACCTTCTGGAAAGATGCTTTAGTAAAATAGTGAAAGGTATTTCATGAACTATTATTTAAAAACTTAGTTGATTAAAGCTATAACATTTCAAGTTTCTTCATAAATAAAGAAACATTAATTTTACTAAGTGTTAGTAAATATGATGAGTAAATAAATTATTTAAAGAACTCAACTTAGTGAAAATATTTTCACTAGCTAAATAATGGGACCATGAGTTGATTATTTAACTTTTGAATGTTCATTGAGTTTAGTTCTTCAAAAAAAATTATTTAATCATTCATATAAATCAACACTTAATGAAAATAATATTTGTTATATTTATAAGGTACCTTGGATGGTTTAATTTTAATCACCTAAGTATTGTTTTTTCAAACAATAGTTCTTTACAACGAAGCATAAATTTAAGTTTTTAGTAGTAAGATTGGATTTTTTTTTATGATGATAGGCAAATAAATATTTCCAACCATCTAAAGAATAATTTTATTAATTTTAAGGGACTAAATTTTAAAATTTAATAAATTCATATATAATTATTTATGTTTATAGAGACTTGAGGCCCGAATGAGAATATATAATGAGAATGGGAAGATATAGCTCATGTCTTTAGGTTTCCAAATGGCATTTTAACAATATTTTCATTTCTATCATTTTAAGGGCGAAAATATTTCACTCGATTTTTTGTGTGAAAAATGAAGATTTGTTTGGTTTAGTTTGATAGTAATGTTAATTTTACATGGTAGAAAATTAAAATACATTTGGTTTTATGTATTTTTATACTAGAAAAGACAAAATTTCATGATTCAATTATAGTTTCTAAAAGAACATTTTTTATTTAATAATAATATTGTAATTAAGAGGGATAACATCACATTCTTCATTTGAGATTAAGTTCAATTTATTGTAGGATCCAATGCATTCTTTTATGTCAAAATGGTTCGAGATCCATATAAAGAAAAATATATTAAATTAGTGAAACATCCTATTAAACATTAACCCTATGAGTCCTATTTAAAAAAAAAAACTGGGATTATATGTATGAAAATACATATTTTTATTTTGAAGACAAAGATAAATTGTATCTTTTTTTTTTTTTTTCCAAAAAACTAGGAAAGCAAATACATTTTTGAATTGACAAAGGAGCTCTAATATGCATGAATTCAAGGTGGGCTGAAACCAGTAAACCCCTAGCGCTGCAACTCATCCCATACCCCACCTGTCACATTGAAGAAACGAACATTGGGAACGCAGGCCAGCCTCCAATTATCTCCTTCGTTTCTTTCCTGATCAGCAACTCTGTCCACAAATTCCTTTGCCATATTGGCAAAATAGATATCTTGAAGATTGGTCAAATGCTCGATTCCTTCAGGCACCTCTGCCACCAATTTGCAATTGAACACTGTCAAATCTTCAAGAAGGGGCATGGAACCCTTCTCCACTATCAGCCATTTCAAGCCTCTTAATTCTCCTAGCCACAATTGTTTGAGCTTCTGAAATCCTTGGGCTTTGAAATTCAATCCCTCACCTTCATAGGCATGATACATCACTAGGAATGATAGATTGGGCAAATCTTGAAGGCAGTTCAGTGGATCCTCCCTCAATCTACTGTAACTCAGGATTAATTTGGTGAGCCCATTTAGAGAAGGTACCCATTGGGGTACCTTCTCTAAGCAACCATTCAGCATGAGTGTTCTTAAAAATGGCAAAGTAACAGAAGATAGAGAGTAGTCTAGGTCCAACATTTCATTGTCTTCAACAGACCAAATATTTAGTGAGCGTAGGTTGGTTAGCTTAGCAATGGAAGAGCAAAGGTCCATTCCATCTGCTCTTCTTAGATTTGCTATGCCCAAACGCCGTAGCTGAGTTAGCTTACCTATCTCTCTCACAATTTTAATGCCATCAACTTCATCTGCATCTATACAACAAAGCTTTTGCAGGGACGACAAACAGTTTCCTATGTCACATGGAGCCTTAACGCTTATCAAATTGTCAGATGTACTGATGTCTAACATATTTTTGAACTTGTACGCTAAGAGATGACGAAGTCTGTGGAGCTTTAGGATTTCAATGGGCAATTCAGTCACATTAGAATACTTGAGATCTAATGTCTCTAGATTCTGAAGATTTTTTATTGATTTTGGAATGAATTTGACCATTGTGCTCCTTAAGCTTAGATACTTGAGATGATACAATTTGAAAACTTCATTTGGGATAGTTTCAAGCGGAGCTCCTCCCAAGTCTAACACCTTTAATAGTCTACTACTGCTAACCAACTCATTGATTGGCTTAGACTCCAAAATTCCATAGCCCAACAACAGTAGAGAACGAACATACTCGAAGTTGTTTGTTTCTTGGGAGAGGTTGATGGATTTATGAATTGCAAGGCGTCTGATCTTATTAGGCCACTGCATCTCCCCTCTTCCATATATGGTTGCAATGTTCTGTTCTCTTGACTTTAAACTGATGTATTCTCGCAGCAGGTCGTGGATACGGAACGTTCTTGATCTTCCATCAATATATTTCTCTGCCACTTGGATCAGACTTCTGCTAAGAAGCTCATTGAGATAGCCCTCTGCTACTTCTTCCATGGTCTTATCTTGTTTTGCATGCACAAATCCTTCTGCTATCCATAGTCGAATGATTTTCTCCTTATCCAGAAAGCCACCTTCTGGAAAGATGCTCAAGTACAGAAAGCAATGCTTGAGATAGTAAGGTAAGTCATAGTAACTGAGGGAGAGTAATTTTGATAACCTTTGGAGGTTGCCATCTTCTAATTCATGGCTAAGGCTCCTATTGAACAGTTCCCATTCTTCAGCTCTGTTGTTCTTCGTAGCTAAGAGCCCACCAATTACAACAATGGCCAGTGGCAAACCCTCACATCTCTTTAAGATACTTTCAGCAAATTCTTTTATATAAGGAGGGCATGAGTTTCTTGGAAATGCCTTTTTGTAGAATAACTCCTTGGATTCTTCTGCAGGTAAAGGCTCCAAATTGTACACATGATCGGTCTCGCTACAAGCAGCATTGCCTATGCTGTTAAAGCGTGTGGTCATGATGATGCAACCATGGGCACCTCTTTTTGGAAGTGCATATCTGATTGCTTCCCATGTAGTTATATCCCAAACATCATCAAGAACAATGATGTAGTTTTTTGGCTGAAGGAACTCATAAATGAAATCTCTCATCTCATCAACACTCATGCCTTCCATTTCTTGAGGTGGTGATTCCTTGATTTCACTAACGAGTTTCTTAATCAGATTTCCCAAGAGATGTTTGACATCTGTGGAGTCTGAAACAGTAACCCACACATGACAATTAAAATGCCTCTTTATTGATTCATCATCATATACTTTTTTAACCAGGGTAGTTTTACCCAATCCTCCCATGCCCACCACTGAAATCACTTCAAGTCCATTATCCATCGACCAGATCCACTCAAGAAGTTGTTTCCTTGGCTTTTCAATGCCTACAACATCTTCTTCCTCCAAGAATAGGGCATCACCCCGCCTGTCATACCATTCATTTTTCGGAAGGGTAGAGCTGGACCCTTGATCCATGACAGCATACATGTCTCTGTATCTCTTATAACTCTTGGAAGCATCGTCTAATTTATACTTGATCGCTTGGATTTCAGAAGCAATTCGACGTCGGGCTTTCAAATTTTTTATTGAAGCATAGGCCTTTTTGATGCGGCCACTGAATCCATTTGTACCACGATGTGTAAATCGGAGAATGTATTTGTCAAGAACATCTTCAAGGTCGTAAGAAATTTCTCGGACTTGTCGAACCCATTCTTTGAGGCTGGAGTTACTTTCTTCTTTAGCATCAGCAAATCTGAGGAACTCTCTCATGTGGCCCATTTCACCTCGGATGTACTCGACTTCCCATTCAAGTCCTCCTAGCAGTTGTCGCTCCTCTTGGAGCCACGCAGAAAGCTGGTTTAAAAGAAAGGATACTGCACTCTCTGCCATCCTGGATTGCTCAATTTGTTGTTAAAGGGAGAAAATGATCCTTATTTTATGCTGCGGGGCAAGTAAATTTCTTAGATGTGAAGATTCAGACAGAGAAATTGCTGTAGACAAAATGATAAGATGAATCTTTCACTGGCTAGATATTCTTTGTTACAATTTGTAGAGGATAACAAATGGAACAAAAGCTGACTGCAAGAGAAATTTTCAATGGAAAAGGGCATAAGCAAGCCAAAGATTACAACAACGAGAGTTGAGTAGTAGTCAATTTTACCTTGGTATGCAGATTAAACTAATTACTTTGATAAGAAGAAGACCAGATTCAAAACTTCTACTGCAAAAGCTTCACACAGAGTCTTGGAGTCTTGGAGCCTACTCCATGATATCTGAAAAGTCTTCCTAATTTTGGGTTCAAGTCTTGTTGGATCCGATTGCAAAAAGTTGAAAAGTAGAGGGTGACTTGGCTAATTTGCAATTTTCCCAACATTTTCTTCACTTACAAACAACAACATTGTACTTAAACGAGTCAAGTTTCATCGTACTTAAAAGAAAACAAGTCCACCACACGTTTTATTTTTTATTATAATATTATTATTATATATTAAATGTATTAAATAATATTATTTAATATATAAATTTAATATGCATTTATAATACAATAATAATAAATGAATGCAAACCACAAAGCTATACAATATAAGAGTTTTTAATCTTTTCCTCGCGACATTGTGTCTTTTCTTTTTTTGGACTATTCTAAACAAAGAAGGAAAAAGATTGTGACTTGTTTTTTGCTCACGAGATTGTGACTTTTCTTTTTCTTTTTGTGGGTTTTTTCCTTTTTCGTGTCTCCTGCAATAATTCAGTTTTCTTTAGTTTTCTAAGTCTAATTGATTGATCTGCTCCACCATCAATATTTGTTTCAAACTTAATATGTGACCCTAAGGAATTGTGGGTTAGGCCAACTTCCTTGGCATTAAAAACATATATATAATCAACCCACATTAAAATATTTAAAGTATAAATATGAGTGACGGTGATTCGGATCCCCTAAAGTCTAATAAAACTATATAAGAGTATCGGCCTCTATGTGTTACTCCTCCTACAAAAAACAGAATGAGTCGCGTGTTCAATGTAGGTGCGAATACGCTGTGGATACCACACAATCAAATCTTTGAGGGTGGACATTCTCTTCATACCTTGATTGGGGTGCAAGTTTTAAATACTTGGATATAAAAAAAAAAAAAAACATATATATAACCAAACCATGTATCAAAAACCTAAAATTAAAAGTTTTATAGCTAATTATGTATTAATGAGAAAAAATGATATGAAACTATATTAATAGTTATATTCAATGCATCTTTTCATTTTTCAACTATTTGAATTCCAAAAATACATTTGTTTTACTTATTTTCATCATAAATATAATTTATTTTTAATTTTAAATATATTTTTAAATTTATTAATATTTCAGATTTTTTTTCATGCAACTACCAAAAACTCATTTTCAATTCTGTTAATATTTCATATTTTTTTATAAAAAATATCATAAAACAAATATATTTTTATTTTTAAACTTATTTTATTAATATAAAAATATTACTAATTCAAGTATATTTCTATTTTTATACAAAAATTTACTATTTTTTTTTTAAAAATAAAATATAAAAATGAGCTTGAAAATAAAATCAGACAACCTCCAAATTTTAAAATTTTGAGTTTCTCAGATAAAAAAATCTTTTAAATTGTGGGTTGAAGTATTATTAGGATTTCACTTTTCTTTGAAAGACAGAAGGGGGCTCCACTATGAAAAATTACAAAATTTGTATGTCTTTTTTGTCGGCTATAATAATTTATAGTGTGATCATAATATTTGTTCGAAATGGTGGACACAATTATGTTGAGATTTCTTTAAAGTGACCCAAAATCAATCAATTAAAAGTCATCAAATTTTGATGGAGCATCAACGGATAGTTATGGGATGTCACGTCCCAAATTTTGGATACGGATACAATACAGCTGTGCTATCATGATATGTCGCGATAACATAGAGTCCTCAAATAATAAATCATTACATGTAATTATTTCAAAACCTTAATGAAAACATAAAGTTTTCTATAGACTTTTTATAGATAGGTACAAAATATCTAATATCATATGACAATATATTCAAATACAAAATTCACTATCAATGAGATTAGAAGCAAATTTCGAAAAAGTATAATAAATTAATCAATAAAAATAATTAAATTCTAAGTCTCTAATAATTTACGAAACCAAACTCTTAAAATTCGAATAAAACCCTCAATTGAACTTCTTTCGTATTTTTTTTAAATAAAAAAATAGTCAAAATTCAAATATTAATCGTAATTGTAATTATTTTATTATTTTTAATTTGGATAAATAAACAATAAATAATATATATAAACATATGTATACAAAAAATATAAAGATACATAAAAATAATAACTTTATATTCGATACGATAAATAAATTAAAACAAAAAACTTAATACTTAATTTTGTGTAAAAATAAAAATTGAATACCAAACCGCATTTTCAATTCGATTTCAGTACTTACTGAAATTTTGATTTTAGTTTGGTTCGATTGGTTTTCCGAACTATGAACACCTCTAGCTTCGATGGAAATGTTAATTTATATGCTACTTTCCCTATTTTATTAAGAATTTCAAAAGGTCATATATAATGAGGACTCAATTTCCTACGCTTCCCAAATTGTATAACTCCTTTCTTAGAGGAAATTTTTAAATGAACCACATCACCAATTTTAAATTCTAAATTTCTCTTCTTTTTTTTAATTTCACCCAACATTTTTATCTATCTCGAGCGATTTAGAATTGCCCTTTTACTTGGAAATCTTCTCTAAAGCGCTTTATACCATATGAGGTCCTAGCATTTTCTTTTCCCTAGTATCATCCCAATGCATTAGAGATCTAAACTTGCTACCATATAAAGCCTCACAATGTGCCATTTCAATGCAAGATTGGTATAAAAATCCACACACTTTTGGGCCCACTACAAATACTACTAATTTAATAAATCATATTTAAAAAATATTTAGTTTCAAGGATCCAACTTCTTCATGCAATCATAGTTTGGTGATATAATTAAACTACGATCACTGTTAATATTATAAAAAATAAGTAAATAAATAAATATAGATATTTCATTCGTCCCTCCTTACAAAAAATGTGACCTTCAAAACTTATAAACTTAATACACAACTTTATTCTGAAAGAGATAGGGGTAGCGGGGCCTCATCTCATTCTCGGATTCCTATTTAGCCTCCTCAAATTGAATGATTTGACCACTGAACCTTCACAAATGATATTTTGCTATACCGCAACACTTTATCATCACGATCAATGTTAAGTCTTCTTGTACTTTTAAAAGGCTCATAATTCAAGACATGATTGGGAATGGGTACATGTTTGCTCACTAGGGATACATTAAACATATTATGCACCTTGGATAGCTCTGGTTAGGGTGTTAGTCCGTAAAATCAAATTGAAAATTTAATATGCCCAAAATGCCATATCAAAATACTAAACCAAAAATAATCGATTCGATTCGCTTAGTACATAATATTTTTTGGTATTTCAATTTGGTAAATTGATAGATTGAATTTTTAAAAAAATTAAAAAATAGTTAAAATTTAAATATTACAATCATAATTGTATTTTTTATTTTTTATTTATAATTTTGATATGTAAACAATAAATAATATAATATATATATATAAAGATATATAAACATAATATTTGTTATTCGGTACAGTTCAATAAATCAAAGTACAAAATTAAAATCAAATCGAATACATAATTTTTTTTACAAAATGACAAATCGAATTGAATTTTTTAATTTAATTTCGATATATATCGAATTTTTAATTTCACTTTAATTTGATTAGTTTGCCGATCTGTGAACACCCCTAGCTAGCTCTGATGGCACTGCTAATACTATTAAGAATTTCAAAAGATCCTGTGCAGTGAAGACTAAATATCCCACGCTTCCCAAATCATATAACTCCCTTCTTAGGGGAAATCACTAAGTGAACCGCATCACCAATTTAAAATCTAAATTTCTCCTTTTCAATTTTGCCCCACTCTTTTGTATATCTTGATTTATATAGAGTTGTCTTTTTATTAGGGAATTTTCTGTACAACGCTTTATATCATATCAATGCCTAGCATCCTCTTATCCCCAGTATCATCCCAATACATCATAGAACTATACTTATTTCCATATAAAACCTCATAAGTTGCCATTCTAATGCAAGATTGGTACAGAGACCCACACTTTAAAATTCTAACTTGGATCAAACTTTTGAGCCCACTACTAGCACTAGTAATCCAATAAATCATATTTACTTCATGCAATCACTATTAATACTATAAAAAAATAAGTAAATAAATAAATAGGGATATTTTATTCTCCCCTCCTTACAAACAGTTTAATCAATAAAATTTGTAAACATAAAGGTATACATACCTTAATTCTCAAAGAGATATGGGTTGGGCTGCCTCATCTCATTTTAGGACTCCCAAATAGCCTCCCCAAGTGAATGATTTGACCACAGAACCTTCACAAATGATATTGATTTGACCACTCAACCTTCACAAATTATATTTTGCTACGCGGCAACACTTTCTTCTCAATAGTCCGAATTGGAGTCTCTTCATATGTCATATGTCAAGTCTCAAATAATTCAAATAAAAAATAAATATCGGATCGGATACTGATTCTTTTGTAAAATTAAAAATTGAATATCGAATTGAATTTTTTACCAAAATTTTTGATTTAGTTTGGTTTGATTGTTTATCAAATTGTGAACACTCCTAATTTTGTAAAATTAAAAATTGAATATCGAATTGAATTTTTTTTATTCGATTCGATATGTACCAAAATTTTTGATTTAGTTTGGTTTGATTGGTTTATCAAATTGTGAACACTCCTAATTTCGATGGCAGTGCTAATTTATACGCTACTTTTCTAATTTTATGAAAAAATTCAAAATGTCCTATATAATGAGGATTCAACTCCTACACTTCCAAAATCGTATAACTCCCTTCTTAGGGGAAATCTTTAAATGAACCACATCACCAATTTTAAACTCTAAATTTCTCCTTTTCAATTGCACCCCAACACTTTTGTCTATCTTGAGCTATTTAGAGTTGCCTTTTTATTATGAAATCTTTATACCAGATCAGGTGCTAGCATTCTCTTCTCTCTATTATCACCCCAATGCATCAGATATCTACACTTGCTTCTATATAAAGCCTCATAAGGTGTCATCCTAATGCAAGATTGCTCACTATTGTTTAAGCAAATTTGCTAGCTTCAAATATTTATCCCAACTTCCTTAAAATCCATTACGCAAGCTCTTAGCTTATCTTCTAGTAGTTGAATAGTCCTCTCTGACTAACCATCTGTATGTGGGTGAAAAGCAGTTCTAAATTTCAACTCAATTGTAAGGGCACCTTGTAAACTTCCCAAAATGAGATACAATTTTTGAGTCTTGATCCAACACTACACTTACTGACACTCCATGAAGGCACACAATATTCACATAAATTTCTGCTACTTATCAAGTATAATTGTTCATCTTACTAGTAAGAAATGAATTGATTTGGTGAGTTTATAGACAATCAACCTTATAAACAGCCACACACGAAATCCATAGTAATGTGATCCCATGTCCACTTAGGTATTTCTAAACTCTGTAATTTATCCCTTGTTCTCTATTGTCTGCCTTTACCTGTTTGCTGTCAAACACCAAGCCATAAACTCTGTTATACCTTGTTTTAAGCAGTTCCACCAATGGTGAATTTTAAAATCCCTATACATTTTGGTACTGCCATGATACATAGAAATCGTGACCAATGAGCTTTTCCCAAAATTTCTTCTTTCAAGTATATATCTGCTGGAACACACAGCTTATTCTTAAACCTTAGTGAGCCATCCTCATGAAGTTATATTTTTTATTGTTGACTTTTTCCTAAATTATCACGAATCTTACTCAATCTCATATCATTCCCGTTAGCTATTTCAGTACAATCAATTTGTGCAAATTAGGTTATCACACATTACCCCGTATAAGTAATGAAACCAATTCTTCAATGCAAAGACTACTACTACTAATTCCAAGTCATGCGTTGGGTAATTTTGTTCATACGACTTTAGTTTCCAAGAAGCATAGGAAATCACCTTGTCGTTTTGCATCAGTATATATCGAAGTCCATTTTTTAATGCATCACTATGTATGACTCTCATACCACTTTGTCACGGTCTAAAATTTGAATTCTACAAGGTCGTGTAATCACTGCATGCTACAATGGCATGACCTTGTTGCGTCCAAATTATAGGATATAAAAAAGGTATCAAAGTCGACTCTAAGGGTACTATCATCACAGGAGGTCCAATCGGATATGCACAGAGAGCAATCCTATAGTGTAAAAGGAACGTGATCCCATATTGATTGTGAAAGGAATATTAATATAATTTAGTACTAGTTTGTGCTAGAGTAGGATGCTCAGCACCCCAATTAGATTGGATGTATAGTACTTTTTTTTTTTTTGTAAAAACAATTTTATTGAAAATTATATTAATAAAATTGCACTTTCTTTCTCTTATGTCTTATATCTTTTATTTTTGCACATTATATAAAGCCAATTTCAGCCCCTATTAATAGGGACGACTGAAAATTACTTAAAGATCATTTAGAAAAAATTATTTTGTCAGTCTTCTATTTTTATCTCCAAAAAAAAGAAAAAAAATAAAATAAAAAGAAAAGTGTTTTCTTGAAAATCTTTTTTTTTTGTTCTTTAAAAAAAATAAGTTTCTTGATATTCTCTTCGTATCCAAATTTTAAAAACTTAAAGAATCAATTTTTATTATTCTTAAAAGCTTATTCTTGATTCATTAATTAGATTAAAGGATAAATTTTACTCAAATTCTAGATTAGAAAATGATTTTAAAGATACTAGCGAATCTTTTTAATCGGTGTTACTTTTTGTATTATAGATTTAAGAGAAGGGAGACACGTGGATTCCTACGAGTTCTGATAAGCAATTGATTGTTTCATTCCCTACAGCAACCGGAGTGCACGAAAGATATAATTTGAATTTAATATATTTATTTATATATTAACTTGAATAAGTACGATAGTTAGAATCGCTTTCAAATCGAGAGGATAAATTTATTTGATAAATTTATTTTTAATAAAATAAATTAATTTTCACTGCACATGTCCCTACGGTTATAACGAACCCAACAGTGATATCAGAGCTAGGGTTTGGCTTACTTAGTAAATTTTTGGATTTGTGTGCGTGATTTAAATCATTTAAATTCATGTTAAGCATGTTAAATTTTATTTTGCATGATTATTGCAATTGATGATTAGGATTTGATTTAAATGTTTTTCAAAGAAAAAATATTTTTTAAGCAATTAAAAATTATTTCAAGTCAAAAATTGCAATAAAAAACTTAGTAAATTTATATGTTTTGATAATTACACATGATGTTTATTATGAGCATATATGGAATGATTATCAGTCATTGGACCAATGTGATTGATTTTATTTAATATTTTTTAGTTTTAAAATGGGGTCTGCGAGCCTCTTATTCCATCTATGTAAATTATTTATTTTTCTGCAAAGAAAGTAAAATAGCTACTGAAGTTTTTTTCTTTGAAAGATGAAGGAGAATCAAGAAGGATGTTCCAATGAAGACCCCATAATTGTATGAGATACAATTGCATAATAGAATAATTTTTATTCCATTATATTACCCTTAGAGTGACCTTAGATCTATTTTTGGCTCAAATGACTGTATAGAACTAGTTCATGATCATCCATTTATTTAAGTATGTATTAGATGTATACTTAGGATTTTATTTAATAATGTTATGCTTGTGTAATGATATTTTGATATCATGCATTAAATAACCAACCTAATTTGAATAAAGATGAGATTTTGGATAAAATTAAACCCTACTTAATTTACGAAATTAAGTAAAAGATTTTTTTAATATAATTCAATTTCAAACATAATGGACAAGTTAGGTAGGACCTATTGTTCCATGCCTACCATCAAAGGTAGAGACATGACGACTGCTACCGCACTTGATCATTGGCCATGAGTTTTGGAGTGGTCTTGTATTGAAAAGTTGTGATCTCTACCAAGTATAGAGATACTCGTGGGATGGAATCGTCATTATATTAACCATGAGTCGTGGAATATTTTGATGCTCCATCTACATAAAAGTTTGATGGGTGTTGTTTGATAAGGAAGAGATCTATATGAAGCAGCCAGAAAACTTCATATCCAATTAGAGTGAGTACAAGGTTTGTAAGCTCCAAAGATCCATTTATAGACTCAAACAAGCTTTAAGGAGTTGGAACATCCGATTTGATAAAACAATCAAAACATTTGATTTTCATAGGAACCTTGATGAACCATGTATCTATAAGAAGGTTAGTGCGAGTGTAGTTACATTTGTTGTGCTTTATGTTGATGATATCCTACTCATTGATAATAATGTAGGAATGTTGCAATCAACGAGGACCTGGTTGTTTAATCAATTTTTCATAAAGAACTTGGGGGATGCATCTTTTATCTTAGGGGATCTATAGAGATAGATTGAAAAGGATGATCGAACTATCTCAATCCATGTAGATAGACAAAGTGCCAAAAAGGTTTAACATGGAGAAAACCAAAGAGAATTCCTGCCTATGAGTCATGGGGTTTCATTCTTTAAAGTCATGTCTCTTAAGACACCCGAAAAGAGATAAATGATGACTCGCATACCTTATACTTCTGCAATAAGGAGCATAATATATGCAATGTTGTGTACAATGCCTAATATTGCACATGCTATGAGTGTCACGAGTAGATATCTGTCCAATCCAGAGAAAGAACACTAGAAAGTCGTTAAGATGATTCTTAAGTACTTGAAAATGACTAAGGATATATTTTTAATATACGATAATGGAGAAATAAACTAAAAGGATACACAAACTCTAGTTTTCAGTTCGATATAGACGACCTGAAGTCCATGTATGGATATATATTCACCTTGAATGGTGGTGCGGTCAGTTAGAAAAGTTCCAAGCAAGAGACAATTGTAGACTCTATCACCGAAGCTGAATATATTGTTGCATCAGATACAACAAATGAAGTTGTTTGGATAAAAAACTTTATTTAAGAGTTGGGTGTAGTTCCATCCGTTGTTGATCCAATTATGATTTACTGTAATAACAATTGAGCCATTGCGCAAGCAAATAAGTAATGATCTCATCAAAGATCCAAACACATAATGAAACGATATCACTTTATCAGAGAGATCATTGGTAGATGTGACGTCATTGTGGGTCGAATTATCTCAACAGAAAATATAGCGGACCCACAATTTAAGCCCTTAACAAAGAAGGTATTTGGCGAACATCTCGAGAAGATAGTTTTAGATACATGGGCAATTAGAGGTAGGGTAAGTGGGAGATTGTTAGAGTAGGATGTCCATCGCCCCAATTAGATTGGGTATATTATACTATTTTTCTTTTGTAAAAATAATCTTATTAGGAATCATATTAATAAAAAGACACTTTTCTTTTTCTTATGTCTTGCTATTTTATTTTTGCACATTAGATAAAGTTTTTAGACCAAATTTAACTACATGGCATAGTCGCGTATATAATAGCACTCATGGAACATGCCTCTAAAACTTTGGTTTTAAATAAGTTAGTCAATAACTTTTTGAAATGGGATATCAAATACCTCATTGAGAGTCGCACATACGATGCATGCTTCTAAAATGAGAATGTCACATTCTATTGACATTAGCGTAGAGATGCAAGTGTTTGTATGTGAGTGCTTGTTAGAAAACAAGTACATCGAATATGGCACGCAAGAAATTTTTAGTTGAAAGCTTTGCCTGTCGAAATAAGAATTTTTATGTTGCGATAGTACACGACTAATCTTCAAACTTGAGGCATGATGGTAGCTTTGTGCGTATTCTGCAGCACTTTGATATATCTTATAATTGCATAATAATCACAAATGAAATATATTGGGTGTTGCATTGGTATACATGGAGGTTTGTCAGTGGCCAATATAGAATTCGACATTTATTTTTTATTTAACAAATAAATCTTCTATGTTTTCATTGTTCATGATTCAAAAAAATTCGCTAAGGCAGGATAAATCTTGATTTATTAAGAATCAATTGGAACTTGAAATGGAATCTCAGTTATTGAATTATTTAGAGTTTCGATTTATAATCCATGCTCTATATTCAATCAAAAGATTAGTTATCGAAAGAATCGTATATGTATGGTACTCGTAACTAAAATAAGTTTACTCGCTATAACACCTAAAACTAATTTACCATAATTATTTGTGAAGTATTTTTATGGATAATGAGGTTTTTGAAATTAATGAGTTATTCCAAGCGGATCAATTAATTAAATTAATTAATTAGAATATATATTATTCACAAATTGCAAACTTTCTAAATCAAGTAATTTTTTCTCTATTTCTTCATATTTGTAATTTTTTGTCAATTATTAGTGCAACTTAACTTGTGTTGATTGTTATCAGTTTGATCCTGTAATTTAAATTGTTAATTTTTAATTAGCAGATACAGGATGAGGAAATTCGGTATGATTACCAAACAAAAGTTTCAGCTATTTTTTTTCTTGTTTTTTATTTTAGTTTTATCCAAATCGAAACTGAAATATTGAAAAAAAAAAGTTAGGTAATTATCTTGCGGTTCGATATGCGGTTTGCTACATTGTCGAAATTTTGGTATACTAGAATAATCAATTAAGTTCGACACAATTTTATCGAATGCACGTTCTTAGAAATAATAAGATGAAATTCAAAAACTAAACTAATTTTCCTATCCTCACATCAGATATACAAAAGAAACAAGTACACACAAGAATAAGGAATACTGATGTTATCCCTATCATTTAGGCTCACCAGAAGACATCTCAAGAATTTCAATTTAGCAATTTCAGAGGAACAAAATGAAACCAACATTTTTGTGGCCATTTAGCAAGATTGTAAGACCAAGCCCAACCCTGCAAATTGCAGGGTTGGCTGCCAAAATAAGGAAAAAAAGCAATCTCAATCCAACACTATACACTGCTCTAAAATGAAGCCGGCTACACTGCTGCGCCGGAAATGGCGCACTATTGTAGTTGCGCTTTAAAATTTTCTTTTTTTCAATTAAATTTTATATTTATTTATTATGTTTAAAATATTTTAAAAATTTATATTGTATACTAATTGTATATTTTTTTCTTTTTGTATTTTATATGTACTCAAATATTTTTAATAAAATATAATTATTTTATCCTAATTGGTATTATTAAGATTAAAATATTTATATTGTTAAAATTTATTCCTTATAATAAATCATATAGATTAGAAATAAGACAATTTAAATACATTGTGAGAAACGCTAGAATTATATAATATTTATATGAAATCACACTACTTAAATTTTAAATAACATTAATACTAATACAAAATAAAATATTAATTAAAATAATTATTTAATAATTCGGTAGATCTGCTCCAGATCATCCAATATCTTGAAAATACTGTCATAATGCATTAGAGGCATACCAATTCAGAGAATTAAATAACTATTACCATGTAATTTACTTTTATATTTAAATTATATTATTAAATGTTTATTTTTGTATTTTATCTAAATCAATGTAATATTTTTACTTTTCTACTTAAATTTTATTATCAATTATTTTATTTTTTATGTATATTATTTAATTTATAAGTAATTATATTATATTAATAAAATATATTATTTAATTAACTAAATGTAAAATATAAATTGAATATGTAATTATATTAATATGTTAATAGATATTTGATGAATTAAAATAATTATTGTAAATGGAATAATAAGAAATATTCCTTTTAGAGTAAAATATGGAGTAGATGGGTTGATATTGAATTTTAAGTTTAATGTAAAAAATGCATTATTTTAGTGTAAAAGTTGTATTAAAATAAAGTTATAGGTTGGAGATGGTCATCTAGGGATGCCAACCCGGACCTGGTCCGCTTGGGGCGGGTTTGAGAAGATATAAGTGAATACGAAGGAGGTCTTAATTTTCAATTTTTAAACCCGTCCCGTCCCGAACCTACACTGAACCCGCCCCGTTTAAATTTTTTATTTTAATATATATATTTTTATATAATATTATATTTTAAACTATATATTTTTAAAAAAAATTAGTGGTATTATTTTTTAAAAAATATTTTTTTAATATTTTTAAAATTATAAAATGGGTCTAGCTGATCTAATCCGAATCTAGTAGATTTAGGTAAGATCAAGACGAATCTTGAATCTTTAAAAACTTTAGCAGATTTCGCATTTTGGCAAACCCGTTCTGTTACATCTAACATTTGCAACCCTTTGAATCATTTCCAACTTTCATTTGAGTTCATTCAGCACTATACTTTAGCTCTATCAACAAAAATCTTTGCACCCCACTACATTTCTGTTAAATTTTTAGAATTATTTGTACTACCAGAAGAGAGTCAGTTTCAAAAATGATATGAGATTAATGAAAATTTTGTATCCAATGTATCAAAACTTGCACATCTCAATTTCAACTTGTTTTATGATGAGATATCGCAATTTTATCTATATCTTACCTCAATCAACTCATAGAGTTTTAGTTTTAGTTTTTTTTACTGCAATTAGTAGTATCATATTATTAGTTTAAATAAGATGACAATGATAGTTTGTAAAAAATAAAATTTATTTTAGTAAATAAATTTTTACTGTAGAAGATTCTAAAAATAAAATAAGAATCATATAGTTGGGACATGGGAAGTATTTGGTAGGCATGTGCTATAGTTGCCAAATTTGATAGTATCTAGATTTTTAAAAAAAATTAAATATATTGAAATATACTATATATTTTGTCACCATTGTGCTAAATTTTCTTGTATTACCTATTTGTTCCATATTAGCTAGTACTATATTCTTTTGTGAAAATTGAATGTATTCAAATATGCAACAATTTTAATAGTATATTGCCAATTAGTGCCAAGTGAAAAATTGTTAACTGGTATAAGATTTTCAGAAAAATAAATGTAAATGATATATACCACAGGAACTATTATTCTTATACAACATTGTCACAAGGAAGGTGAAAGTTGTAAACTGGTACAAATTTTTAAGAGAGATAATGGTAAATAATACAATAGGAACTGAGGATTCTATATTTGATAAATGTAAATGATATATACACAATAGAAATTTTTTTAGAAATGTTTTAGAAGCACAATAGGAATATTATAAAACTAAAGAAATATGCAGAAAGTCATGAAAAAATGATACAGTTTATGAAATATGAGCATCTGAATCGTATCATTAATTTTTTTCAGCCAACTATGTTATTCAATTTTTGAATGTTGTGATTATCACCAAGAATTTGAGAGACAAAAATTAAATGTCCACTTATACAATGCAACTACACTTTATAGAACTAATCAGAAATTATTGAACAAATATTTGTAATAGTTCATGACACAAAGAATTATATATTGAAAAATATAGAGAAAATATAAGAGATTCACTGAAAAATAGGAAATGAAGACGGTTTCAGTTTCGAAGGAAACTAAAGGGTTTCGTAGAAAAAATAATACAAGAATATAATTTTCTAATTTTCAAAATTATCATTTATTTGAGTTTTCATTAAGTTGAACTTGAAAATTTTTTCCACAATTTCAATGGAGACCTGTGAAACTTTAATCCTTGGAGAAAACATAGAGCTCACATGACATGCTTTTGACCTTAATTTAATTTCTAGAATTTAAAAATAAATTTCTGAAAAGTGAGAAAGCAAACACGTTAGTGAATTTTGAATAGCAGAAAATGAATTCAAGCTGAAATGTTAACAAACGAGATCTAATACGACATGAATTCAAGCTGGTCTGAAATTCATAAACCCCTACAACTGCAACCGATCCCATATACCATCAATCACATCGAAGAAACTAAAATTGGGAACACGAGCGAGCCTCCAATTATCCCCTTCCTTTCTTTTCTGATCAGCAACTTTGTCCATAAATTCATTTGCCATATTGCCAAGCTCGACAACTTGAAGATTCGTCAAATGCTCGATTCCTTCAGGCAACTCTGTCAGCAATTTGCAGTCCTTCATAATCCACTCTTCAAGGAAGGGCATGGAGCCCTTCTCCACTATCAGCCATTTCAAGCATCTTAGTTCTCCTACCCACAATTCTTTGAGCTTCTGAAATCCTTGGGCTTTGAACCTCAACCCCTCAACATAGGCATCATGAATTCCCAGGTGTGCCAGATTGGGCAAATCTTGAAGGTAGTTTAGTGGATCCTCCCTCAATCTGCTCCAGGTTATATATAAAGTGGTGAGCCCATCCAGAGAAGGTACCCATTGGGGCACTTTCTCTAAGCACCCACCCAGATCAAGTCTTCTTAGAAATGGCAAACTGGTAGAAGACAGAGAGTAATCTAGGTCCAACATTTCACCCTCTTCAGCTGACCAAATACTTAGTGAGCGTAGGTTGGTTAGCTTGGCAATGGAAGAGCAAAGATCCATTCCATCTGCTCTTCTTAGCTTTGCAATGCCTAATCTCCGCAGCTGAGTTAGCTTCCCTATCTCTCTCACTGTTTTAATGCCATCAACTTCATCTGCATCTATACAGCAAAGCTTTTGCAGGGACGACAAGCAACTTCCTATGTCACATGGAGCCTTAGCACTTTGTATATTGTCAAATGTTGCATCGAAACTACTTTTGTATCTGTACACTAAGAGATGCCGAAGTCTGTGGAGCTTTAGGATTTCAATAGGTAATTCAGTCACATTTGTATTTTTGAGATCTATTGTTTCTAGATTCTGAAGATTTTTTATCGACTTCGGAATGAGTTTGACCCTTGTCCTCCTTAAGCTTAGATACTTGAGATGATATAATTTGAACACTTCATTTGGGATGGTTTCCAGTTGAGCTCCATTCAAGTCTAACACCTTTGATAGCCTACATCTGCTGACCAACTCTTTGATTGGGCCAAACTCCAAAGGTCGATAGCGGAACAACATTAGAGAACGAAGATACTCGAAACGATCTGTTTCTTGGGAGATGTTGATAGATTTCTGAATTGCAAGGCGTCGGATCTTATTAGGCCACTGCATCTCCCCTCCTCCATATATGGTTACAATGTTCTGTTCTCTTGACTTTAAAGTGATGTATTCTCGTAGCAGGTCGTGGATACGGAACTTTCTTGGTCTTCCATCAACAGCTTTGTCTGCCACTTGGATTAGACTTCTGCTTAGAAGCTCATTGAGATAGCCCTCTGCTACTTCTTCCATGGTCTTATCTAGTTTTGCTTGCACAAATCCTTCTGCTATCCATAGTCGAATGATTTTCTCCTTATCCAGCAGGCCACCTTCTGGAAAGATGCTCAGGTACAGAAAGCAATACTTGAGATAGTAAGGCAAGTCAAAGTAACTGAGGGAGAGTAATTTCGATAATCTCTGGAGGCTGCCACCTTCTAGTTCATGACTAAGGCTACGATTAAACAGTTCCCATTCTTCAGCTCTGTTGTTCTTAGTAGCTAAGAGCCCACCAATTACAACAATGGCTAGTGGCAAACCCTCACATCTCTTTAAGATACTTTCAGCAAATTCTTTTATATAAGGAGGGCATGAGTTTCTTGGAAATGCCTTTTTGTAGAACAACACCTTAGATTCTTCTGTAGGTAAAGGCTCCAAATTATACACATGATCTGTCTCACTACAAGCAGCATTGCCTATGCTGTTAAAGCGTGTGGTGATGATGATGCAACCATGTGCACCTCTTTTTGGAAGTGCATATCTGATTGCTTCCCAAGTAGATATATTCCAAACATCATCAAGAACAATGATGTAATTTTTTCGCTGGAGGAACTTGTAAATGAATTCTTTCATCTCATCAGCATTCATGTCTTCCAGTTTTGGAGTTAGTGATTCCTTGAATTCACCAACGAGTTTCTTAATCAGGTTTCCCAAGAGATGTTTGACATCTGTGGAGTCTGAAGCAACAATCCACACATGGCTATTAAAATGCCTCTTCACTGATTCATCATCATAGAATTTTTTAACTAGGGTGGTTTTACCCGACCCTCCCATGCCGACCACTGAAATCACTTCAATTCCATTATCCGTCGACCAGATCCACTCAAGAAGTTGTTCCTTTGGCTTTTGAATGCCTACAACATCTGCTTCCTCCAAGAACAAGGCATCCCCTCGACCGTCGTACCATTCATTTTTCGCAAGGGTAGAGCTGGAGCCTTGATCCATGACAGCATACATTTCTCTGTACCTCTGCTGGCTCTTGGAAGCATCTTCTAATCTGAACTTGATCGCTTGGATTTCAGAAGCAATTTGATGTCGGGCTTTCAGATATTTTATTGAAGCATAGCCCTTTTTAATGCAGCCACTGAATCCATTTGTACCACGATGTGTAAATCGGAGAACGTATTTGTCAAGAACATCTTGAACGTCGTAAGAGATTTCTCGGACTTGTCCAACCCATTCTTTGAGGCCTGGGTTACTTTCTTCTTTAGCATCAGCAAATCTGAGGAACTCCCTCATATGCCCCATTTCATGTCGGATGTACTCGAGTTCCCGTTCAAGTCCTCCTAGCAGCTGTCGCTCGTCTTGGACCCACATAGAAAGTTGGTCCAAAAGAAAGGATACTGCACTCTCTGCCATCCTGAATTGCTCAAATCTGTTGTTGAAGGGAGAAAGTAATCGTTATTTGATGCTGGGAAGCAGGTAGATTCGCGTAAAAAGTTCAAGAATCATCTGGTGAGGAATTACAAGAAGCGTACCTTAACTCTATTCAAACTTCTTAATTAGTATTTGTGAATCTAAGTAAAGAAAAAAAACAAAAAAAAATAGAGTTATCTACAGCTTTTGATTCTCTGTCACAAGAACTATGTTTAGAGGATAACAGATGGAATAAAAAAACTGAATGCAGTGGGCATTTAACAATGCAGGCAAATGATCTAGAGCAAAACCAACAAGAGAGTTGAGGAGTAGCAGTAAATTACCTTGGCAAGAACAGCAGAGACTTTAAACTGCTACTGCTACAGCCGCAGCCACTCACAGAGCCTTATCCTGAATATTTGAAAAGTCTTCCAAATTTTGGGTTGTTGAAGACACAAGTGGGAGTGATTTACAAGTGGGCGACTTGGCTAATTTTTCTGTTTCCCTGACATTTATTAACATGCAATTTTTAACCCCTCAATTATTTATCAGTGGAGTGGGCCTGAAAGGAGAAATAATCTTGTATGTTTTCATTTTCAAAACTCATTTTTTGATATTATATTATTTTAAAATTTAGAATCATGCTCGTTTGATCTATTTTCAATGAAAATGTTCATTTTATCTTTTTAATTTTTTATAAAATATATCATTTCGAGTTTATAATTTTAATTTTTAAACTTATTAATAATTATAATTTATCACTTGTTAATCACTATTTTCATCATTTCAATTTAAATTATATTAGCGAGTCTACCACTACAAACTATTTTTAGATAATATATTCCATCACCTATCAATTTTAAAAATAAAATATCATATTCAAATTAAATATTCAAAATTAATTAGATCACTATCAATCACATTAGCCCACCACTTTTCAAATCATTCTAATAAATTACCATATACAAATTAAATTTTAAAAATAAATTCCACTACTATCAATTTTGTAAATTATTATATACATAGAAATTTAAAAATGATACTATAAAATATATAAATATTTTATTTTTATCATGTATTATCGTGTTAAAAAAAATTCTTAAAACTATTCAATTAAATATATTTTTATTTACAAAATTATATAAAATTTTATTTTCATTCAATCCTTCAAACATAATTTTACTTCTCACATAAAAAATTAATAGAAATATTGGAAATGAGAATATTTATTAAAAAAAATAACCATACGAATTATTGTCTCCTGCAATTTTTGAAAAGTCTTATAAATTGTGGGGTGAAGTCTTGTTTGGATATTATTTTTCTTTGAAAGACCGAAGTGGGCAACATTATTTATTACTTTGGGGCTCCATCAATGACAGGTCATTAAAATTTGATGTACACTGTCCCAAGCAAGTTAAAGCTGGTAGATAGATGATTAAATTAAATTATTAATAATTCGTGAAAGGCTGGTAGATAGATGATTAAGTTAAATTATTAATAATCAGCAGTTGTATTAAAAATTTTATTTTAATTTTAATTGATTAATTGATTTAATAAAAATTAATTATATTTTTTTATTTTATTATATAAAATAATAATATAATAAATTAATTACTATATAATATATTTTAAATATAAAAATAAATAAATAATTATATAACAAAACATAAAATTTAAATAATTATATAAATATAATAAAATATCATATTTAAATTTTTTAAAAATTAAAAATAAAAAATTATAAAAAAAATAAAATTAAAACGTGTCAAATTCATTTAGGAGTTGAATGGCAGACAGACAAGGTGGAGGCAGTTGGGGAGAGGGGAGAGGGGGGCGGCCGCGGCTGGTTGGGGACAGTGGCTGGGATGGATCGTGTGGGTGGGGTGTTGAAGAAGATGATGGTTTGTTTTGTTTTGTTTTGTAATTTTTTAATTTATTTTATAGTTTATCAATTATAAAAGATAATTTAGGTCTACATATTTATGTTTATATATATTAATTCTTTTCAAATTTTATTTATTTAAATTTTGAATTAAATATATATATTAGTTTTAAATATAAAATTCTATTAATATATAAATTTTTGAATAAGAAATTATATTAACATTATTAAGTTTTATGACATATTTTGAGCAAAGTTTAAGCCTTTAAGTTTTTATTAATATTATTTTTAATTTATTAAAAATAAATAAATTATTTGTAGTGTTATAAATTAATAATTTAGTTAATATTATGTATACGATTTTATATTTTGTTTCTTGTTGAATTTAAATATATTTTTTAATTATTAAATATAGAATTATTAACTTGATCTTTCCTTTATTGTTTTTGAAAATTGTTTAAATTAAGAAATTCCATAACTCTAATAAATTTTAACTAGTTTTTTTTTTCAATTTAAGAAACAGTCTCCTTATATCATCCAAACTATTTTTTCCAAGTTTTTTAATATATTTTGAAAATATATATATATATATATATGTTAAAATTTATTATTTAAATTATTTTTTATTTTTATTTATTTAAAGTTTGAATTATATTTTTGTAAGAAATTATTACTCATAATCTATTTATGTCCACAAATTAGGATTAATAAAATTTCAATAATTAGTAAAACTCAATTCCCGTGAGTACGATACTCATCTCGTTACTCTATTTCTTGTTTATCATAACATACACAATATCTGCAACAATTATCAATAAATTCTTATTTTTTCTATAACTAGTTGAGGGCAATGTAAATCTAACTTTCGATTCAGGGTACAAAAGAACCTATACATGTCCTCTTAATCACTTCAAATTCATTTCCATGTAAAGAACATAAAGAAGCTACATTAGCAATTGAAATCGCATTATTGCATTAATAAAAATTAATCGATGAATTATTGTTGTTGAGATTGTTGTAATTAATTGAGACACATATGAAGCCCATCACTTGAGAGGAAGCCTACTTCTCTTTTGGATTTAGGTAGCCCATTTGTTTTGGGCCTTGTTGACCAAGAGTCCAACTGGGCTTACTAGAATCGTCAAACAAGAAGCCCACACATTGGTACAAAGCCTTGATATAATAGAGATTGCCCAACTTATTTTTTGTTGCTTGAAATATTTATAATCTACTTCACATTAAGTCTCAAAAAAGTTGGATATATATGTTTTTTTATGTGAAATATGTATCTTTGTTTCATTTTTCAAGTAAAACGGCTAAATACATTACTGCATCAAGATATCAATTTATTTAAATAAGTACATATATAATATAATATCATTAATATAAATAATTAATGTACATATATATACATGAAGAAATGCATATGCAAACTGAATAAAAGCACATGGACCTATTTAGTATTAAGCCTATATAACCCTTTTTTTTTTTTTTTGGTACTTATGTAGTATCTAAAATTATTATGGCATATTTCTTATATATTTGTATGTTTGAAAGAGCATAATTTTTCAAGCGTATGCGAATTTGGCATAAAGCTTGGGAGGCAAAGTGTAATTTACTCGAATTTACATCTTAAGCATTATATTTGAATATAGGGGTGTGTTTACGTGTTTGTTTATGTTTTAAAAAACATGTATATTTATATTTTAATATAGAAAACATGTTTAGGATATAAACTTACATGATACGTTAGGGTAGAGTATGTCACGATTGCGATAAAATAGTCTGAATCCTATACTTGAGAGTTAAATTGTAATAAAAAAACATGTTAAGTTTTATTGGATGATCCCAATCAAAATCCTTCAATGACCAAATTAGTTAAAAATCAAAAAAATTGCTAAGAACAGATAATAACAGAAAGTTAAAGTACCGATTATCTTATATTTATCTAATATAGAGTAAATTTTGATTGTTAGATTCATCCTATTATCATTTCTATTATCCCTTCCTCTCCTACACTCTTAAATCAGGGATGAGTAGGGGTGTAAACGAATCAAATCGAGTCGACACCTTAGTGTTCAAACTTGTTTGAATTGTTATTAAATTTCAAAAATTGTGTTATTGATTTGATTGCTAATTAAGTTCGAATAGTTTGATCTTTTTATTTTCATTTTTTATTTTTTCACTAACTGAATTAGGTTCAAGCTGAACTTCAGATTTTAACGAACAAAAAAATATTTTCAAATTTGATTTGTTAAGTTAAATGATTAAATTTAAATGAGTTTTTAATGACTAATTTT